>JAPYZS010000197.1:0-197548 GCA_030522925.1 Trissolcus japonicus | reverse complement strand
ACCTGGGCGGCCAATTCACGGCGACATCGTTGGAAAATGAGATCGCAACGGGGGATCGTACAGGTAAAGAACGCCGATCTCCAACGGTGGACCGCCGAATTGAGTGAGTTTCATTTCGATAATAACAATGATTGCCGACAAATTTTGCAGTGAAAGCAAAATCGGTTCATTTTTTACTATAAAGAGAACAAATAACCTGCAATAAATTTGTAAAGATAAGTGAAGTGATTAACAAGTGATTAAACAAATTTAAAAAAATCTGTAACAATGAAAAGTGTAGTGAAAAAATGTGAATAAATAAAAAATCTAATATTTACAAAAATATAATAGAACGGTCACGCCAAGGGTAAGTACGAAATATGATTATATAATATATACTTTATATGAATTACTGAATTAAAAACCAAAACTCTGTTGAATTATAAAAAATCTATTACAAACAATAAATTTTATAATGGTTTAAAAAATTATCATCACTATTCATTCATTTATGACAAATATAATTTTCAAAACGATGCAACATCACAATAAGAATTACATGCATGATAATTTGAATTTAAAATCACATGCACAGAATATTCTTTTAGGAAACTGTTGCTGTCTGCTGTTGTCTCCCTTTTTATGAAGTTCTTTTGTTTAGTCCTATCAAAGTTATTTTTGATACACTTCTGGTACAATTATGTTGATTCAACAAAGAAAAATCAAAAAGTTCAAATTATGCAAACTTTCAAAAAGTAAAATGAAAATTTAAGTTATTGAATTTCTGCTAAGAATTTATCATAATAATTATAGGTGTATCAATATAATAAAAATAGTTTAGAAAATTAAATAATCCTGTAGGTAAAAGGTTAAACCAGTTAAATGTATATGTAATCCCTAAACACTTACCTGGTTTTACCTTTTATCCCCAGAATAAACAAATGCTTATAGTAAAAATATGAAATAAAAAAAATATATATTAACTTTCCATAATTATTCTTCATTGATGGATTAAAAACAATTATACTTTTCATTTCATAAATCTCATATTAAAAAAATAAAACATCTATTAAGTAATAATATGAATTATTCAAAAAATAATAAACAACTGATTTTCTTTTTCTAGAAAAATTTATTCTCATTTAGTTGTGTGTCGTGCCCATGTCGTGCGCTGCATTTGGGTTTTGACATCACGACGTGGTGGTAGTCGTGCACTGGTTGTGCGCGACGGTGGAGGCCCCGGAGTTTTAAGCACGCTGTGCAAAATTTTTTGCTTAGTCGCAAGTTCGCTTGCAGTCTCGTAGTCTTGTCGGGTCACAGACGGCGCATCCAACATAACGGTTGGTACTTCATCTGCATTGTTACTTATAGTAGCTTTAACTTCTCTTTCCACAGATTTTCTTCTCGTACAGGGCAAAGGTTTGATGAATGAAGATTCCGTTGTGCTCTCCGAAGGTTCCAAATACCTAAAAGGCTCGCTCTGCGGCATTATCGGTGACGATGAAAAACTGCTGGGTTGAGAGACCCGGAGAGATGTAGAACCTGGAGATAACTGCATGGGATTCTGTAAAATTTCAGAACTATTAGTTGAAAATATTATTTCACTTTCATTAAAAAAATTTTGTTTAATTATACGAAAATTAAAAATTATGAAAATTACCGAAGGTTTGTTCATAGGTGGCAATAGCAACCCAGGCGCAATCGGGTATGTAGATGGCGTTGCAACACTGTAAGGTGATCTTTGCGTTTGATAAGGACTGATGTTATGAAGACGTTCCAACAACTGAGCTTGAAAATAAAGTTGGTCGCTGCAGTTGTTGATACCCTTAACTCCTGAGACGTTCGAAGTTCCAACGTAGATTGAATCAGGATACGACGAATAAGGATACGAAGGATCTACTTCCCAGGGTGAACTTTGATTACCAATTTGTTGAGCCTGAGTGTGATAATTAATCACAGTTCAAGATGTGCAAAGACGAATTATAATATGACACTGGTTTGATTATTTACAAGCTTAACAAAATAGACACTCGTTTCATCTCAAAACTGAAGCATTAAGTACTCACAATGTCGCACAGTCTTGGTAAAAGCCAAGTTTCGTTCCTTCGAGCATTTTAGTGAAAGGTAATTCGAGCATGTATTAATCTTAAAATATTAAAGATTAGGGTAATGAATAATGAGTATAAATTAGAGGGTGTGCAAAACTCTGATCATAAAATACAATCTGTTATAAAAATGTTTATCAGTACATGTTACATTAGATGGCACTTCGTTCGTTACAATATATTGATAATAAAAAATAAGTCCATTATATTTATGTATAAAAAAGGTTTATTTATGATAGAAGATTGATATAAAAAAGTCAATTAATCCGAACAATGGAAAAGCATAAGGAAGTGATTAAAAATGATTTCAAGTACGTCTAAATTGGAACAATCCAAATGAGTATTTTTATCACGTGACAAATAGAGTCCAAGCCCTTCGTGTCAGGGAATCTCTACGGATGCGTCGGTCTCAACTGATTCGTCCAGTCGAGCATGAGTATTCGCAGCACCGAAATAAAAAATAAAAACAGTACAATGTCTCACTACAAAAGAGCATTAATCATAAGATACTGAAAATGTAAACGTTAAGAAGGCATCCAGCTTTAAACACCTATCCATAAAGTTAATTCAAACGCAACGTGGACAGGCAAGCGCTGCTTGGCTGATTTTGGCGCACTCGTCACGGAATACGGTAGAGTGTTACCTGGCCCAGGTTCGACAAATCAGGCACTGTTGGCGTTTGCGGCATGTTCATTGAACTTGATAGTTGCATCGGCGGTGTCTCATGATCGTCAGACATTCGCTCTTGCCCTCGATATTCCACTAGGGCGCTTATGTGATCCAACAGGTCCTTGTTTTGTACAAACAACTGGTGAGCTCGTGCCTAAAAGGGACAACAATTTTAGAAGATTTTATGTTCAGTGAAGTTTTAAGTAAACAAAATTAATTTGTTAATGAGGCACGCCTGAGTACCTGGGCCTCCACTCTGGTCGCAGTTTCCGCTGCGAGTTGTTCCTGAAGAAGTCGTGCGTGAGCAACAGCTGCCCGAGTTTGTTGAAACTGTTGCTCCAGTCTTTCACGTAATAACTGCACCTCGCGTTTAAGTGCAGTCAATTCACTAGACGAATGTAATCCGCCGTAATCGGACGTCACAGTACCCTATAAACATTAGAAATTAGATTTTGCAAAAAAAAGAAAAGAAAATATTTTGCATTCATGATGTAGGGCATTTCTTACCGAAGGTGATTGTCTGATTGGCGAAGAAGAAGTCTTCATGGTTGGCACATCCTGAGATCGTAACAAACAGGATACGGATGTTTGATCCACATTTTCCTCGGATCCATCTAGCAATGAGATGTCTGAAAAATAATCAACATTGTTACTCGTATACTTCTTTCAATTCTTTCAAATTCTTTCAAAATTAAATCCTCCATTGTAATCTTTCAATTGAAATTTTGATCTCTGTGATTTGAGATTTTGAAGGTTGTCTCACCTTTGTGGACCGAAGTTGGTGATTGTTGAGGTGGATCAATGGCTAGATCATGATGATCCTCGTAATCATCCTGCAAGCTTTCCACCCCCGTGTCCTTGTCTTTTTCGTTAACTCTGTCTTGATCCTCTGTAGCTTGGTTCAGACTGAGCTTATGGCACACCTCAAAGGCTTGTCCAACTGTCCTAACTACTCTCATAGCTTGACTCTGCAATACAAAAAACAAACTAAAATTAAAAAACGTTAACTAAAACAAACAAAATCCATAAAATTTAATCATAAATTTATCCCAAAAATACTAATAACGAAAAAAATTGTTACAATTATACGATCATACGGTTAGTTGAAGATAAAACTATCTTTTTAAGAAAAAAACAAGATTTCTAAAATATGCTCATTGGAAAGCACCCTTTTTCTGACTCGATCACTGTACCTCGAGTTCTTCAAGGTCACTATTCTCTTCCTCGAAAGGATTTTCGTCGAAGCAAATGCTTTGGTTTCGAGTCAGCATTGCTTGCTGTCGGCGTGTCTTCTGCATTCGAAGTCGTCCCAAAAATTCCGGCTCTTTGAATGACAACTTTTTGCGTGGCCGCATGGAAGTGCTTTCGACGGCCTCCGCACCGCTCGAGGGACTCGCCACATCATCGGAAGTCGAGCTGCTCTGCTTCGTCAGACTACGCAGCATCTCGCCGAAGCTCTTTTTCTGCCCCACTCGTGTCATTTATACTAACAGATTTTGTTTCTTTTTCCGTTTCTTTTTTGGTTTATTGGTTTCCCGCAAGTTAAAACAACGAACTTTTTGCAAAAAATTTTGTTCCTATTCTCGTTCAAATTGAGATACAATCTCATCTATGATGGCAGCAACAAAACTAATGCCTCGCGAATCTATTTGCCTCTCGGGTCTGCTCCTTGCTCTATTTACCTCTTTTGTTGCAACGCTTTTCGGGTGTAGTAACGTTCGATGACGTCACAACGAACGTCACAATTGACGTCACAAGTGTCATCGTAGGCTTTAATCATACGTTAGAATAGGCTATTTTTAAAGACTCTGCATCGCGGAGACACTCTCACAATAGTTGCCGCAGACTAAAATCCCAAAAGATCGCTAACCTCGATTCGGCGCCCAGCCTCGGCATAAGCTAATAATTTAGATTGCAGATTTATTTAGCTATGGCAGCATTGCACTCTCGGATGGAATTATTTAATGCTTTATTATTAGTATGATACATAAATAAAAGTGGTCGCTTTCTTTCTTTCGTTTTTTCTTCCTCTCGAGAGGTTTTCGCCAAAAAAATTAGAACGTTTTATGATATTCCGCCAGAGATACACTGTTGCACATAATTTTATCACTTTTTAAGAACTGAAAAACAATTTTATATTCCCATCATTTAAATTTTCATTAATTAAACACAAAGTATTATTGAAATTAAAAAAATCTTTTTAATATCTTTAAACAAATTCTTTTCAATTAGGGAAAAATGTTCTGATTTCCAGTTGGATTATCCGCTGCGACTTTCTTTTTAAGAAAACAAGTTTTACGTTGAGAAACGAATGTGGCAAAATATTTATCACACAACGCAATGACACTCAAGCACTACTGTCAAAATACTCGTTGCCGAAAAACGTAAAAATCGCGTTTCCTTTAACATTTGAAGTAGAACCGCAAAAAAAGGAGAACACTTTTTTGTATGTTAAACAGTGACGAGAAAAAAAAGAGGCTCCTAATACAGAAGACGCCTGTCTGATTTCAATGAATAGAGAACTAACATCTCGACTCACGCGAGTACGACTGGATTTTTCCTCGAGTTTATTTATAAGAGCATTAATCTTTGTTGCCTCTTGTTGCGTCCAATGGCATTTCCGCAGAGGTCCCTCTATTAGTGACAAAAGCATTGCCAAAATTTCAGCCCGATACCAAGAAAAATCGATCAATTTTTTTCCCCAACATAAATCTTTCCTTTTCATTTGACAAAATTGTCTTTCAACTTGACATTTTTTCAATATTTGTTGATTAATATTGGAAGCGAGTGAAATTAAGTTGAATTTTTTTGCTAAATTAGATGCAAATTTATTAATGGTTATCGGGTTTGTTTAATTCTAAAATGATCAATGTCATGCCGAAGGAAGCCAGAGGAATAGGACACGTTTATCCAGAATTTGTACTTGGTGCGATTGTATTTATAGAGATACAATAACGTCAGTTGATCAAACGCCAAACGAGCCACATTATTACCACTGAAACACGCTAGCAAACTATATTTTACAAACTTGATTCGCACCAAATTGTACGTTCGATTTTCTATGGTTGCTTTTTATTCATTTACTCGCAATTTAGATTTAATGTTTGATGTTTGGATACATTTTGTTTATGTACACTTCTTTTTGGTCAGGTAAAATTAAAGTGGACTATTTTCGTGAATGTTCGCTCAATGAATTACGATACGGATGCTGGAATACATTTTGCGTAGAGATCATAACTCACCTTTTTACTAGACTTAAAAACGTTACACCTAAATGTGTTTCCATTGCCATCCCTAGCGATATAACTAAATATCTTCAAGTCGTGGCTATCGTGGGAGACGTAGAATATCCTGTACCATAGAAAAAAATTAATTAATAACTGATATTATTAAATGTAAAAAAGAAATTTAACTAGTTTTAGTTTGAATTTTTAACAATACTTTTAAATGTTTGAAAAAAATGATTACAAAAAACCGGCAATTCACCTTGAATTAAATTCACGATTCTGATACTTTTATTGACAAAACAAAATTATCACCATCGATTATAATTTTCAGTCTAAAGATAGAAGATAAATTTAAATATTCACCTATATATTGGATGATGCATCAAAGAAAGTGCATCATCATTCCAATGTTGTTTTTTCTGGAAAGATTGAAAAGTGATTAGTGAAAAATAGAAATAATGTTTAAAACTGAATGATATGCAGAATTAATTAATTGATGATAATTAAACGCTATAAAATAAACATAAAAATTGTATAAATCATTTTATTCAGTATTGATTGATCAGCTATCAATTAAACAGTTTATAAAACAAGAATCATAATCTTGAAATTTCAGAAACGGAAAGAGAAGGAAAAAAAAAAAAGAAATCTATCGATTAAAATCGGTTCTTTCGTAGAACTGCTTTGCAATAGTTGAACGCACGCACCTTTTTTTTGCGTAAAGTAACCTTGAGTCCATCCACCGAGACTTCTAAAGTCACTTTCTTTTTCTTGGTCCCCTTGGCCTTGAACTCATACTAAAAAAGATAAAAGATTACAGTTTATTGACACCGAACTAACGATAAAAATCTTTCTTGGAAATTTCATTCAGACTTCCTTACCCGAATTTTACGCATCGCTGTCACGATCTCCACCCGACTCGTCGGCCGCGAAACCTCCATCGATCCGATGAACTAAAAAAAAAATTTACATCATTTTATTATTAAGCATAAAATTTATTATCTTCGTTCCCATTTTTTTGTTTCCATTTCGATGGAAAAGTGTATCAATATTCAAATTGTCCTCATACAAATTATACCGCCAACCCACTAATCATATTACCATAGAATAAAAAAGTTCGAACACTTCGCATCATTTTAAGACTCATAAAAATTGAATGTCAGTTTATGTGCTGGTTTGGGAAAAGAAAAAAAGTTCCTTTTGTTTCTTTGTTCAACAATGGAACGGTAAAATGAAATCTGTTTTGATTACCTTCGCATGGAAAACGATTCCGCGATGGAAAGCCTCCTCACTGTAGAGCGGTATTCGTGTATCGTACTCGTCATTATGCACGAGATTGTATTGCTTCTTAGAGGGCATGCTGAGCCCAACGTCATCCGATTACTTTTGTCCTGTAGTCCCGCTGTAACCAACCAATTTTCCCCCCACCTTTTTAATTTTCTTTCAAACGACCAAAAATTCCATCCTCAATTTCAATACACGCAATTATGCGCAAATTATTGTTATTATAAAAAATGTACGGGGAAAATTGCAAGAGATCCCTCTCTGCGGGAGTTCGGTCGCGACTTTCTCAAGCGAAAAAAAAATGTCCAAGACAACACACGTGTGCAAGAGATTGTATCAGGCCTTAGAAAATTGGCGAAAACTCTCGTACATTTTCATGCTCGTGCAACAAAACGGATCTTGAATGCCGTTTCTAAGGCGAATCTAGTCTCACTAGGTTTGCTTTTTGCAACAAATTTCTCATGATGAAAAATGAACGAATAAAATTTGTGATAATAAAATCAAATTTTTTTTATAAATTAAGTTTATACATTTTTATATAAATTATAAAGTAGGTATTATTATAAAAAAAATGTATGAAAGATATAACATAAATTGGTGTAATTCTGGTCGTAATTCTGCTATTAAGATGAAAACTGAACAAGCCATAAAATGCGAAATGAATTGGATCAAACATTGTGAGAGATATTAAATGGAAGATAAAAATGTGTCCGATATTGGCCGGAAACTGGCATAACTGAATTCTCAAGCGGCGATGATGTAAAAACAGGTTTTTGAAATGTTTGAAATGCAATCGGAAGTTGGAAGGAAATTGAACAGTTTTATGGCCGACTTTTGTATATCCTCATGGCGCTCATCCTTTATCAGACAATTATTTAGTGTCCGGTCGAGGTCACAGGAAAAACAAAAAAATTTGTTCAAACATCGGCGAACCGTGACATTGTGCTGTGTCAGGTGCTCTTTGTCAATACACACCTAATGTGCGAGCGCAATTCAACCGAAACAATGCATCGCACCAGAGAGTTGTTGTTTATTTTTCATCTGTTTTTTTTTCTAAATAATTAATCTTAATGATAAAAGTAATTAAACATTGAAAAAATTAATAACTTTTTCAGTTTTATTTTCAATAAACACATGCAACATTTTTCCATTTATAAAATAATAATAAATAGATACATTTTCATCATTATCTGTTAGCAATTTTAATGTTTTACATATTTTTCATCTTTCATCTTTCATTTGTTTACATCTGATTTGTAACAATTTTCTCTCGTGACTACACCGAAATTTATTCTGAGCAATTGTAGTTTAAATGATTCAAAAGAAATGTCCATGCCCCATGGGATACAATTTTGCACATCTGACTAATCAAAAAATAACGATAATAAGAGATTATAAAGAATCGATAAAAACGCACATGAGGAAAACTTGTATTTTTTACCGCACGTTCGTGACCAAAACTTATAAATTATGTGTTGAACGAAATCTTCAGTTCGGGCAACTGAGGATGGTCATAAATATTTCGCGTGGATGCGAGAATTTTTGTTCTTTTTAACAACCTGTGGGGAAAAAAAACATATTGAACTGGATTAAATTCTAGGTTTGATTCTCTACATGGGAAAAATGAGGAGGGAAAAAATAAAAGAAAAAAAAATTTCAAAAAAATCTTGTTCTGTAATTAAATTTTTTTTGAATTTTTTTCATAGGATTAAATTATAAATGACTAAAAAAAAAAGAATATAAAACACGAGGAAAACTTAACATTGTCAAACTTTAACAAACGTTAGAAATATATTTGAAAACATTTAAAAAAGATAAACAAAATGTAAGTAAACCAATATAAACATAAAAAATATCTCCAAATATATACAAAGACAAACGAAATGTAAATAAACAAAATATAAACAAAAAATATACATAACTAAAATATAAAAAAGAATTTGCAAACAAACAAAATTTAAAAAGAAATATAAATAATCAAAATGTTTGTTTACAATCAATAATAAAAAAATAGTTTGTGACATTGATTGGACTCTAAGCTTCTGCAAATCTGCCCTTGTTTGAAACCGATACTGGAGCAGTACATAAATGGAAATTAACTTTGCAAAGATCAATGACAGTAAAATTGTCCCGCGAAACATGAAACTGACCTAATCACCGTTGTTAACAAAGTATAAACGATTGTGCTTTTTCAAAACGTTGTTGCGTCCAAAAAGGAGTGGGAAGGATGTGAAGAAGGCGAAGATGGGCCATTGTCTCTGGATGGTGCTAGGAAGAAGAAACATGCACGTCGATCCTTTGTTGGTCGGGATGGTGTGAACGCAGCTTTAATACTTGTTGATACGCACACATTCAAGAAAGCGACGGTGGTAGGCGCACACCGACGCTCCATCGGAGGACTGGCTTCTTATTTCTGGGAAGAATGTGACAGTGGCCGCGACGCGGCTCGTCTATTGAGATCACCTAAAATTCGCGTGACAATTTCTTCGGCATTCGAGAACGAACCGTCGGACAACACGCGCCCCTCGCCATTATTCCGTCAGGTCAACGCACTCGACGACAAATCTGCCGAACCTCACTCTTGCAGTCCAGAACCCGCGCACCGCCGCGGCGTTATTCCCTCGCGCGCAACAATTAACTGTCCGAGCGGCGGCGATGCTCGTACGCGACGACGCTCGGCTCTGCGCAATCCATTGCGCAGCCACCCGTGCGCCGCTGCTCAAAAACCCGCACGCGCTGCCTCTCATCTCTCCCTCAGAAAACAGTCTTTATTCTTTTCTCCTTATTTCTTGCGCTCGCTCTATTGCCAATCGCCCATGCGTCGGCTACCACTTTTCCTTTCGTTTTGTTTTGCGATGCGAGTTCGCGTTGCCCACCTTCAAGATCCACCCGAAGATCCACCTTAATTCTGAAAAGGGAGAGAAACCTGGTAATTTTAAATCCCCGATGGGGAAATTGAAAGGTCACCCCGGGAGATTAATATTCTGAATGTTCAATCACGACAGTGGATTGCGTGATTCTTAATGGTAAAGAAAAAAAAAGAGAAAAAGGAAAAATTCAAATGAGGGGGTTTTTGCGCAAAATGTGAAGTTAGAAGGAGTTGAATGAACGAGAGATAATTGGATGTACAAGTTGTTTTTATTATAAAAAGAAATCGAAGCTACAGGTATTTCATGTCCAACTACAACGATACTGTAGTACACAAGTCGAGAAAATAACACACCTGCTGGTATCTTAGCATTCAAAGAACCAATGGCATCTGTGGATTATTACAGGACAAAAACGTTCATCCGACGTTGTTTCGTGCAATAATTTTGTTATTGCCAACCACGTACCAGCGCAAAAATAAATAGTTGTTTCAACACATTCTATCCCAATTACATATAATTCTTTTTTGAAAATTCTAATTTTCATTTTAAAAAAACATCATTTTTTTCTTCTTCTTTTAACTTTAAATGCAAACGGATCACAAGAACGATTATCGTCATCGGTCATGCCTTGCAGAAAGTTTGCACGTTTGTGAGACAAGGCGATAATAACGATTTTTTTATTCAGTAAATGAAATAGTTTAGAAGGCGTATCTCGTGCGGATGTCTTCAAGCTTTTTCGAGACCTCTGCGGGGGTCCTCTCGAGGTCGCCGGAAATGCTCTTCTGTATCGTGGCGTCGATTGAGTTGAACTGTTCGCACAGGTCGCCGTCGATGACATTCTTCACCGGATAATAATAAGATCGGAACGAGAGGTGGTCTCGGCCGCACAAAGGCGGGTGCTCCGAGCGCATGTGCATCTCCAGATTTTGAAAGAAGTCGTGGTCCTCGTGGCTCGTGAATGGCACGAGCACACCGACCGTGCCACTCAGCGTCGTGTAAACCAAACTCTCCGAACCGCCAGGGATGAGAGTCGCTTTCTGCAACGAGACAACTGTCTCGCCCACGTGGAAACAGGCTATTGTGTCTGCTTTCTGACTCGCTCCGTTCAACAGTCCCCTGTCCCATAGAGCTTTGTTTCCGGTCGGGTCTTCGTCCACGTCGTCGTTTATCCCACTGACTAATCTTATCTGCAAACAAACGTTCATCTGAATTAGAATTGAACATTTCACAAGTATATAATTTCATTGAATATACAACAAATGTTCAGCACTGCAGGTATATCATCAGTTATAAAACAGTTGATTAAGATGTTTCATCATTTTAATTTAATTTAATTTTAATTTTAATTTTAATTAAAAGGTATTGTTGAAATTAAAATTGATTGGAAACCAACCACTGCAATGTTGCCAAACTTGTCAGCACAAGCGACAGTATCGTAATCCAATACACAGGTAGTGGTGATCCATCTGGGATTGGTATCGTCAGCGAAAACGATGAGTTGATTTTCCTGGCGCTTATACCGTACGGCAAAAACGGACTCCTGGACGTCACCGACGTAGATGCGATGACCAACCGCGTTTATCGACACTATAGCGTTCGGGATGTGCTTGTTCACGCACTTCTTCAGAAGTTTTTTTTTGCCCATGTCGTACAACCGGAGAATCCTACCGACCCCGACCAAAACTTTGCCTTGATAGGGACAGATGGCCAGTGGAACTTCATCCACTTCTGTTTTATGCACTAGTTCTATCGATGTACATTCTGCATTCAATCTGTGAAACAATTTAGATTTTGCAATCAGTCGACCTTGTCAAAACTGGTTTCAATGAATGTAAAATGTATTAATTGATTCAGTACTGCAGGATTATCGTCAAAAGTTTTACGGTATTGTGAATTTCATCATAATGAAATAACATTTATTTCTATAGTTGTTCTTTTCTTTTGTTTGGTTTTTATTTTTTGAAAATACTCACTTGTAAGTGTAAAGGAATCCACCGTTACTGATTCGTGGATTCAACTGGTACTCTTTTGCCACTCCAACGATAAGGAACTGTTGATCATAATTTGAAAATTTCACCAACGATAAGCTGAAAACAAAATCAAATTCGTTAAATCAGTTTCGCCAAAATCAATTCTATTGTTTAAAACTATGCCTCTTTTGTTCTGCTTTCATTATCATAGTTATTTTAATCAATGTCAATCAGTTGAAACACGGACATGATAGATTAATCATCAGACAGAACCAGCCTCATCATAATAATTTATTGTTCACAAATTAGAAACTGTATTAACTTTTAAACAAGTTCATTTACGTTAAAGACTCTTCTTTTAGTCTCTACTTTAAAAATGTTAATTTGAAATGGGAACAAACGTGTATCCCTTTAATAGATCCAGTGTTGGACGTTAACTAACCACATAGCAGCTAAGTTCTGATCAAGTCTCTGCAATTCGAAAGTTTGTCCAGTCGTGGGCGACATGATTCTGATGAGCGAAGCCCACAATCCCGGGCCGGCTCTCGGCGCTCCGAACACAGTCTCGTTGCTCTCCTCTGACAAAAACGCCTCGGCAAGCTCGCGTGCGACCGCCGCCTCCTCGGCCCCCGCGGCCTCCTGCATCTCCTCTGCCATCTGTAATCGTCTCTGTCGTTTTGTCTCCTCGGTGTACGCATTGTGCTCCGTCTCCAAGACAATCAGGTGCGCCGAATCGTTGTGCACGGCAAACTTTCTCGGCGTGTACTCGAGCGGGAAACTCACTTGATTGAACACAGCGCCGAGTTTCTCTAGAGCCAAAATTCTCAGCGTGTTTGTCGAAATTGCGACGATGCCCTCGGGACATTGCTCCGAACTGAATCCAGACGCGTACTCAAGACTTTCGTACGAGAGGGGCGTCAGATGGAAACGATTTTGGTAGTAGTAACTGAGCCAGGAGCGCGAACTCATCGCAAGCACCGCCTGGTTGTTCTGCATCCTTATTCGGAAAAGTTTGACTGGTCGGGATCCCAAGTAACGGGTTCTTGTGTCGCCTATGTCACCGGATATTGTGTCGAGAACTGTTCTCAAAAGGACACCATTTTGCAGACCTAAAAATTTTAAAAAATATCAGTTAGAAAAATGATTCCAATCAACTGCAATCTCTTATTAATTAATTAAATTCATCATTTCATTTGTTTTGTAAAATTAAAATTGTCGCAGGATAATATTCCAAGAATATTCATAAAGAAATGAATATTCTAACGATGCAGAGCCAGCATTTATTATAGCACCTCTTTGCGACCAGCACGTGGATTAAAAGCCGAGGTGCTGGAGATACCTGATGCAAAATTTTACTCGGATTGAAAAAACATGTTTCATAAGTCCTTTACCTATGTTCAAATAAAGGCTTGTCTGTTGTGAAGTTGATTCCTCTTTTGAAGACGGATCAATATCTTTCGCTCCCATCTCGACGATGCAGAGACTCTCTGCCGCGGCCGGCAAAGCTTGCATGCTTCTGGGCGCTAGGCAGTCCGAAGGATCCAGGGAGATGATTCTTACAGTGTTATCCTGTAGACCAACCGCGAGGAACCAGGACCTCTGCTCGCCTGGCGCTACGTTTCCAAGAGCCATGCACATCACGTCCGATGGCATCTTTTTCCTTTCTGTGTACTCGTTCAGACATCCCGTCTAAAAAAGAAATACTGTTTTATAATTTTTGCTATTATTAGTTTTTTTCAAGTATAAGTTAATTTTCAAGTTTTTTAACTGTAAGCTTCAGTTTAAATTACATTGTCAAATGGTTACAGTGTAAAATAACCAAAACTCATTTTATCTCAGCACCTTTTACATCTTGCAGAATAAACAAAAGACAACTGCAAGAGAACATGGTGCTAATAATCTTGTAAGATCTCTAAAAGAGTATCTAAAAGTATCTATGAAATGATTGAATTTATTTTCAAATTTTTAATTGTATTCAATGAAATAATAAATTACCGGGTCCATCTCAAAATATACAAGCTCCCCGCCGGTAAGAGCAATGACAACTTGTCGCTGATTGACCGCACATTTGACGATGGTTTTTTTACCAGGGGCTTTCCATTCGTTGACTCGTTTATCAGCACGAATGTGACGGATACCATCGGGATAAACCTGTAAAAGTAAAGAAGTCAAATTTTAATCAAAAAGTTATCTAGTTATCATTTAGTATGAATTACGTATCAAGGAGGGATTCAATAGTCAAATTGAAATTGAAAATTTACTTGAACCAAAGCGTCTTCTCCCAAGGCTGAGCAACTCAGCGTCGGTGTGGTTCCGAGAAAGCCGGAATCGGTGACTTCTTCGACTGTCTCGCCGATGCTCAGCACAAGAGTGGCGTTCACGAAAGATACAATAATATAAGCATCGTATTCCTCTGCAACCGAAACAAAATCGTCCGCATTAATCCTTCAGATCACGAGAATCATCAATGAAATTGAATATGACAAAAGTAATCAAAAATTGTAGATGGTCGGGCTGTCGACTTAAGATCGGCCACATCCTTACCTCACGATTGCTCAGCGTACTCTTGTTCAATCGATCGGACACGGAATTTCTGAAAGAGAGAACTGGTGTTTGATAAAATTGTATCAACCCACCAGATTGACTAGTCTTGACTTCAAAATACTACCTTGGTAAAAAGAAACGTACATTCGGTTTCAAACATTCAAATGTAAGGTTGTTTTTATCAAAGTATGAGAGATTAATCTCGAGTCAGAGCTGAGCAAAAATTTTACGGTCTCTGTCTTAAATCACGAGAATAAAAAAGCAAAGAAAAACAAGTGACCAGTTAAAACTTACCATCAACTCGTCTTTTCACAGTCCAAACAGCGTTTGGGTTACCAGGCAGCTCGCTCACGGCCATCTCGGAGACCTCCAAACCGTGTCGCAAAACTCGGAGCGTTGACCGAGGTCCGCGTCCACAAGCCATGTACAACTGTGGAGTATCCTCGTTTGCCAAATCTGCTACCTAAAAAAAACAGTTCATCATTTAAATAGTAATGATAAAAATAAGAGTTTAAATGGCTTGCTAGTCGTTACTTTGTGAACCATCATTATCAGAATAATTGTAATCAATGTTAATCAGGTGAAACACGGACTGATACAGTTAATCATCTGGCAGAATAATTTTGATTTTACTTAGATTTTCTGAAATATGGGTTTTGAAGGTTTCTTTACCTGACAGTACATAATTGGAGATAAACTGTCCATCTCGTCGACTAGAACTAAATTTCTCAGGGGTCTTGGAGCGAAGAAGAAGGTGTCTCCCTCTTCCAAGGGCATCGCAGAACTGAACTCCGGCTCGTCATCGTCATCTCCGAGATGTGCAATTTGATAAAGATAACTAAAAAAATCATAATCAATCTCATTATCCTCAAAGTTGAAAGAAATATTTTAAAATTGAAATGCTCATTTTTCATCAACTTACTGGTTTCCAAATTCGGATGCTAAAAACAGGAATCCAGTTTTCAAAACACACATACTAGTGGCAACGGGCACAGTGTCAAAGTATTTCAACTTGATCTCTGTAACCATGTCTTCGTCGGTTTCAAGTGTGATTTTGAAAATGTCTCCCTGCTCTGTTTGTGCAAGGAAGAAGAACATGCTCTTGGTTTTATGGGTCGCGGAGCAGACAAAGATCATGCCGCGTTCAGGGTCATCGAGATCGTTCCGTCTCCGAGGAATGGGACAGCGGATATCATGCTGGTCGCCCAGATTTTTGTATGTTAGGTAGTTTTCCGAACAAATCAGCACACCGCTGGGTCCGTCGTTGCCCCCGGGAACTGACACAAGGAAATTCGCGTGTTCCTCCAAAGGCTCACTGTATTTTCGCACGACGTGGTTCAAACCAAGGTCCAACTCGTAAAGAGTCAATGTTTGCTGTGTTTTAATTGCTGCTTCCCCAGTTGGATCGCTGTCAGCATCCTAAAAATTTGTTGAATCATTGAATTATTTCAATTATTAAATAATTAATTGGTTATTCTAATAAGTTGATTAATTAATCGTTCTTTAAATCAACTTGTAATTTTTAGTTATCATGACGATTCAAATTTTTTGAAAAGTTGAAAAAATTCTAATTACCTCATAGTCAATCTCTAAACAGGCAAACATTGGATTTTCAAATCCAACATCGACTCCAACTGTGTGATAAACCAAAGTGTTGCTCTTGTGAGCTTCCAAAGGAGACGAAATTGTTAGTCTGGCTTCGGGATCGCGATTCAAAATATATACAAGTTTCTGTTTCTCAATTGCACCTGTAAGAAAAATTTGTTTGTTTTTTTAATTTTTCATTCGAATAATTAATCTGGATGTTGATTTTAATTTTATATTTTAATCATTGTTTTGTAATTGTATTTAATCACTGTGAATCAACTGAAACACGGACAAAAAGAAATAATCATCTAGCCAGTAAAAAAAACTCTATTTAAAATTGATTAAATTCAACATTTTGAAAAAATAATTTAAAAAATGAGATAAATTGAAACAATTCTACAAAATGGAGTAAACATTCAAATTAATTTAAAAATTTGGATGCAATCGGATAATTGTGACGGATAGGGTAAATGTGACAGTGAATTATATTTGTCAAAATAGCAATTATTCGATTGTTACATTTAACCCAATGTCACAATTACCCAGTCCATGACCTAATTTTACAACATTTTGGATCAACAGAAAAACAAAATTTTTTTTTGATACATTCAAAAAGATTCGAATTCGATCAAAAAAATTTACCTATCATAACAGCTCTGCCCTTAGGGTCAATAGCCAAATACTGTCCGGGAACAATTCGTCGACACCCACTCTTGCCGAAAGTTTCCTGGTGGACCTTTTCGAAAATGTTTTTTGCCGGGATGTATTCCAAGATGACAATCCGTCCGGAATCCGATCCCACGACGATATAATCTTTGGTGCCACCGGTGAGTCGAAACGCCATTAACGATCTGATGATGCCAAACACCTCGACGGCCAACAGCGTGTGCACTTTTCCCGTGTTCGGATCGGGTCGCAACAACTCCAACGATTTGCCTCGCGATACCAAGATCTCTGCCATCTTGCTGCCGGAGAAGTTGCCGTGCACGGCATGGGTGATGCCCGTGGCACGTTGCAGGGTCAGATTATACAGATACATCTTGTATCCGGTTTTGTAACCTAACAATGGGCGGAATTAACTCTGGCCCAGTGACCAGAGTTGGTCGCTTTCCAGTCGCTCCGAAGGTCGACCTGAAAATTGTCACTTGTTTATTATTTACAATCCGACGAGCAGGCGAAATTGAAGGAAAAAGTTGTAAATAAAAAATAACGCCGGATGGACGCCATGAATCTTTTGTCGCGGCTTCGACGTTACTTTGGTAGAAAATAATGTAAGGAGACGGCGGCGAAGAGATTTTTGAGATTAATTTTACCTTGATTAGATCTGCATCGTGTTCGGTGGTTTTGGATGTTTTCGGATAATAAAGACGCGTTAACCGCTCTTTTTTGGCATTCCCCTCTGTCCTAACCCACCATTTTTCTCACAGTTTCTCGCATTAACAATGCGGCAGTTAGATTTGAAACGCAAGTGTCTCGTTGGAGGTTGCAGGTGGCAGCACCGTCGCACACACAATTTTTAAAAATTCTTACTTCGTTGAGAATACTTTTTATTTATCCACAATTGTTATCTTTTGTCTACATTTTTTTCGTGAGAATAAAAATTTCCATAGATATAGTTATTTTCAACAATTTATTGTCAATAGAAAATAAAAAAATTACAAAAATAATTCTAAATCTTTTGTAAGAAGATAATATCGTATTGGCGATGAAAAATGGAATGAAAATGCCCAAATTGAATCGTTAATTTTGTTTCTTCCGTTTGAAGAAAGTTTTAAGACTTGAAGTGAATAAATGTTTAAGATAAATAATGAATTTGATGATGTGAAAATGTTTTTTTGTTAAGTTCGCGTAGTTCTTATATTTTAATAAAGTCTGTTTTCTCTGTATAAAAGCAAAACGCATGATAATATTTTAGTCTCTAAATATAAATAATGATCCTAACATCATTAATAACAAAAGTTAATAAACTAAAAATTATAAACTTAAAATTATAAATCTCTTCGCGGTGATAAAAAAATTATATTAAACTAATCTTTTCCGACACTCGTTTCCATTGATTTGGCATAAAAAATTTGGTACTTGAGAATAAAAAGAAATTGTACATCAAGCCGAGTGTGACACTAGTGTGATCTCGATTGTTGACTTAGGACGATTCAATTTGTACAATTTGATATCATGAGCTTGTATAAACATTTGCGACATTTGTATAACATTTTCGTATTGCAACAAAGTGTATAAATATTTGCACTTGATGGTCACAACGTTAGAGAATACGAGACTTGTCAAATTAGATATCGTCGAATTGTCCATCCTCAAAGGTGTCGATTTTATATAAATTTCTTTCGGCTAGAATGTGTCTTACTGGTTTGGCATGGTCGTCAGCTGGACAGTAATAGTTCATTGCGCAAGACGAGGGTGATATGTAGTAGCTGGTAGTTGATCGAAACAGTCCAATGTTTTCTGTCAAATACAGGCAAATTAATATCCCACAATTTGAAAAGTTTCGGCTCATTGATCAAAATCAATCTTACCAGTTGGGGCATAACTGTCTGATGTATTGTCAGATATGTCCCAATTCTCTTCTTCCTCGCAATCATCGGATCTTTTTTCTTTCCTGAAAAAGAAAAATGAATGGATAAGTTTTTTAAAAATAATGTTTTTTTCCAAATTGAAAATTATTATTATTATTATAAACATAAGTTGGAAATTTTTAATTTAAATATTGTCTTTAATGAATATTTCAATTTGGAAAATGGGACGAATTTATCCTCATGGTAGTTCTTAAACTTACGGTTGATAATTCTCATAAGATTCATTAGTCTCAGAGATAGAAGAACATTGATCCGATATATCATCGCGAAAACGTTTCCAAGAACGAAAAGAGTCGTTGTCCGAATCTAGATCCTCTAAATCTTTTAATCCAGAAAGTCGGTGTTCACATTCAACTAATTTTCTCATAGCGCTCTTCAGCTCGTCATAACTTTTTCCATCAATCTGAAAAAAAATCACAAACGAAAAATTTAGAATGAAAAAATCAACATGAATTCAGAAAGTAAATGTTCAAAACCTTGACAACAAAAATTTCTACAAAATAATTCTTACAACAATCTCTGTATCACAATAGTTCTGATCCAAGTCCAGTAGCTGCAACTTTTTCAACTTGGCGATATCCTTGGGAGTCTCCAGGATGCTATTATTGTACAGGTCCAGGACCCTGAGATTATCCAACTCGTAAAAGCTCTCGGGCAGTTGATTCAACGCGTTGTCCGAGGCCCAAAGTTCCTCGAGCCTCTTCACCTTGCCGATGTTGTTCGGCAACTGGATGGTCGTACACTTCTCGATCCTCAAGACCTTCAAGTTCTCGAGCAAACCAAACTCTTCCGGAAGCCAGGAGATCCTATTCAAGCTCAGGTCGAGTTCAATGAGGTTGCAAAATTGGCCGATTTTTGTGGACACCGAGGACAGACCGACGGATCGAAGGTTGACCTCCTTGAGGGTACTGCACACCCTCATGCTCTCCATCGGGAGCTGCAAGAAATTATTGAACACGTTCGGCGAGCCCTTATCGTTGCTGAGATCCAACCGCTCGAGTTTCGCCATGTTGCAGACGATGTCATCGATAACGCTATCCGACAAGTTTGACCGTCTCATCGACAACGTTTTAATCTGCAGGGCAATACGCTCGCGAGGACAGCTAAACTTTCTGAAATCCGACCCGTCTAAGACGACCTCTCGCAGTTTGCTGTACTTCAACCACAGGATCCACTGAGGAAAGTAGACGCAGTAGCCGTTGTCGGAGGCGACGAACGAAGACAACTGGATGCTCGCAGGGGCCCTGTTCATGAAGATGGTCTTGTTCCTGGACACGTCCAGGGTGCCGAGGTTCTTCATCCCGTTAGTCACGCTTTCGGGGATCTCCAAAAAACGATTGCTCCGAAGACACAAGCTTGAGAGCTTGTTCAACATCGCACACGACACTGGCAGATGATCCAGCTCGTTGTCGCTCAGCTGCAGACTCTCCAGGTTCGTCAGATTGCCAAAACGTTCCGGCAGGCTCGTCAGTTTGTTACCGGACAAGTTGAGCGATTTCAGATGTTTCAGCTGGACGAACGAGTCGGGCAGACTTGCCAGACGGTTGTTCTCGATTTTGAGCTGCTCGAGTTTGTCCAGCTGGTGAAACGAATGAGGCAGTTCCTCGAGCTGGTTGTTGGACAGATTCAAGGTCGAGAGATTGACCATGTGCTGGGCAAAGTTTGTCGGCAGATAGGTCAGCTGCATGGACTTGAGGTTGAGACTTTTCGAGAGTCTCAAGTCCTTTGTAGAGTCCGGGAACTCGTTCTCCGTTGTGATCACCATGTTTTTCAACTTGAGGAGGGGATAGTCGTTGTAGTTTGCGCGACTGTTCTCGGTCAGATGGTCGTGGTAGTCATGGCCAACGATTTTATCTGACGTAGGCACGGGAGGCATGTCTGGAAATGAAATAAACGACAATTTCATAGTGAATGGCATTTACAAAATATAAACGTAAGAAATGTAAGCCGGGTGGTGTAAAAAATGGTAGTACAAAAAATTGTTTAAAAGATGAAGGATTATATTTACAGGATGAGGATAAAAAAAATGTGGACCTAAATAATATAAATTGATCTGTATGACAGATGTTTGAAACGCTCAGTTTTTAACTCAGTTTGTAACAAAAAAAATGTTCAAGGGCTTGAAAAAAAAATTTTAATCTTTCTCTCTTTCTCTTGAAAAAAAAGAGTTAATAACATTGAACAATCATTTTAATTAAAAAATTAAAACTTACCTGTTTTTCGTTTTCTCCAATCGACTGTCAATTTCAAAATAAGTAAAATATTATGAATATCAGCTGCATAAAATTGTTTACGCAATAAAACAAAAAAAAGTTTTTGTTTACAGTTCGTGGATACTAATATATTTTATTTCCTGGCCACAACAGCTCTGTTCTTAGGTGCTCCTCGGGTGTCAACTATTATATTTCCAGAAATCTAAAACGAAGGGTTGCCAATCCTCAAGTTCAACGATACCACGAATTAACATTCATTTATATTATGTTCACTGTGCCTTGGGCTAATGACAAAAATGTCATGTCCTTCAATTAAAACTTTTGTCAACAATTTCAAAATCAGAGTGCTCTTATTAATTGCGCTGTAGTGCTGCTCAATCCCTTTAAATATTGACGTCACTCGTTAATCTTTTACAAAAAAAATTAAACGTACGAAATGCCATCTAAATTATAAACAAAAAATCTGAAATGTTACATTTCTTGTTTATTTTTTTTAATATTTTTAAATTGTTCTTTAATTATCACAAATGAATTTAATAATAAACATTTATATTTCATTTATTTTTATTTTGAAATCTGTTTCAGACGCAGTAGAGGGCGCTGTGGTCGGGTGGAGAAATTGCGAGATGAAAAATAAACATAACCTATAAAATTTGAATTGCATTGTTATTGTAGTTACACATGGCTCAGTAAGTTGAAAGTAAGATTAAAAATTTTAAAATAAACAAAAAAATGTTCGTTCTCGCCGAGTTAAAGGACACTGTTAGAATACCGCCGTGGAAATTTAAACGTAAACTAAATGACGCAATTGCGGATGAACTTAACAGGAAACTTGCTAACAAGGTAAACAAACAAAAAAATAGTCCAAAATACTACATACTAGTCTAGATGAAAATTATTTTTCAATCGTAAAAATGAATTTTATTCATTTCATATTAATTCATTTCTTTGCAGGTTTTCTTAAACGTTGGTCTGTGTATAGCCTTGCATGATATTTTGAAGATTGAGGATTCGTACATCTTCCCTGGAGATGGTTCATCTCACACCAAAGTTATTTTTCGTTATATTGTTTTTCGACCTTTTATAGAGGAGATTTTGATAGGAAAAATTCGGTCCTGCAGTGCAGAAGGAGTTCATGGTATGATGCATTTTTTATAATGAAAATAACTTTTTTAACAACTTTTTTTCAATATTTTTTATTACTTTGCAGTTTCGTTAGGTTTTTTTGAAGATATTGTAATCCCGCCACACAAACTTCAACCTCCGTCGCGGTTTGATCAGACTGAACAAGTGTGGGTTTGGGAATATGGTACAGGTGATGGAGAAAAGCATGATTTATTTATGGATGAAGGTAATTCAATTGAACATTAACATTTATCATTTATAAATTAAATTAGAAGTCCCTGTGATGACAAATTAAAGTTATTTTGTTTTTCTTTTTTGACAGGAGAGACAATTAGATTTAGAGTGGTAAGTGAGAAATTTACTGAAACGTTACCAAAAGGACCTCAGGGAAGTGAAGTTGGAGAAAAGTCGGAAACGAAAACTACTTCGCCTTATGTGTTGTCTGTAAGTTATCATCGAATTTATTTAAAAAAAATAATAATTGAAAAAATTAAATAATTTATTGATTTGTTAAACGTCCAGGGTGCCATTGATGAACCAGGCTTAGGACTTATATCTTGGTGGGCTAACGCAGGAGACTAGTAAATAATTTTGTTATATCGAATAAAAGTATTTAAAGTAAGTTTTTGGTTAATCATTATTTATTGATTGAATTATTTGTTCATTCAATACAATTTTTATCCTTCTATTTATTTTATCAAGCATATCAAACCACTCTACCAAAATTACCCCTTTTCAATTGCTTCGATAGCAAAATAGTTTTTGTTTTAGAGAATATGAAGAAAACTTTTTTTCTTCACAATTTTAAATTTATTACACATTTTATAGTTTATGAAATTTTGCATTTTTTACTTTTAATATGAAAATAGTTTGTACTTGTGCAACTTGTTCCAAACTTAGGGTGACTGCTTATGTCCATGTTAAAATTGAAAATCCATCTCCGATAGAACAACAGTAGTTTTAAATATTTGTATATAAAAGTATACAAAAACTGTTATCTATTTCTATTGAAAATGAATGTTTGAGTTTAACATAGATATGTGCAATCACTTTAACAATTAGTAATATCTATAGCTTGTAGATCAAAAATACTGACACAATTCTACATTAGATACAAAATTAATAAAATACTGAACCGAGTAGCAAAATACAACTATTAGGAACCATTTGGCGTAGGTCTTTATTAGTATTGCCAAATTAGGGGGAACATGCGTGTGCTAAGTATCATCTCTGGACGTATCGCTCATGCCTCCGTACGATGTCATACGGTGTCTCAAGGGACTCGCCTCATGCTGAAATGCAAACGATTAATCATTACCATCATTGTCTAGGAATTGCAGCGACGCTCCCTTATCTCATAATTTATGTCTCAGGGTAGAGCGACAGCATAAGCGCAAATAATGCTCGCAACTAAACGAAGAGTAGCGGACAAAACAGTATCAAGCAGAGAAAACAATTCCAATGAAACAAAACAAGAAGTGAATTGCAAATTACAAAACTAAACAAAAATAATAAAAGGATGTTTCCAGGAATGGAATGAAAAAGCATTGGAGAACAAAAAAACAATGTCATCTCAGAACGATTTCTCTTTACTTTCTCTCTATAATCGTAAATTGTTCATCGTAAAACATCTTGTACAGAAAATTTTGCGACAGTCGTCTCAACAACAAAACACACAATTGTAATTTATTGAAACCGGGGGTTTCGTGACCCCGCGACCGGCGATAAAAATTACCGTACAGAAGTTGTACCCAGACGCGAAATGAACAACGCCACTGGATACAACGAAATTCGTCCCACCGGACTTCATAATCGTAACATTTATTAGCAATATAATAATAATAATAATTATATAAATTTAATTATTTAAATATCTAATAATTAGTACAAATTGGTCCATACAATATATAAAAACGCGCACCGGCTCGTGGTTGCGCGCGATAGAAAACATCTGCAAATCATAAATTACAACCGATCAATATATATTATACCTATTCAATACAATTATAATCAATGCATCGTTTTGCTTACAAAATTAAATACTCGTTATCACCATTCAGTACACAATACATGATTGACATTAAAACATGGAATATGTTTGCATTTATCATATACATATATATCTATATCCGTGCTTCGTTATCGTATACAAATAGTCTTCGAGTTTTGCACTTAATCAATAAAAGTATAACTGCGACGGTGAACGAATTTGTAATTCATAACGAGCCTCGCTGTAAATTATCTCGCAAAATAAATTACAGTCGAACCTCTCATAAATATACATCTCAGATGTAAAATCCGGGAAAGTGTTTTTTTTTTCTCTCTTTCTTTTCTCCTTCGTCGAGATGAGAAAAATGTATCCAACCTTTGTTTTTTTTTTATTTACAAATAATCAATATAGTATATAGAATGTGATTTAGTTATGTACAATCTCGCTTTTAAAAAAGACGATTGACAATTTTGCGTAAGCGCAGCTCAGTACTGCGGTTACGCAACGCTTATAATACTGCACTTGACACCTTTCGCATCGTGGAATTTGTTACAAAAGAGATGAAAAAAAAAATATAATAAAGAAGAACAAAAAGGAAAACCAAAATGAGACAAAAGACAACACCAACAAGAGGACACAATAAATATAACAAAAAAATTGGGCGCAAACACAACGTATAACCAGTAGCGCTGTTGTCGATCGCACAAAGTTCGATAAAGATCTAGCCCGCACCGGTGATTCATGAAGCATTCGATACTATAAATGGGCGAGAGCACTGCTACAGCAGCGACGCAAAAGTGCTCTTGCAAATTCGTGCTCCGAATCCCTCCGCTCTCTGATGCTAATTAATCAAAATCCAACGCGTGCTATCGAGCTGTGCATTTCACCGATGCTCTGATACACATTCGCAGACGCTTAATTTAAACAAAGACAGAACAGAAGCAAAACGAAAACATAAAACCAGATGAATTTTTCTTTTTGTCGCTTTTTTTTTTGTTTTTTGGGTTGTTCAATTTAAAGTCTTAAGGTTTGAAAATGTGTTACATGAGCTAATGTTGCATTCTGCCACGGAGGTGTCGCGGAATTCGAATGGGCGATAAATATTTGATCTCGCGGGCTTCATGAATCGGCGATACATGACGATGGAATTACATTCCGTTGGGTCTATAGAGCGCGATAAGATACCAAAACGACGTCGTTGAAAAGTTATGCACTCTGTAAATCATGCGACCGTATACGTTTTCAAATGATTCACTCTCCGTTCAGTTGCATTTAAATCACGGAAGTCAGAGATGAACGATACGCAAGGAATGAATTTGCCGATGTCGCAATTTTCAAGCCATTGTTCCGCATCGGAGAAACATGGGTCGAATAAATACTAATCGCTGTCGCATTCAATTCGTCTTATTATTTAATTTGGTCTTGCTTTTGAGTCAAATTTTGTTTTTATTTTTATTTTGATTGGTATTTTTGAGCCATTGTTTTTTTTTTGATTTGAAGGATTTTCAGGTTCTTCTTATACTTTCTTATTGATTGTTACAATTAACATAAATTAGTGGCACTGTAAAAAAATTGTACTTGGGCGAAATTACTTAGAGTAATTTTATACTCTTTCGATGTAAAATTACAAAAAGTGTAGCGTAATTTTACACATTTGTTAAAATTATAAATAATATTTTTAAACTATTGAATAATTTAATACTTGATATAAGAGTTTCAGTTTACAATTACACAAGATGTGAATTAGAAAATGTTGCACAACGAAAAATGTAACAAAATATCAAACGTAATTTTTGCATCGAGTGAATGAAATAAACTTAATTTTATGTTTTTAAATTACATTTTTTTACAGTGTCCCAAATGAAAGTTTGATTCTGACTTAACCAATTCTGAATCAGTGTTTCAGATTAAACTTTTGCTTGGATTTACTTATATTTTTACTTTCGAATTTTTAGTATAACGAATGGCGCATAAAAAATTGGTCTTTTTCTTAAATTCGTTGGAGCTTAAATTGTAGAATACTAGTTGTTTAGTAATTCAGTGTCCGCTTAGCAGGTGTCGATCGACTCGCAATGCTCGGCTTGCACGGTACACGCCCATAGAACAATTGCGATTCTGTCGCTGAGTTGTGTTGGTCAGTCCGGTGATGTTTGTCCGTGGACTCGCGCTCTGCGCACGAGATTGCCGGCACATCCTGGGCTTCTTCAAGATCCTTCAAGCGTGGGGAGCATCGTCTGACCGAGCTACTACACCAAAACAAACAGGCCACTTAGTCAAATTCAGCCCCATCGTTTCTATTAGTTATCTAATGACAAGTAGATAGAAAAACAATTAATTAACTCTAAAACGATTCCTGTTCTAAACCACAGAACGACCAGAAGCATCATTTTATTATTTGAACTGCGTGGTAACAACATTGAAACAACAATCATATTAATTTTGAAAATGATAATGTTTCTGGATGGAAAAATGAAACGAATCTAAGAATTTAAAAAGTCGAGTTTGAGTTTTGAAAAGCGCGTAAATGACTGCGTCTAGTCAATTCTAGTGTTCAAATTTAATTAATCCTTCTCTTAAACCAACAGTTAATTAATTTATGAGGAATAAACGAACTTAACATAGAAACAATAAAAGTTTATCAAACCGCCCCATTAAATGTCAGCCGGACAGGCTTCCCTATTAAAATGCCCAGTGTGATTTGCAATTAAGAAACAGTAAACACATGAAATGACACACAACCGTGCAACTTAAATGCCACAAGAAGCTTATTAACCGAAGGCATTCCAAAATCTACATTTATATTGGGAAACGTGTTTTTCAAAATAAATTTGCTCTGTTACGAGCGAAGACTTCCGTCTAACAGGTTTACCGCGTCGCGGCTGCGTTTATTTGTCGAAATATTCATATCATCGGTTCGCGCGACAGATAAAATGGTTCTGCCAGAAGGTGATGGAAAATTTGTCGCGCGAAATTTATCGTGTCTGAAAAGTGTGCGACAAATTGAATGAGCCCGGAGATAATTCTGTATCGAATTAACGAGCGCCGCGCGGCGATTATGGTCAAGTTTAATTTACAACCGCTGATTGGAATTCGAACCTGGTGAATGAATCTCAAGTGAAATGTATCTTGCAATGAGAGAGAAGGAACAAGAAGACAGTTGCGCCCGACGTCCTACTGAGTCTTGACCTTATCTAGCGAGAAATATATGGTTTCATTGTGCCAATGAATTTAAGACACAAGTGTTTATGTCGCAATTAGAAACGAAATTACCCGTACAGACGTCATGATTTATCTCCATCGGTAGTTACAAATTTTCCAACAAATGTACTTTCGCACTTCCTCTCTCTAACCGAGGCTTAAAATCAGATACAATCAGGTACTAATTTGACATTGAAATCAAAAAGTCTGAACTTGAAAAACAAATTTAACACTAAAAATATCAAAGAATATCCGTAAAACTGTGAAGGGTAAAAATATGGCTCTTTTCAATTTATATGTAATGTAACGCCAATAATCAATTTTTCATTCAAACTTTAAATAAGGCCGGGTTATTAAAATTTCAAAATGTATTTTTAACTTTCAAAATGTCAATTTACTAATGACGAAATTAAAAGTAACAAATTCGAATACAGTCCTTCTAAAGTAGTTCTCTTTAAGTTTGCCAAATATAAAAATGATTGAACATCTGAAAATGGAAATACTTAATTTACATATTGGCATAATACATAGATATCGATATACAAGTCATGCATTTTCTGACAACTTTGGAATTGAATATTTTGAATTGTAAATGGCGAAACATTTTCTAATTTGGCCATACTTCATATGGTAATTAAAAAAATAGTTCGTTACCATTTATTATAAAAATTTTTTCATGCAAAAATTTGCATTTAAAGATTCAACAAGTTTTGTCAGATCATTTGGATGATTATTAATTTGAAACAAATGAACTATACAAATTTGAAAGATTTAAACCTATCTATATACTATACTTTGACTGTCTCATCTAGAACCACTTTTAGGATATTCCAAATTCGGTAATTTGTTTATTTGAAATTTTACAAGCAGTATTAAAATCTCTTGATAGTTCTAGCGTTAAAAGAATGTTTTATATAAGTTCACCCCTTAACACTTATGAGGGTATAATTCGAAGCAATCTAAAAAACGAGCGCTCGGATAACGGTGGCAAATATTTGACATCAATTTGATAGTGACGAGCCCAGTTGTCCGCGAGATGCGTCAATAAGTCGAAGCGTGGAGTCGATAAATAAATGAGTTTTTGACGTCAAAGTGTATGTACGTGTGTGCGCGCATGAGTTCGTTGAGTTGGGTTGGGATGCAGGGCGTGTGCCGCGAGTTACGCAACGAGTCGCTCGATCGTCCCCCTTATAAAATCGATGACGATCGTCGATGACGAATGGTAGTGCGGTCAAGCGAACAACAAGCGCTACCTCAACGAATGTGATTATTAGATGTGCAGCCGTTATTCACCTGTGTTCCACCTTCGGTCTCGTAATCAACGTCCTTGTTCGGTTTTTCGTCAGCCACTTTGGCTCGCCTTTCCTTGAACAGATCCGCCACAAAATGCCCCTGCAACAATCAAACAACCCGTCACAAATCTCGCTACAAAATAATAATAAAACAAAACCTGCAACACATAATGTTTCAAATCAGATGAAAGGAAATGAGATCGACTTTCTGTCAATTTTTGTTGTTTTTTTTTTTTCAACCATCCCTATTTTGTGTCGGATGAAAAATGCGTCCCTTTGCAAAAAAATGAAATGTTTCAAACTCAACGTACTCTCGACGGTACCGATACATTTTCCTCGACTACAGTAGCTACAGAGTTGACTGGACAATAAGTCTGAAACTAAAAATTAAAATAGGTAAAAAAAAATTCAAAGTCCCCCTTTACTGATAGTGCAACTACACCTGCTGTGAGGTTAATAATAAGAGGCAAAAAAATTGTAACAGAAGAGAAAAATTGATAGGAAAGTAATATGAAAAGTAATTTGTTTCTTACTTTACAAGCGTGTAAAACCGTTATGAGACCGTGCGAACATTTGCCAGGCGGTATAGTGATGAAAAAAAATAATTTTTTTTTCCTTTCCCCAAAGGACAATAAAGTGTTCGAACGGTACAATAGTATACGATTCGGTACAATAAACGAGGGAATTGTAAAGTCTAAAAGCAGATGGGATTGGTGTTGGTGCATTGAATGCCAGACAAAATGTTATCTTTCTGGTATTGCAAATAGTGGAGCGCGATACCATAAATCTGGGCGACGCTTGGCTTTCTCATGGACCAACAGTAAGTGTTATTAAATGCGACGTGTCAGAAGTCAATTTCGCTTCTCGCCTGGGTATTAACTTTTCGAATACAACCGCATACTTTATGAACTGAATGTTAAAGTTCAATTGATGGTGTACATAAATTCAATTAAAGTTCATAACTAATTTTTTTATCTGTCAATGTTTTTTTTTATTTTCTCTCACTCTGTTACAAATTGAAAAGATCATATTTTGAAATATTAAAAGTTTGAAATATAAAATTTAAAATATTATTAAACTTTAAAATATCACATTTGACGTATCAATTTTTGGAACAATCGAAATTAGAAATATAAAAGTTACAACAAGTTTGATTTAGGAGTTTCATCAAAGTTTCATTTTAATAAAAAAAAGTTTCAAATGGAAAGTGCTCAGGCTATAATTAGCATCACAATCGGAAGTTTAGAACAAACTATGCTAAGCAAGTATTGTTTCAACTAAGCATTGAACAATGAATGAACATGTGGGACATAAATGCAAAACTTAGTACAATCGAATTCCTAAATCCTTCTTACTTTTTTAGCCAAACACTTTTTTTATTGAGACATGATTGTGATCAAAAAGTGATCATTGTTAAACATAACTCAATTATTTACCATAAGTACTGCATTAATTGCGCCAATCATGAGACCTGCGAGAACGTCGCTCCAATGGTGCTTGTAGTCTGAAACTCGCGTCATAGCGGTGTACCAGGCCAGAGATATTGCAATGAACTGTAGCACATGTTTAAGCAACCTGCTACCTTTCCATGTGAATCTCAACTGTATGTACATCTGAAAAATTAACAATTCATTTTTAACAAATGAAACATTTTTGCAAAAATTACAATTTAAAAAGTAAGAAAAAATAACAACAGCGATTAAAACTTAACTAATTAAAATCCAAAAATTGAAATGAACACAAAATAAAAAAAATGAAAAAAAAAAAAATGAAGAATTGAAGTAATTTAAATTGCACCTCGTAATAAAACATTGAAACTGAGTAGAAATTATTCTTTTTTTAATTTTTTTTTCCTCATTTTTTTCACACGATTTCATTATTGATTTTTTTTTTCATTGTAGAGATTAATTGTACGTTTAAACAAATTGCTCTCATAGTAGATAGTTTTATTTTTAGCTGCGAAGCAAGAGCGATTTTCTCATGTTATTACGAGATAACTCAAATTAAATCTTCCCTTTTACTAACAACTCTTTTGTTACAATCAATAAACCCGCTCTATTAGAATTTGAATGAGGCCTTATTATATTTAGAATTGCTGCGCGATAATGTCAACATTCATATTCAAATGAAACATGCCAGTATATTCATACCGGTCATAAAGCATCAAATTATTTTCATAAAAAACAATCGGACCGGCGATAAAAATTTAATTTCACATTAAATTTTGTCTCTTCGTCTTCCCGACGTAGTTTCATCAATCATCCCTGATCATCCGAACGACACGATTCATCCGAAAACATTACCTATTAATTATTTCACTTTAATCTCAGCCCATCCATCACAACCAAACAAAATATTTATCAGTCATCGATCGTCGCCTATAAATCACAATTCGCCATCGCTCTTATCAAAACATCTTTCATCAGTTTTTTTCAAATCCCCAAAAAACGTCTCGTCTCAATTTCGTCATTTATTTTTTCAATGTAAAATAAAACTAATAGCAGCATAAATCACACTGTATTCGGAAGCGGTATTTGTTTAAGTTGAAGTCAGCAAAAAAAAAAAAAAAACATTTGTGCATGCAAATAAAGGGGGACCTAATATATAAGTGGCGAACGAAGTGGAGAAAGGATTTAAAAAAGAAAAAAAACAAAGTGAAAATAAAAAATTAGTAAAATAAAAAAAGAAAGAACCTTAGAAGAAGAGTAAATAAAAAAGGGATACTCACCGCAAGGAAGAGCATGGTGTACATGGAGAAGGAAGAGTGGCCCGAGGGAAACGATAATCTGAAACCATCGATCGATTCGTGTCAAGTGGAATTGCATTTAACAGAAAAGAAAGATTTTTCTGGCCGGGCCTGCGGGCCATTTCGAGACAATAAGTGTGCTCGTACTAAATTATGTGCCGACATTATGACAGTAAAATGAAGCACAACTTCAAACACCCCTTATTCAATTTTTTTTTCTCTTGAAAAATTTTTCCGTCTCCTTTAGAGACTGTTATTTGAAAAAAAAAACATATTTCAAAAAATACAAATGAAAATAATAAAATAATAAATATACTGCGGCCAATATTATGACAGGAACGAATTTGCAAGTAAAAGAAGATACCGATCAAAAGCGTGTCTAATCTGAAAAGAATCAAGCATTGAGAGAAAGAAAAAAAATGAGAGAGAAGCTGGATAAAGGCATCATCTTTCATGTTATTCGCATTTTCGGTTTCTATCAGTTCTGCCATCATTATTTATTGCCGTTGAATTTTGTTGCTAAGATTAAATCGGTTTTCAGGAAGATTTGAATCTAAGAACCGACGCGCAAAAATTATATACATCTGGCTGCGAAAAAAAAAAGAAGCCCGTGCAGTGTCAAAAGGCAGAAAAATTGTATGACGCCGAGGGAGGGGAAGATCGAGTCTTAGAGAGACCAAAACGAGGGCGATTAATTAGAGGAGATAAACCTCGCATTGGGAGGTTTGACAATTTTTTTTGTGTCCAATCTAACCCGCCTCCTCCCCTTGCTATAATTTTTCTTAAACGGTTTATCAGCAGACATGAAAAAGGTTTTAGCTGAATCATCATCCAACCGTTTGAGAGGCCAAAAAAGGATTATGCTAAATTAGAACAGTAAATCCCACTGACGGAAGCTTGCTATATTATTTACGACCCCACGACAACGGTATTAGTAAAACGATTCTAGCACAATCTATTAGTCATTATTCATACATCAATAAAACTGAATAAAAACTCGAAAAATGATCCCACAAAAGAACAAACAAGAAAAAAACCAAAAAATATAGATAAAAATCAAAGGAAAAATATGAATTGATAAAATTCTACCTCTCTTCTTAAAACTAAACTATTTTTGCAAGTTTCAAAGGCCGCTTATTTGAGACAACCGCTCTAAACAATTTCTCAACCTATAAATCTTGCTCCTTATACTATTCGGCTGGTTTTTTTTTCGTTGTGCACTTTTTTGCCTCGCCTATTCTGTGCCTACTTTTTGCTCACGCATGTACAGATGAATGAACGAATGAATGAACTCTCTGTGTCTTTATCGTCAATTCTCAATGCTCGCCTACATACAGCTACAGCTCTATGTAAAACACCGACCTTAGACACATGCTCGAGTGTCCAAGAAGCTGACGCTAAAACGAGGGCTCATCACTTGACACAAAGTTGTTGCGTGACTTGGTCATTTGTGAGAAACAATTCTTTGGGTTGTTGCTCGTCCCAATTCTTCAATTTAACAGATCAGATTTTTGCAATCCCTGTTTAGTCATAGTTTAGTGTAACAAAATTTATGAAAATAGGATAGAATTGAAGAATTGAATTGACTTGAAAATATTTTTGTCAATTTTTTAAGATGTTACATTGGGAATTTCGTTGCTGTTCAAACGAAAGTAACGACTATTTAAAAAATTTGCATCTCATGAAACAGGTAGTAAAACACGAGCGAACTAATTGAGCGGCAAAGACTGGTTGAATAATTTGGTACTGTTTGCAGTCAGCAGGGTTACAAGTGTTTGCCGAAACGAGCATTGTCTTGAGTGGATGAATAAGTTGCCTCGTCGTGCGTGTAAATATAAATAGCAATTCATTCGGTGGAAGTTGAGTATTCAAATTTTGAGACTGGTTGAATAAAGGATTTACGGCGTGGAGCCGGTGCAACTCGGGGCCAAGCAAAAAGCGATCTCCAGTGGAGTGGAACCTGTCTTTCAACCATGTCGTTAATATTTTCGCTATGTCACTGACAATTTCTGAGCATCGCCAGCGAGCTTTTCAATCAGGCCGACTTCAGCGCGTGCACTTGTTCCTACCAACTCTCCGTTCCTCGAACTAAAATTAGAAAAAACGTTTTAAGAAATTTATAATTTATTTATCTTCTTTTTTCGACCGAGGGATAATTTGTAAATCTTCGGAGCGCATCTTTGAAGAATCGCGGAAGAGTTTTTGTGGTGAAAAAAAAAAAAAAAAAAAAACATTAGACACGTGTGAAACATCTGACTTGATGTGTTTTGACAGTCACCTATCAAGATCCGTAGTGATTTTCTTTTTTCATCTTATGACAAAATTGTTTTAAAAAATAATAACGATAAGTTATGACTTTTTGAAATGTTCAAAAACATCTTTTAAGGTACGTTAATTTTGTTGGCTCATCAAAAATTTCGCGTTCAAAATCCGAACACGCGAGGAAGAAAATGGGCAGCGAATGTTTGCTCGGGGGAACGAAATCCCAGGCAGATAAAAAAAAGCTCGCCTCGGATGCAGCGGATGCTCCATTGTTGTTGGCGAGTTATGCCACAAACGAGCCCTTAGCCATTGTGCAAATCGAGAGACGCGGCTTCGAATTCATTTAGCCGAACGTCCTCGGGCGAAGTCACAACTCCACAGATTGAAATTCTCCCTGCACTCTGATGCAACTCGTCGTTTGCGCTTTTTTCTCTCTTTCTCTCTTTCTCTCTCTTGCTGCGATTTTGATCATTCGTTGACCGCTTTGAATCCGGTCAATGCTGTTCACATTTGGGTCACGAGGCGGATAACACGACACCCATATCGTTAGCCTTTTCAGGAAGTGTTAAATGTTCATTCTTAAAAATAACTTTTCTACAAAAATTAATTCAAAATATTTTTCTCTTTTAATTGATGAATATCATTTTCTTTTCTTTATTTTTGCAAATTTGAAAATTTAAATTTTGAAAAACTACAATTTTATAAAATAACAGTTTTTAAATATAAAATTCTTCAGACGGATTTAATTTTGTATCTAAAAAATTGTGCTTTTATTCTTGTTTCGTTTTTACCTTGATTCTTTGATTAACCTGGCACCGAACTTCGTGGTACAATTGAATTGGTCGGCAGTAATATATCTGTGTTGATTTTCAGGCAACCTGCAGTCGATCGAGGGTTCGCACAGTTGCAAAAAGTGCGGTCTGAGCCGGCCTATTGTGTATTTTGCTATATCCGTGAATAATACTGTCGTTGCCGCTCCAAAACCAAACGTTCCAATCTGGTGGAAACCAAAAGAAACATTTTGTTTTACATTTTCTGACTTTTTTGTTCGTGTACTTTTTTAAAATTTGCTTTTCTTTTTTATTTTTTTTGTTCTTTGCTTACTTTTTCATATGCATTCAGTATCCAAGGTGGTATGGTATGGCCAAGAATGACCGTGTCAGACCTGTTACCCTGCGCCTTGGCATGTAAGAACTCGCAAGTCAGCATCTGCAACACAAAAGAAACAAAAGTTTAGCAAAGAAATCCGAAAAAGAGAATTTTTTCTTTGCCCACGGGCGCTATCGCGTTACGCCTTTTGTGATTTGAAATGAAAAATGCTGAATTCAGTGAATGGCATTTTTCATCGGCGCTGCATCTTTTCGTGGTGATATTTTTCCGAACGAACATTAGAGGGAAGCCTGCTCTTAACGTTGTGAAATATGAATCCCGGACTCTCAAAAACATGAGTATTCAGCTCCTCGAGAGATAATGTCAGGTAAATAGCCTCTTACCTGTTCAAATTTCGTGATCATTTTCACTCAGAGAATTCTCTTTTTTCTTCCTTCTCTCTCTCTCTCTCTCTCTCTCTCTCTTTCTCTTTGAAGTACTCGAAATAAGTTTGCAATTAGTAAGCAAAAGTTTCGAAAATGTTTGAAAGTCATGGAGTCTAATTAAAATTCTCTCCCCAAGTTTAATTTATTTCTGATTTTTGTTTTCATTTTTGTAGTTTTAATTTTTGTTTTTCGCCTAACAAATTGCAGCCGAGTGCGAAATTCTTCAAAGATGAGAGAATGAGAGAGAGAGAAGTGTAATTACGCATTTTTTGGAGTCGAAATTGCGCATCTGTCTCGTCAACGTCTACAATTTGTATTTTCTACCAAAACAAGTTCCACGGTAGCTCCAGGGCAAGACGGCGCCGGCCGCTTAATCCAACGCCGATGCGAAACCAAACGCCACTCAAACGCAGATGCGTAATGTATACAAGCAGCGCATCTCCGGCTGTCCCCCGAAAACCTTTGCGCTTTTTTGTCCTCGGTCGATTATGTTCGATCCTCGTTTTCGGCCGCTAATGCAAAGGACCGCGGTGACACAAGCATCTCAACCGACCCGACTGGTCGCGCTTTCTTGTGGTTCTCGGGAATTTTTTTTTTTTTATTACAAATTTAAAATTGTTTCTTTAATTAAAAAAAAATGAAATAGAAAAAAATTAAATTAAAAAAATATTATGTAATATAAAACGTTAGGAAGAAAAATTTAAATTAAAATTACGACTTTTGAAAGAGTAAAAAAATGTAGGAAACAAAAATTCACGAAACAATATCTAAATTGAAGCAATCAAAATGTTAATTTCAAAAAACCGTTTCAAAGCAAATGTGAGTAAAAAAGAGGTACAGTCAAAAGTAGAAGGATTGTCATAATCTCAATGGCAGACCCACTTTTACTCCCCGTCTGAAGAAAACATTTATCGAAAAACATTTAACGACTATCCTAAATCTATTGGTGTCAAGTGGATATATCATTCGGGGAAAAAGTCGAAGTAAAAACACTCATAAGCTTTCGAAATCGCTCGACCAATTCGGATATTGCGATGCACAACATTCAATAACTATACTTTGAAAGGGGAAAAAATGAAATCAATTTCCTTAATAAATATCAATACTTTACGTTCCGTGAAACATCGAAATGCAATTTCCAATCGGATAGCTCTCTGATGGTATCTCGCTGGTCTGAGTGATTTTCTAATACAATTTGATAAGGTTGCATTGAGTTTGTTCGGCGAGAGATAAAGATAGATAAGGTGTGCCCTCACACTTATCAGGAAAGTTTGACGCTGTTGTTTATTCTGGTCGATTCTGACTCACCGTGCAAATAGGAAGAAATAGCCCGATTATATACAGCATTGGACTGCTCACTCGGGACTTTTTCTGGAATGGGTGGCTGATCGACTCATCGTTGCAAAAGAATCCCCGCTGAAAAGGTTCAGCGAATAGGAACAGGAACAAAATTGTTATGCCAACTGAAACAAAATTCACATTCATTACTTTCTTCTTCACACTTTTTTTCAATATTTTGTATTTTTTTTAAATATTTTATAATATTCGTAATATTTTTTAAATTATTTGTCTACTATTTTGTTTTTACATTTTTTGTTAAGATAATTTGTTCATTTCATTTGTTTACATGGTTGTTTACCTTATTTGTTTACTATTTATATTTTATTCCCTTTCTTTGTTTGCATAATTTGTTTTCTTTTTTTGTTAACATTTGACATCTTTCTTAAATTCTGTTTTTAAACTAAAATCGTCCAGAACGAGGTCCAGAAAAATCTGTACATTTATATGTATGTATCTATGTTTTTCAATTGATGAATCTTTTAGCAATTCTAACGAGGTGGAAAATGATCGATAACAGTTAAGCGCTAGAGGATTATAAATGTAAACTAAGAGCGACAAATAACATGAAATTTTAATCTGCTGTAAATCCCTAATTATAAGATGGCCGATTCGCGACTGGACTCGATGTGCTCCTGGAATTGAAGACACTGCCTATTTAATATACCCTCTTGGTTCGGCAAACCTAATCCCTCTTTTTTTCTTTCCTCCATCGCGATCGCGCGCGGCACATTAAATCACGCGACGCTCTTATCTTCGCACTCGTAATGCAATCTTGCACGCATAATTCAACTCGCGCAACCGTGTTATTCATCCGCTGCGTGAAAGTACACGTGTTCCTCGAACACGCTTTCTGCTCTTACATGCGCGCTAAACCCTTAAACATTGTCAATCCTTTTTTTAAATTTAATTTTACATCTCCTCGCATTTGTTGTGTTTACCAATTGACGCAAACAACATGTGTAAACAAACTGCATTATCTGTTTTTATTATTTTTGTATCCCTTGTTTTACATTCAGTTGCAGATTCAGTTTGCTTATTTCTTTTTGTTTATATAATCAAAATTGTTGTGTTAATGTTTACATTTTTGACAATTGCTCATCATTGTTTTGTTTACAAAGTGAACATTATTGTGTTTATTTTTACATTGTTTACGAAATGAAAACTTTTTTACTTGATATTTACATTTTTTTGATTCAGAATTTTCTGTTTCGTTTATTTAGCAATTGAAAAAAAACTGAATCGAGTTTGAATTTGTCATGTAAGTTGAGAATGCAAATGACATATGTACATGTACCTGATCGCGAAACAATATTCGCGAGCCAGATACGGCGACAACGTAACAAGTCAACGGAATCAATTTGACAATAATACATTATTCGTAATTGACGCTGGACATAAATTCATGCCAATTTAGAATACCATTTGCATTCCAGTTACAATACACAGATCAATGCATAGCAGTTTAATTGCCTCGCGCGCAATCCATCTGAATTATTCATCGTATCTCCAATAGATGTCCAACAAAAATTTGAAAGATTTTCAAAACACAAGTCATTTCGATTAAACAACGCGATTTATTTGCAACCGAACTTTACAACAGTTCAATTTCAAATTGTGAACATATGTCACTGTTTATTTGGTTATTTTAGGTTCGCTTGTTTTTTCATGTGTTTAGTTAGTTTAATATGTTTTGGTTTATTATAAACAAATTAATAATTTTTTGTTAATTTGTAAACCATGTGAAATATGAGAGTATGTGAAATTATAGTGCGAGGCGAGCGTGAATGCTAATATATTTGCTAAAAATACAACTACGCGTCAGTTATCTGCAAGTGTCGCAATTTATCAGATATTTTAAACTTGAATTATAAGACTGTCAATTTCTGATTTACGGCAGCCGCGCGCGAACGCAGCATTTATTTTAGATCGCACTACATATACTTTCATGGGACGTTCTTTTGCTGCTGCAATATGTGCACGCTTGCATCTCCATCTTCATCGCCGGTCAAGTAGCCAGGCAAATTGTTGTGTACTTTACTCAAAACAAAAACACGACAAAGTTTATTTTCCGACAATCTACGGGGTAATTTTATTTTTGCCAATTATTTGCTTTTTTAGTCCAATTATAATTTCATAACTCAACTCGTATTTCAAGTTATAAATTTCAATTTTGTTGTAAATAATAACTAAATAATAAAAAATGAATAATAACTCGATGATAATACAAGTTTTTCTTGTGTTGTTTCTGTTTGTTTTTGTTAAAAACTATGAAAATAATAATAAATGTTACAAATGTAAACAAAGTAAGTAAACAAATAATGTAAATATAAGTAAAATATTCAAGTAAAATGAAAAAAAGTAAGCAAAACAGTTATTTATTTAAAAGTTCACAACAACAAATTTGTAAATTTAAACAAACGTTGTTTTGTTGGAATGTTGTGAAAGAACATGAGAATTATTTTGTTCTTGATAATTAAATCGTTGAGTATAACATCAGCGAAGTTGAATTGACGCTTCATGGCATGTCATTGGACGTCACTGCAACGGAATTGAGATCCCCTTGAATTCTGCACGCAAACGCCGTGAAATTCAATGACGCGTTGAAATAATTGTTATACGGTACACTTGGTATACTTTCTCTGAGCAAACGGTCATAACCGCGGAGTACTCCGAATTCCTTTTGTGACTCGACTTTTTTTTCTAAAAAGTGAACATTCAAAAAACGAAAAACTATTTTTGCGCTTAATGAACAGAAAAATTAAATATTTTTGTTCAAATATTTTTTTTTCATTAATAAGAAGAGTTGAATTGTTTTATTTATGTATTGTTTTTTAAAATGTAGAAATTATAAACAAAAACAAAAAATTAAAAAAGCAATCTAAAGTATAGAAACAAAGTTAGGGCGTTTCTTTGTCCGAGGGAAAAAGGAATAAGAAAAACAGTGAAAAACAAGAGATGAAAAATGCGAATTAACGAGGTCGTGATCATGAAGAACAAAACAACAAAACAAGAAGGTTTTTTTGCTGCTGACAAGATTGAAACAAGCGTGGAGTTTTGGCACGCAATTAAGCGGGACTCTTTGGGGTTTCACGGTGTGCGCGCTTGCACGTCTTGTAAATCCGATCACCGTGGCCGATGAGAGAAAACGCGAAATCAAGGCCAGTGTTTGCGAATCATTGCACTCGATGTTTATTCTTCTTCAACAGATAACTGTCTTATTCCAATGCGCTTCCCGTTGTTTCATAAGATTGAAATTCAAAAGATCCTAAAAATTCTTGTCTCATTTACAAAATTAAATATACAATTTTTATCACTCATGAAATAAATTTGAACAAATGTATAAGTTTCTTTTTTTTTCATTGGAAAGTTTATTTTCAGTTATCTGTGAACTTTTCATATCTAAATGAATTCAAGGAAAAGGCAGAAACATTTTGTTGAATTGCATAAATTAAAAACCAAAAAAATGGACAGTGGGATGTTAAATAAAACAAGAGAACACAATTCTTAAACAAATAAAGGAAACCTCCTGTGTGTGTTTGGCATCGTTCGGCTTTCAGAAGAAAAATAATCTGTTTGCACGTCATCAATAAATTTCGGCACACACTGTAAAATTCATATTTTAAACTATGCTTTTTGGCCTTAAATTATCCTTTTGTGAAACAACTGTTGAGCCTTTTGTTATCAGGAGAATCAACTTATTACGTGTTTATTCATTATTTAAAATGAAACTTGATAAAAAACGAGTTTTAAACATAAGGAAAAAAGGTAAATGCTATTAAAAACAATTGTTTGGAATTAAAAAACATTAACTTTATGAAAACGGAACCAAATTAAAAAATAAATATATAAATGTTTAAAATTGTGAAAAATTTTTACTAAAATCGCATGAAAAGTTATATCAGAGCCACGCAACGAGGTAGAGACACGTTCAACGTAGTGAGTCATAGTCAAAGTCACAGAATTGCAATTCAAACGTCTTCCGTAATAACTATAGTTTGTTACGTGTATTACAAAAATAAATGTCCCTGTAACAATTATAACAAAATTATATCCATAAATAAATTTGCTGATTAAGATTTAAACAAAACTGATCAAAACTAAAAAACGAAGACAATAGCGTAAAACAAAAGAGTAAATAAAAAATTGTCGGACAAAAAGTACAGTCTCAAGGTTATTGGTTTTGTTTTTTTAAATGTAAACAAAACATGCTTAATGGAGAAAAAGAAGCACTGCATGAATGGACTCATCAAAAAGGTAAAGAAAGGGCCAGGCGAACTATTTGGAAAATAAGTTATTCATCGAAGCTTCGGGCGTGTATAAATATCGCGCGTAATTGATTTATTGAATTCTCGTTAAGCTGCACAGGCGTCTTTCTCGTGTTAATTGGTTCTGTCAATTACACCCGGCTACATGTGTCTTTGTGCAACAAACTCTAACCGGTACCGTGTCACGAGCTTTTCTCATTTCAAACTAGTCCTCTTCCGCTTTCAACGAAACGCAAATTTGTCTCTTCTCCATAGTCAAAACACAATTAGAGATGACCATAAAATAACTAATAAAAAAACCTACTGAAAGTTTTTGGTTTATTTTTGTTCACAGGGATTGTTTAAACAAATAATCAGAAGAAAACCAGAAACATTGTTTAATTTTGCTTGTTTAAAAATGATTTGACTACACTAAATACAGAAACATCCAAGTCGAAACAAAACGAAATGTTTATTTGTTTGTACGTTTTACATGTTTTTTTATATTGTTTTATTATTAAAATTTACCAAAACCAAAAAAAACCCAAAACATAAAAATAAAAATAAAATTAATTTATATTTTCATAAATTGTTTATTTGTATGAAAATAGAAACAAATTCTTATGTAAAAATAATTTCAGTTGTTATAAAAAAATTGGAACAAAATTTGCTTGTTTGCTTTTGAAAATCCGGTCTTGTTTACATATAACTAAAAACGAAGTACCGTCTGTAAACAAATTCGATTGTTATAAAAGGGTTTGTTTGTTTTGTAACAATGGATATTCGGATAGGAGGGTTTTATTGAATTACCAGGGAAGGATCACAGGACCGACCGAAAGGTCGAGCGGTAATGATCAATGCCCAGTCATAAACGGGATCGGCCGAAAAAGGAAACAGAACTATAAATGGGCCCATAAAGTCGTAATTCTGCGTTTAACGAGCGTCATTTTCGCAGCGACGATAAAATCTTGTTGTTTCTCTCGCGGAGCGCTACGATAACTCGCGGTTCAAACGCCCGCTTCTTTCTTCTCGTCTCTTTCATTCAGCGCGACATTAATACCTCTTTTCTCGGTAAAAAAGACGCATGGAAAATTGTATCTGCGCTCAAAGGTTCAAGTTCGCTTCAGGACTTTGATTCCAACGCACAATCCAAAACCGTTGTGCATCCTTGAAGAAAAAATTAAAATAAACAAAAACAGGTTTTTAAATTTTTTAAATTTTGTTTCTTTTTTTAATCTTAAAAAGTTAAAAAAATTAAATTCACCTTCAAAACATTGACAATAAATTGCAACTTGATTAGGTTGTAAGATCGAGTTTAATTAATATAGTAATTATACAAACGGTATGCAATAATATACTTTTGCGAGTTTCTTTTCAGATATTATAATTGATTAATGTTAATGATCATTTCACAAAACAAGTTTGCAATTATACTTTAAAATCAAAATCCATTATGCATCATTAATTTATTTTTATTGGTTACACCAGGTGCTTGATAAATATTTTGTAATTCGTTAAAGCTCAGGGTTTCAATAAGGTTCAATAAACGTAACAATTTTATCACAACTGTACGGAAATCACAGTTACTTTTTTTTTTCATAAAAAAAGAAATTAAGGTCGTGCGAATTCGAGTATAGAAAGAAACGTTGCTTAGGTCGAGTGTTTTTCATTCAGCTGTGCGCGACCAATCAATTCCGATCATAATTCTTTCTCGGAGCAACGTGTCAAAATGTCACTCGTGTGAAACGCTACAATGTAACAACGAACTTTGTTTGTTGTCATGAATAATTTAGGACTAATAAACTTTTTGGTTTACTTTTTGCTTTATAAAAAGTTTCCTCTTTTCGAGTGATTAAAAGGAATTAACATTTTTTTCTAATTAAAAAAATGAAATTAAAATTCATTTTACGTTTGATTGGATATACCGTTGCATCATTAAACATTTTGATAATGGAGTTCTATCATAAAAGAAAAAAATGGGAGAAACGTTACGAAATGATATTCTTTTCATAGTTCTTTATCTAAGTCAGGTGTTTTTTTTCAGACATTTCTCATGGCTAAGGTGAAAATAGAAGACGAGGAATAAGTTTGATTCGTCAATAAATAAGCAATTAAAGTGTAATATTTTATTAATGGGTTATAATGTATGGATTAGAAGCTCTCTTCAAAAGGATGTACCTTACAAAGTTATTCAAATGTTTTTTGAATAAATAATTTAGTACTTCTTATTCTTGAAATACTTCTCGAGAAAAAACCTTGCGAGTTACACAGGGGATAGTTGTCATACAAAAATTTTGTTATAAATATAATTTTATCATAAATAATTTTATAAATAAAAGTTTAAAACTTTTTTTAGAACAGAAATTACATAACATACATTGTTTTTTATAATTCAGCATTTATTTTGAAACTATAAAAATTAACTTTTTATTTTTAGTTAAAAAAATGCTTTCTATTGTTCAGATAATTATTCAGGTTGTAATCTCCGAAAAACAGCGATGCAGCTGCTAACAAATATCAAAATTTTTAAAAAAGAAAGAAAAATATTGAACAAAAAATTCAGGTCAACCAGGTGATTAGATAAAATAAATCTTTCGGTTTTTCCAAAACTAATATTTTGAAAAGTTTTAGATTACGAATTCAAAATCAAAATTAAAATATGAAATATGAAAAAAAAAATCGAATACTGAACATGAAAAGAAATTGAAAAAGTAAACAAGAAGAAAAGACTGTCAAAACAACAATGGCACGTGGGGAGTTTGACAGGCGCGAAAATTCGCTCTCATCCGGGCTGCGAACTCACCTACGAAGAGCAGCAGAAAATCAATGATAAGATTCAGCAGTTTGGACTTGGATCGCTCCATGATCTTGGCGATTGAATAACCGTGTGGCTCGGTTGGGGCAACGATGACCGACCGGTGAATCGTTTTGACAGGCTGCTGTCAACTGAACCGCGCAAAAGAGACGTCAGGTCGCGCACACAGAGCTGATCATTCTCAACTGAACGGGCAATGTCAACTCGCACCACACCTGAGCTCACGAGCTCGGCTGAGCCCTCACTAAGCGCCAGCTAAAGTCCGCAGTGCTTCGCCGCGCCCCGCTACTTTTTCGCGCTCCCACTTTCGCGCGATGCGCAAACGCCGCTGGGATTCGATCTTTTATTGGAATGTTTGTTATTAATTTGTGTACGCGCGAATTTGTGTCGCGAAATTGCACGGCTTTCTTTTTCTCTTTTTTTAGTATCGAACGCGCCTTTCTGCGAATCTTTCTTTTGGATCATCATTTTCCTGGATTATTGAAATAAACGATTCGAAAAATGTAATCCTGTGGCGTTGATTGATTGAACGATTGTTTTCAACACTTAAATTCGCAATTTAAATTAATGAACAAAATAAGGAAAACTAGACTTAATGATGGATTGTTAATTAAATACAATTGTTTTATCACTAAAAGTATCAGAGAATCTTTTGAAAAGCTGGTTTGTTTAAAGAAACAAGTCGGGGTCAAAGGGTCATACAATTGTTATTTTGTTTAATAGAACAGGCAATTTTGGAACTTGCAACATCGCCTGAAGTTTCCTAATTACTATCATCGTTGTTTCTTGAAAAATTTTGTTATGAATAAAGTTTTTAAGTGGGAATCGAACCCGCACCTCTTGGATTGAGAGTCTACTACCGTATCCACTACATCAAATTTTGTCTTCAAAATCAAGACATTTTTGTGAAATGTACTTATCATTTTTAATGATTTTATAGTAATCAGGATGTAAGACTCAAACTTAGGACATTTTCGTAACATCTGTTCTAGTCAAGTTTGAAATTTCTGGATCTTCAAACTTTCAAAATGTTCTTTTCATCATTTAAAGATATATATTTAATTATACTTTTGAATACACAATTGCAATTATATTATTTATAAACATTTCAATTTAAATTATTTTTTAAATTAGTCAAAAAAAAAAAGTAAACAAATTTTTCATGATCTACAAAATCGAAAGACAGTAATATTATAATGCAATATTTGCAATGACAATGTTATTTTAGATACTCTGATTTGAAATTTTTATGAATGTGAAATAGACATTCTCCAGTACTGTTGCATAATTTTGACTTGATACTTTATTTGGTTACATGAAATTAGTTTAATTGTACGTTATAAAAATTTCGCGTGCCATTTGTTCATGTTAATTCTCCTCAAAACCTGTTAATTCTTATCTTTCGATCATTAAAACACTCCACATTTTCAAAATCAGTTATTGCAAAGAGATTTCACGTGATTTTCAAAGATTGAAAAATTTATTAACAATAAATCAACAATCAGATACCATCATGAATAAATATAAAATAAAAATTTTCTGAAAATGGGTGAAATTAATAAAAAAAAAAAAAATAAAAAAATAAAAAATTGTTATTAAATAATATTATTAAATTTGTTTTAATTTGAGAAATTAGAACAAAACTTGTTGCTATAATATAAAAAAAATTGCATCAACAATCGCAATTTTTCCCGTTTGTTTGCGGTCAAGCGAAAGTGAACTGTCAAAAATTTTGTTTGATAACAAAATTCAAAACTCGCGGGTACCTGCGTGAACGTCACACGTCTGTACACGTCAGCTATAGAGCGCGCTCTGGATGTTGGTTTGCACGGTGTTTAGCAGTGGTGATGTCGAACACACATTCGCGGCACAATCAGCTACCTTTTTAGGCTAAAAAGTGTCGCAACCGCTGCAAAAACTCATTCAAAATGGTAAGTGCCCGTTTTTCTGATCATTTTGATATTCCCTCGCTCAAAAACTTCCGAGCCAATGTCACCGACCGATCTCTGACAACAGATGTCAATCCTCGGCCGTGGCTCCGAAACCACACCAATCCCCATGCCGATTGCTCGTTTTTAACTCTCAATCTTATTTCGTTGCTTTGTTTTCAGGTACTTATCGCCGCTTCAGTATGTACCAGGTCAGGCAAGGGTGAGTTTTTGACCAACCCCCTACCAATGGGGTTTCAAATTCAAATGCGATGTGTCAACAAAATGAAACTCAAATTGTCCCATTTTGTAGAAGTTTTTGTATATTAAGGGAAATTAATTTCAATTAATTGTGACAGTTGAAAATCTCTTGATTTTATTCATAACTTTGTTGACAATTGTATTTTTGTGTAGTTTATTGCATTATGATGATTATTAAAAATGGAGCAACGTGACACGTATTTAATGTAACGTTTTCTTTTTTTTTCAGTTCTTGTGTCACGTCAGTTTGTCGAGATGACAAAGGCGAGGATAGAGGGTCTGCTGGCCGCTTTTCCAAAGCTCATGAGCACGGGAAAACAGCACACTTTTGTCGAAACAGAATCCGTCAGATATGTTTACCAACCTTTGGAAAAATTGTACATGGTTCTTATCACCACAAAAGCCAGCAACATTCTCGAGGACCTTGAAACATTACGGCTGTTTGTTCGAGTGGTAAAACCATCTATTATTTATTGGAACTCAATTTTAAAAATTGGAAAAAGTGTCTAATTATTTTATTTTCAAATTAAAATTATTGATATTTGTAATGCAAATGTTCAGTTTATTTTAAAGTTAACATTTTTTTCATCACTCAATTTTTGAAATTAATTTAATCTTTTAAAATTAAAGTTAGGTTTTGAATTCAAAATTGAAATCATTTTTATTTTCAGATCCCAGAATATTGCAAATCAATGGACGAAGCTGAAATAGCAGAGAATGCATTTAACTTGATTTTTGCCTTCGACGAGATTGTCGCTTTGGGATACAGAGAAAGTGTCAACATTGCACAAATCCGTACATTTGTTGAGATGGATTCGCACGAAGAACGAGTGTACCAGGCGGTGAGGATCACTCAGGAAAGAGAGGCGAAGAACAAGATGCGAGAGAAGGCGAAGGAACTGCAGAGACAACGAATGGAAGCAAATAAAAAAGGGGGCGGCAAGGTCCCTTCGTTCGGTGGTTACGGTAGTGGCAGCAATTTCACACCGAGTCACAATGTCGGTGACACTGCCAATTACGTGCCCGATCCGCCTATCAAATCTTCATTTACTCCCACGCAGTACGCATTTTTCTTACTGAAAAATCAAATCAGTGCTTTCAATTTACCTTTTTTCTTTCTTTTCTTTTTTTTCAATTGATTTTTCTCATACTTACTCTAATTGGATTTGTTCACCATTTTTTGATTTACAATTTTAGGAAATTTTCTAGTGATAACTTACAAAGAGAATTTTCAAGGTATATCTTAAAACATTTATTTATTATTTTTCAAATTCATTTATCAGTTTTTTTTAAGAATGAAATTTTATCATTTGATTAATCTGGTTTAATTTTTTTTTCTTTTTTAGGAAACCCACATCTGCGGGAGCAGGAGCGATGAAGTTGAGTGGAAAGTCTCGCGACATAGATTCGTTTGTGGATCAACTCAAAGAGGAAGGCGAGACTGTGGCCGCAGTGCCTACAATTAACAGTGCCAGCACCAAATCTCTGCCAGTTAGTTTGGACCCAACTGTCATAAGAGAAGCGTAAGTTGACCATTAAAAATGAGATCAAGTAATAAAATGATAATTTTTGATGGTTCAATGTGATTACAAAATTTTTATTTTCAAATATTTCTTTTAGTGTCCACTTGAAACAAGACGAGAAGCTTCATGTGCGCATCAACCGAGATGGAGTTCTGCAACACTTCGAGCTCCAGGGTCTCGTTACGCTGCGTATCTCGGATGAAAAATGGGGACGCATCAAAGTGCAGTTGGAAAACAAAGACAACCGAGGAATTCAGCTGCAAACTCATCCAAATGTTGACAAGGAGGTGTTCAAAACTCGCGGTCAAATTGTTCTCAAAGTTCCGACCAAACCGTTCCCAATAAATACTGATGTTGGTGTTCTCAAATGGAGATTGCCCAATCCTGATGAAAGTGCTTTACCTATTACAAGTACGTTCCAAATTTCAAACTTGCTAAGTTTGAAATAAGTTTTGAAAACTTAAATCACTTTAAGTTATAAACATTTCAATTTTTTTTAATTTTAAAAATGTTGAGATTCGTTTTTGGTTTTGGTTTGAATTTTAACGTTGCTGTTCTTGTTTCAGTAAACTGTTGGCCTTCAGAAAACGGAGATGGTGGATGTGATGTGAACATCGAGTACGAACTGGAGCACACGGAGCTCGAATTAAATAACGTTCAGATAAGCATACCGTTGCCTTCCGGTTGCACCCCTGTTGTGGGCGAATGCGATGGTCAGTATTCCCACGAAGCGCGCAGGAATACTCTGCTATGGTCCTTGCCACTTGTCGACGCGTCCACAAAGACAGGATCCATGGAATTCTCAGCTCCGCATTCCAATCCTTCGGACTTCTTTCCACTACGTGTTATGTTCACTTCGAAAACGTCGTACGCCAAAATCAAGGCAAAGATCAAAATTCTAATCTATGAGATTGTACAACTAGATAAATGTAGAACTTGTTCATTTATTAACTTTTGTTAAATTTTTGCAGGTCAAAGATGTGTACCTCGTTGAAGACGACAGTCAAGTCAAATTTTCGCTGGAAAGTGTATTTACAACTGAAAATTACGAAGTGGTGTAATACAATGGGTTCGACATTTCGCGCTATTTATATTACGTTTTTTTAGTATTAGTTAACTTTCGAACTGTCTAAAAGAAATAACTACTACAATTTTCCATTCATTTTATCTGATTTTTTAGCTACAATTGTAAAAACAAAGGAAAACATCGGCAAGCATTGGATGAGTGGTTTCTGATACATGATTTTTGTATTATTTACAGTGTACATATGGAATTCATATTAAGACAATTGAATGAAAAATTATATATAGCTTGTTGAAAACAGTTTGTGTACGTCAGAAACTGTATGAGGATCATGTGAGGATCCAGATATAAAACTAAGCAAATAAAAAAATTTTACAATGATATACTCAGTGTATTATAATTTTATAAACTTTTGAAACTTCTATTTTTTACTCACGCGAATCATTCATTTTTGCAATGCAAAAATGGGTTTGAAATAGAACAAAACAATTTACAGGCTGGTTACTGAAGAGTTCTTTAATCTTCAGCCGAATCAAAGAATTTTTTAAATTTAAAACGTAGTTTTAACAGGAACAAATATTGAAGAGACGTATTTGGTTTGTTGTGCATCATAATATTGATGAAAACAATTTAATCCTGTTATTTAATAACTCCGACGTAAATGATCCTTATTTGACAAAGTGTTCTAGGTCATTTATCACTTCGACTTCATACTTAGTTAATGATTAGCGAGCGCTTTTGCGTCACCAAGTCCGGTATAAAGTCTTTCTGTCAGATCGGTTCAACGTTTAATTTCTCAAAATCGCTTTTTCAAGTGCCCCGGCAGCTCCGTGTACAAAATGGTAAACTTGTAGATCCGAAAGTTCATCGCGACAATGCTTTGTTCAAAGTATAATTTTTCAAACTGCAATTACATTTTTACAGAATGCAGTGACAATATTATTTTTTGTTCTGTTCCTCTGGACAAATATAGAGGCACAACATTTGGCAGAAGGTAGGTGGAAAAATGAACTCTCTTTTCATAAAAAAAACTACTTATTACAATTTTGTTTTCCAATTTTTTGGTTTGATTGTTTCTTTTTTTTCAGATTCGTTGATGCCGGATTCAATGATCCAGCGAGTTAAACGAAGCGACGAACTTGAACCTGCCCAGGATCTTGAAACTGCGGCCGGCACAAATGTTCTTCGTCCTCTCTTCGTATATCGTCAACAAGTAGCATCTCGCGAACGGCTCCGCAAAGCTGGTGCCAGACGACCGTTCGTTGCCCCACAAGCTTAACTTACCAAAAAAAAAGTAATCAAATTTTCATTCTCCAATGAAATTTCTTTAACTTGCAGATTTAAAAAATGTCCCTCTGATCTCGACTTTTATTTGTATCCCCCAAATACATTTCATAAATATAATTTTCCTAATCTCATGTTCAAATGTAAAAGTAAAAAGAAACAATACTTGGATCATAGTTGTTAAATCGACAATAAATTAAAATTCTTGCAAAACTTTTGAATGTTGATTTTCACAAAAAATCAGACGCTTCAGTTCCTGTAATTAACTTCGTAGCCACACTTTCAGTACTATATTTCTTTTTAATCGTGCGGTCGTTATAAAAATTGTTCGTCCCACGGTTTTCGTTAAAATTCGGCGGACCCATGAGCCTTTTCGTGTTACCATTGGATTCCCTGCAACTGATATATTTTTTTGTTATCAAAATTTTTTCTGTTTTATAATACTAGAACGACTAAGGAAAGGATTTGGACGGTTCTGAAAATTCAATTTCTGACTTCTAAGTTTTCTACCAGAAGAAAGTGTTTCTCATTAAAATCAATATAAATTATGAAAAACCTTCAGTCGTTCTAGTGTTGATTAAAATTGAGTTTCACTTGTTCAACTTTTACATTTCACCATACCGTTTGTAAATGCAATGTTACCTCAAAGCTTGATGCAAATTGTTGATGCCATTATCTGAAAACTTCCTGTTATATTTTCCATTAAAAGATCTTTTTTCAGGTTGTAGTTTGGTACATAGCAGTGTTTTTTTGAACGCCACTCGGTATCTCGTGCTCATAAGATTATACAAGATGGGATTAACAGTAGTGCTGACGTAGTACAAGCATCCACTTAGGAGGTAGAGCCATTCACTCAGATCCGGATAGTAGTCAGAAGCCTGGCCGTACACATAGAGCAACCTCTGCGCGTGAAATGGGGCCCAGCAGATGAAAAACATCACGACCACTGCACCTGTTATCAAACTTCAAACATCAGGCTCCGAAATTTTCTAACAAATTCTGTTTACTTGAACGTTCACAGAGCCATACTTAACATCCTTATAACACTCCGTCTGGATCGAACTTTTTTACAATCGTAGTGAGCGGAATGTTGGAACTCGGCCGGTCCCGTTGATAACAGTTTTATGCTGCTTCGTATTTTCAACCCCATCCTTATGTAGAGGACCATTATTATCGCCATCGGAATCAAGAAAAATATTATACAACTCAATTCGTAAACGGGAAAGTCTGGAAGCAATGTCGAACAGATTGCTGAGTCCAAGGAGAAGTTCCCAGATCCTAAAAACATTGAAATGTTACACTTATAAATTATTAAATTGTATAAAACGTTATTCAACCACTTGATTTTAATTGTGTACAATTGGAATTAAATTTATTTTCGTTGATAAAATTGAATACTGGAATTTTATTGAGACAAATTTTTCAAAGTGGTTCTTTTATTATATTGAATGAAAATCAACGAGAGGAAAAATTATTTTTCTTGGTAGTTTTAATATACGTTAATTTACGTTTTGTGATAAATCGTGTACGGTTTGATTAATTTGAGTTTTACCTGGAGGATATGGTATTAAATAAACGTTGGTATAAATTGCGAACGGTAGTGCAGAGATGGCACAGATGAGCCAAAATCCTACAATGATTTTCACCACCCTCTTCGAGCCACTCATCGCATTACAACTCAAAGGATGACATATTGCGAGATATCTTTCGACTGAAAAAGCCACTATCGTAATTACTGAGACGTAAGATGACCTATATGGTAATTCTAATTATTATTATTGTAAAAATCTCTCAGAGCTGATAATATAAATCTGATCTCAAAATTGATCTTGCATCAGGTACACTTACATCTCAGAAACATAGGCTCGTATTTTGCACAGCCCGGTACCCAAAGCCCACGGATACTGTTGCCAAAAAACACTTAATTCATTTGGCAGCCCTTCAAATTAAAACAAGAAATCATTTTATTAAAATTAAACAGGAAAAAAAATAACAAATAAAGTTGTTGGTGTTTTTTAAGGTTTTTTTATGCGACGCATACTCAACCAAATAAACGAACATCACGTAACCACACGTAGCAAGATTAATTTAATACTCTTATCTGCGAAATAAGTTACTTCTACATGTTCTTTTTTGAGGAAAAAAAATCTCAAGTCTCTTAAAACGGAAATTAGTTTAAGTCTAAAACTATAAGACCAATTAGTTATTATTAAAACTAATATAAAAAATAAGGGAAATGACTATAAAAATATTGTTTGTTAAAATAAAGTTCTTTTTGGCAGAGTAGACCAAGAGAAAAGAGTTATCATAAGTCAGGACAAGGATGGTTAAATTTCGCTTTTCGGAATATGATAGAATAAAATCTGTAGCATCTAATCAATTAATTAATTGAGTTTAATGACAAATTGTTGTTGATAAACGTGAATGATGTTATCTGGTGACACCGAATCAAACGTACCTATAATCAAAAGCATGAGGTCAGATATCGCCAGGCTGAAGAGATAATAATTCGTTGCATTTTGCATGGTGGAATTTTTTATAATAACCATGCAAGTGGCGGCGTTTCCGAAAACTCCTGTTATGAAAATGGTAACGTAAATCAGGGTCATTGGTAGGACCAGTTCCATCGGCAGGTACTTAGGTCCCAGCGCCTTTTCAAGATACTCCGACTCTGAGAGATTCTGCCGATTAAGGTTGTCCCAAAAGTCATCGTCTGCCATCGTTGCGTTTACAAACTTGTGTCAAAATTCACGAGGCACATTTTCACGAACAGGCACGCGCACTTTCAGGGCCAGTTTTTAATGCACTCGGTGTCGAATCAAAAAGCCAAGTAATAAGTCTTGATTTCCATCTGTGATAGATAACAATCTGTTGTCGAGTAGACGGGCAACGACACTGATTAAATTTTATGTACAAAGAGACATGACATTGTTTGTCATCTCTCGTTCTTCTTTTCCAATGTTTTGAATTTAGTTTTATCAAGCTTACAGTACTAAAATTGCCATCAAAACATTTGGACGCATCTTTGGTCACAAAGTAAATACATTGTTTGTAGAATTGCTTTTTCAACATTTTATTATTTTCAACAGTATTATTTTAATTTCTTTCTTAGTCGGTATAAAGTCGGTATAAAAAAGTTAAGCAGTGAACAAGTGTTTCAAAACGATGATTAATGAACTGATCAAACTGTCGCATCTTGGCACAACGTAATTTGCGCGGAATTGTGGATTTACAATTGAATGATCTTAAAACTAATCCTCTTCCGATGAATCACTATCACTCGAGCTTTCGGTATGCGCTATTCTATTAGGATTGACAAACAACTCGTCATCGCAATCTCTTTCAACCGACGTATTGTCATCGAACTCCGTTGGCCAACATTTCTGTTCCCTCAGAAACTTGATGTGACTCTGTAAAATAGAACTTTACCATTATGTTGAACAAAAGTACACATATACGCAAACTGTTCTTACAAACCTTATCAAGTATGCTAACAATTTCAGCCTTGACCTTATCTCCCTCTTGTATGGGCTCAATTATAATAAAATCGCCTTTTTTGATCCAATGAGAATTGCGATATTTCGACGGCATTGATACCAGGTACTGGTTCCCCGAAGGTTCTTCCACTGCGTGAAGATTGTTACCCTTCGGCTCCACGACTTTGACGATCGTTTGAATGCTTGTCGGAACTTTGAACACTTCCTCCACTTCCTTCTTGTTATATTTGTACTTTCTTGCCTTCGACATCGTTCCCTAAAAGAATGAAAATGCAAATTGTATATTTTTTCAATTTATTTTCAAATTATTAATTAAATCATTAATTAATCATAATCAAATCCACGTGACTTGAAACAATTTGATCAAAACCCAAATCGAAATAAAATCCAATTTCAAATTTGCACAAACAAAAACTGAATTTCTTTTAAATACAACATAGCCAGTCCACGATTGCGATTCTTCAATCAAACAATAAAAATAATGAAAAAATGATAAGAAAGAACAAAGAAGCTCCATAAACCTTGAGATTTATCACTGATAGCAAATCGGTTCAAGGTACCGCCCGTCTTCTGAACAGTCTGCCAAATGTTCAAACTTTCTCCGGGCGGGATGTTGTAGCCGCTGTGCAATCCGTGAGGATTGGAGGGCGTCTTGCACTCGTTGCTGGACTCCTTTCGCAAAACCGTGTCCACCTCAACGGAGGCGAAAAACGCCACGGACATCGGCAGGTCCGTCATCCCAAGCCTCAGCGCACAAAACGATCGTGTCATCAGGTTCGTGATGTGCATGGCCAGAGCGGCGTTGTACCTGTTTCTCGCTGGCACGAGGTACCTGATTTCGTCATGGAAGGAGAGACAAAACCGGGCGCTGTCCTGCATGAGCCAGCGCATACAAACTAACATGAGATGGAGAAAATCAACCGCCCCGCTCTGCACCACCCAGTTGATCTTCGTCGGCAGGTACTTGTCGACAGCCTCCGAGCCGCTTTTCTCCAACGCCCTGCTTAGTCGCGCGTTCAAAAACGGCGTCACAGGTTGACTGTTGTTTGCAATCTCTTCCAGCCGGTTGAACATCGCCGACTCCGAACCGCCCAGCCATTCGCCTTTGTTGAACATGGCCCCGACCGGCAGTCCGTGCAACTTAGCAATCTTCGACACCTCGAAGGATGAGTACGCTCTGTTGGGAAACTCCTCGTTCACAAAGTCGGGCTTCAGGGTGAAGATCTTCCGACCTTTCGTTAGTTCGAACATCTTTCGAGCTTTCGAACTCGCTTCACCTTCGGTCATGCTGGGATTGAACTGCCGGAGCAAACTCTGCGCAAACTTCTGTCCAGCGCCGTAGATCCGGGCATAGTTGATGATCTTTGCGTGGTCTCGCGAGATCCCCGAGGCTTTTGCCGTCACGCTGTGCATGTCGGTGCCGTTTGCTTTGTTACCAACCAATGTCATCCAGCCGAACGGTGTCACACCGTGGACCTTTGCACTGTAGGCGTCGCCGATAATTGAAGCTGTTGACAATAATTTGAATTCAATTTTTTTTAGTTCCCTAATTGTAATTATTGTTACCAGAAATGGTAATAATAATTAAATCTGTTGATAATAATTTGAAGTTGAATATTCAACCATTTTTAATTCTTTGATAACTTTAATAATTTGTCATTCGGTATATCCTGGGAGAAAGTCGTTTATTTACCAATCCACAGTTCCTGACTGTCCACATCTGCCCCGACGAAATTGTACCCCGGGGGGGCTTGGATCATTGCTCGCAGTTCCGATCCGACCCTCTCAGGATCGGCATTCGAGGCAGTCATCCAAGTTGCCTCCACGGCACGACGAGTCAGAGTGCCAGCGGTTATAACTTGGGGTATAATAGCGCCGTATCTCATCTCCTTCTTCCCCTTTCTTGTTTTTGTGGCTTCGTCATCCATCCAAACGACCGTCTGCGACAGTATCCTGTTACGATTGTTTCGCCAGTATGATACCATCCTTGCGATTTTCAGTACTTTCGTTTTTTCGGAAACCAAAAATTGGAAAACCAATTAAAAGGGCAATGTAATGGAAATTTGAATGTAAATCTTCTAATTTGAATTCGAATCTTCAAATTTGAATTTGAATTTCTAAAGTTCAATTTGAATCTTCAAATTTTTAAAATTGAGAAAAAATGTTAAACCTTTATTCGCACTAGCGTCCAGGCCAGCTAGGACATTGTCGGAAAGCTTGTTCAAAAAGTCTCTAGCCAGTGGATTTCCGACATTGAAGAATGACCCGTCCTTGTGGGGCAGTTTGAAGAACCAGCAACAGTTGTCAATGTCGACGTTGCACCAGATCCCACTGCCCTTGTACGTCGTCGGGTTCTCTTCTTTCTTGAATCTCCAGAATTCCTGCTTGGGTAGATGCTTTTGCACGTCCTTTTGAAAGTTTGCCATGGTGTAGCCCAACCTCACGCTGTCTTGGTTACCGCATTCGACGGGGCACTGTCTCAAAAGTTCCCCGATGGGCAAATCGGTCTCGACGTTCGGATCGTCGTTGTAAGGAACCAGAAACCCCCAACCGTGTTCCTTGATGTGGTGCAATGGGTAGTTCTCCCACGTCAGGTTCAAAAGTTTCGGTGTGATCTGAGTCGAAGTGCTGATGTTCTCCGGACCGAACCACAACCAGTCTTCGCTCTTATCCTTGGGACACAACTTGCGGTACCATTCAGGGTACCCTGGCATAAACGGCAGTTTCTTCGGCAACAACCACTTCGTATCCAGCAGATAATCAAACTTCTCCGCCAGCGAGTCTTGCTCAAGATCCGAAATGTCGTCGAAGAGGTACCTCTTCTCTTCTTCCCTCTCCTTCTTTCTCTCCCTCTCCCTCTCCTCTTTGGCCCTGCTCACTTCTTCCCTCGTTGCTTTTGTAACGGAAGTTTTGAGTTTGAGCTCCCTCGTGCTCCAATCTTGATCCCACATCCACAAATCCTTCTTGTACTGTTCATCGTTCTTCAACTTGCAAACTTCATCTGCTCGTTTCGCCAGCATGAACTTGGCTTCGTAACTCAGATCTTCGAACGTCGACTGCGACTCATCCAGATACCTCACCCAGTTCGAATTCACCGGCAGGTAAGCGGTGCCCAGTTCCAGCATCCCGGCTAACGTCACCGGGTGCTCAAATCTCTCCCTGAACATCGGGTACAACCTCTTAAAAATCTTGTGGGTCGCGACGTTGTCACCGGCGCAGTACTTCATCAAGTCCTGAAACTTGTTCTTAATCGACACCAGATCTCCCTCGACAAACTCGTCCCTCATCTTTTTGTCCAGCGCTGATTCCCCGCAATAGAGCTTGTAAACTTCTGCTAAGCTGTTCAAAGATGCGTTATTCTTCCAGTCCTCGTGCTCCGAGGGTTTGCTCGACTTGAGGATGTTCCTCTGGTAGCTGTTGACCCCGCTTACGCAGACGTGCAGCGACATGGTGTCCAGAAAACGCACCCCCGTCTGGTTCAACCAGTACTGTTCCTTGATCCTCACCCTGTCGTAGGAAACGTTATGACCGACCAGAATTTTTGGTCTCTTGTGGTGTTTGGACAACTTTTTGCCTGTCTCGTCGGGCTTGCTTTCCATGGGAACGAGATCGGTGGGGGTGTAGGAACCGTGCTTGACAATCAGCGAACCCTCGATCAACGATTTGGACACCCAACCGTACCAAGCCTCTGAACTGACGGCCGTCGCCATGGTTGGCAGTGGACCCTCCCTCATACAGACTTCCACGTCGAAAAACAAAGCGTCCTCCAGAGGGTGATCTACAACTTCGACTTTTCCGTCAGAGGAATAACGTGTCCAGCCTTCTTGTAGTAACCAATTTTCAGGAACAGGAGGAATTGAACCGAGGAGGGTGTTTGTTATCTTGACATAAGGTGCGGTTTGATCTTGAGCGATTTTGTAAAAATGGTCTTCCAAGTTAGAGGCTTCTAGAGGGGGCAGCTGTAGGTCAACTTCCGGCAGAGCCGAGGACTCTGTGATGTTGATGTCGAACTTGTTAAAATTTTGTTTCACTTTTGTCAGAGCTGATGCGGATAACGTGTGAGGTTTGGATGGTCCGAATAAGTGCTTGTACAGATTCGCCGGCAGCATTTGTAGATTCAACTGACTGTAACGAGGTCCTGCTGGGTTTTGGCATTCTTCGTCTGGAGAGCATCTGACCGATTCGGCAGTGCCTTTTAGAACCAAAGTTTTTGATTTGCTTGTATCTACATCTGCAAGCAAATTGTTCAGTTAGCAAATGTACTGTTTCAATTTGTCTCAATCGCGAATTTTAATTGTTGATTTGCATGTTTACCAATTGGTCTTGTGGATTTCGCAGTTTCTTCGTTGGTGTTTTTCTTCCGTTTGATTTGTACCATTCGGTTTGAAAATTTTGAGCTCGTTCGTTTTTGAAGAGTCCCGCCTCGAACAACTTTTTCATACCTCGCCACATTTTTCAACATCTTCCTAACATTTCTTTTAATGTGATTTTTGAAGGATTGCAATCGACCGCTTGTCACCTTGAATTCGCATCACTTTATTTTCAATTATAAAGTTCCTCGAATTTTCACATGGTTTTATTATGAAAAAAAAAACACAATACTAAAATTTTTTTCATTTACTTACTCAAAGTTGTAAAAACCGCATGTACTTGTTATGTTGTTGTGATCGAGTAACCTAACCTAAAATTAAACACGTTTGCATAGAGGGCGCTGTAATGTTTTTGCGTGTTCCATTATTCACATAACAGACGTAACTCCCACACGTTGTTGCCGTGAAAGGTGATTTTGCAGTGTCTAAAGTGTCATTGTTATTTTATTAGATTAGAATCAAAGAATTTAAGATGTGTAAGTACAATCATGGTAATTATTGAAACCATAACAAAAACTTTCTTTTAACTATCAAAAATTTTGGTAAATATTGTGGATCATATGACCTTCATGTTTTCATATAAATTTCATCATTGTTTTGATTCAGAGAAAGAAATTTGACCCTGGAAAGGAAACAATCTCATCATGAAGAAAGCACAATTGTCAGCAGACTGGAAGATTGGCGTTTCGAAAACGCATCCAGATAAGGTATTTTATTACAATGTGAAAACAGGAGCGAAATCCTGGAGCTTGCCTGAAAGTAGCGAAAATGACAAAGTACGTACCAAAAATACCATCTCACTTTTAAACTTTCGAATTTAAAATTTTCAAACCAAATTATTGGATTTTTCATTAATTTAGAATTAGTTTTTATTTACCTTAACCTAAAATCTTGACCGTCACATGTAAACTTATTTGTTTTTTCCGTCTATTATTGTGATAAAAATTGTTTATAAAAAATTGTTGACAAATTATTGACAAGTTTTATGTTGTAGAAAAAAGATAAACCAAAGGGAAAAATTGGGACCAAAGAAATGAATGATACCCACAGTCGAGGAAAAGTTGAGAAAAAGAAACAGCCAATGAAAGTTTACCAGATGCATATGGAAAATAACAATATGAATTTCAAGGGTATCCCATCATCGGTTAAACAATTTTATCAGGACAAAGTTGTCCAGAAGAAAGCAAAGAGCGAGCCGACAAAAGTCACGAAAATTATTTCAAATGACAATTCAAAGACTGAGAACTTGGCGAATGAGTCGAAATCAAAATTGCAACCTGCGATTACACCAGCGATGAGACTTTCGATGCTCCAAAAAAAGTTGAGTGAAAATTCTGAGAGCACGAAAGATCAGCAAAAAGATGGAAACAAGAAACGTGTCTCAAAAATTACTCCTATATCAAAAGGTTGTTCTTACACTTCATTACATTTTTATTAAAATATTTTTTTTTTAAGTAAATAGAATATTTATGATAATAATGTGATTCATTGAAATTTGTACGAAATTTACAGATAAATTGAAAAGCGTGAACGAGGCCGGCAAATTGAAGAAAAACATAGCCAGCAATCGGATGAAAAATTTGAAACAAAAGTTGAGTTTGGAAATTGCTAAAGAAAAGGAAGAATCGGCAAGGTCAAACAAACCAACACAAACCAGCGAAGTAGTAAATTTTAAAGAATCAGGTTGGCAAATATAGCAAAATAAAAACAAATAATTTTATTAGATAACCAAAGTTTTAATTTCAAATGATTAAAAATGGATATTAATTTTGTTGATTTTTATTTCGCAGCTCAACCAGTTAAGCATCAATGGGGTGCACCAGCTCGATTAAGAGATGTTCAGAAAATTCTCGAACAAAACCAAGGTTGCCTTAAAAAGTTCAAAAATGACACTGAGCTATATAACAGTGATCTGCCAGTTGCAAAAGTTGTTGAAGATTGTTGTAGTTCCTTGGTAGAAGAAGAAATGGACTGGCAGCCGATAGAAGATGAGAAAATATTGATAGAGGTTACTGGTCTAAAAATTTCTTCTAAATGGATTTATTATTTTTCGTCTCTGAGCGATTAAACAATTTTATAATATGAAAATTTCAAAATATGAAAATTAAAATTTTTTTCCAGGTTTCTGAAGTTCGACAGATGGTTTATTCGTCTGAAAATGCCGAGTACAATTTGCCCCAAAATGAGTTCCAGATATCATCGATGAAAGGAGACAGAAATTTGTATATCGTTGTGGATACAAATGTCTTTCTTATCGATTTGGATAGAGTAAAAGAAATGATGGATACCAAATTCAAACAGTACGGAAGACCTTTCATAATAGTACCTTGGACTGTAATACAGGTACGATACATATTGGATATTCGGATTTATTTTTTAGTTGTAAGAAGAATTTAAAAAATTATTGTTTAATTTCAGGAGTTAGATGCAATCAAAGATTCCAAAACCAAACAAGATAACTTGCGAAACAAAGCGAGGAAAGCAATCTCATTTCTGCACAATCACTTTTCAAATAAGCATCCTCGTGTTCTCGGCCAAACAGCCGAAGATGCATACTCAAACAAAGCTTTGTATGATTCGGATAATCCTGATGACATGATTTGGCAAACTTGTCTACAAATTAAGAGGAGTCATCCGAACGTTGTGAGTTTAAATCCATTCAACTTTTATAACCAACTTAGAAGAAATTATTTATTAATTTTTGTAACTATTTTTTGTTTAGGTCTTACTAACATTTGATAAGAATTTACAAAACAAGGCCCTGATTAATAATATACAAGTTCTTGGCCGGGACAGTGATTTAGGGACGATTGATTCTGTTGTTAATGAACTGAATACCTCGGCAGCCAACCACTTTTTGTGTGGAAACGAAAAAAACGAAACTATCACAAGCAACGTTAAGCACAAAGAAGCTCTATTAGTCGACGACGTTTTTACAAAGATACAGGATATGGTATACGTTTTGATGACAGAGGTATTGGAAAAAAGAATAAAAATGTGTTTTTAAGTAATTCATTTGATCTGAACATTTTATATTAATCTTTTGACGTTTGTCCAGATTTTGAGTTCGGAAGCAAAAAAGCTGTTTGGAAATAACTGGATTAATCATATGAAAATAAAGCCTCCCTGGACATCGGTAACTTTGCTGAAATGTGCTGAACTTCACTGGATTGCCATCACCAGCGAGGCATTCGCCGACCGAAGGGCAGAATCAACTATCAAAAAGTTACAAGAATATTTCCGGAAACATGCAGGTAATTTTGTACCTCTTGGACAAAGAATGTATGGAAAAATTTAGTTGCTTCGATTATTTATTTTTCAATCTCTCAAATATTGTTTTTAGGTGAACTGAAAATTAAAGACATTCTTGTGATTTTGGACATTATGATCGAATTGGTTGACATGTTGAATCCAAACTCTTACAAAAGTGTTCAAAAAAGGATGAGCGAGCAAGTGGACGTAAGTACATATAAATACAAATAAAAGTATTTTATCGATTTTTTATAGTTTCAAATATCAAAATTGTATTGTTTTTTTTCTTTCAGCAAATCAGGTGCAGAGTTATAGAACAGGAACAGGAGCTGAGCGAACTTGAATTGGAGGAACAAATTGGCCGTGTGTACAGTCATCTAGAGATCAAACAACGTGCTGATCTCGGACTGAAGGTTTTCACCCACGTTTATTCTTACTGTATGAACGTCACTGGTTCATTTTTGGTTCGTTTCAATTACGTTTTTCCGTTTGAATTTACGCTCCTTAACTTTGATAAAAGTTTCTTCACAAGAGGGAATCAAACACTGATGCAGAGCCAAGTGAAAACTTTGCTACACCATTTAAAATTGTAAGAATAAAAAAAAACATTTATTTCGATCAATTTCAAACGATTTTTTAATTGTGGGTTTAATCGATATTTCAGAGCACTTGATGATTTCACCTACCAGCGTACAAATTACTCCAACATAATAAAACTATATGATTCGTTGACAGCAATGGATACTGGTTTTGACGCCAGCGTAACTCCACTTGATATCTACTGTTGTTTGCAGGAAAACAAAGCTCAGCTAACCATCGGTGTCTGTCAATTCGAAGACATACTCACGCATTTTTCTAAGTTGTCAGACTGTAATTTTAAGTGAAAACAGTTTTGAAGAGTCTATTATTTATTTGAATTTTCTAAGTCTACGTTTTTATTGATAAGTATGAAAGCGTTTATTTTGATAAGTTAATTTAATTGAAACCGTTGAAAACATTTTTTTGCAAACGGATTGCAAAAAAATGGGTACTTATCATTGAGAACAAAAAAAAATCTGTGATAAGTCTCGTCGAATAGACATAACTTTGTAGATAAAATGATCATTGTAACAATGATTCGATCACAGAAAATGTAATATTTTTTTCAAAAGAATAAAATTAAAAAGAAATTGGCACTAAGGAAACAATCTGTTCAATTGTCACCCAATAGGGAATTGAATATTCGGACTCAAAAAATTGATTGTGCGTTGAAATTGGCGTTTTATTAGCTCTTGCCATGAGGAAACAATAGCTTTCGTACAATCGCGTTATGTCAAAAAAGTTTAAACTAAAAAAAAAAGACATTGTCTAGTCGTATCTACTTTTTGTATCAATTATTTCCGGTGCATCAATCGCCGATTCGTTGCAGTGAAAGCGGTCATGATCTTGAACTTATTGACTACTTGATTTCTTTGCGCAGAACAATTAAAAAGAAAAACCAAATGAAGTGTGACATGACAAAAAGGTTTCATATAAATTAAGCCAATCCCGTTGGCCAAACAATCTGCAAAGAGTAATCGTCGGTTGTGTCTCGCGGTGTTGCAGTTCAAGGTGGAGATCAATCATGTCTCTTTCTCAATCACAACTTTGGATTTTTCTCCTGTGGTCTTTTTTTGTTCAAAATTCATTTGTAAAAGGAACCATTGATAACGTGGAAAGGTAAATTTTATACGACAACTCAATTTGTTTCAATTACCATAGAACTAATCTTTATTTTTATTGAAATTTTTACTTCTAGAGTACATTTTAAAATTCATCTTCCTGAAATTGTGAACCATCAGATTCATACAAAACTGGTGTATCTGCATCCAAATCCTAACGAATACGAGCCACAACCCAATCTTCATCCTTTTGAGGAAGAAAATTATGCAGAACAGTGGAGTTCCTGGGATAATAATGGTAATATCGGAGGTCATCACAGGTCGAAACTACAACAACTAAATGGAGTTAAACAAGTGAGCAAGCGTATAATCAATGTTTTATTTTAATAGTATTATTTTACTGTTATCTTACTTTATTACAATGTTTTACAATTAACAAACGATTTCTAACGTTCAATGATTTCAGCCGGAAGATGAAAATTATACTTCTGACGAAGAAGAAGATTTCGTTGGACATAACTATCCTCCTCAGTACGAAGACGAAGTCCCTCACAACAATATAGAAAGTTACAGGGAAGACAGTTATCGACAAGGGTTACATTCGGAATCGGGCCACTTGATAACGAACAATCAGAACGACTTTTATGATCACAACCAAGAAGAGGCTGACTTGATGGACCACGGCTATTATCAGGAAGAACATGACAAAGACGACCACCACTCTCATAATCAGTACCACAAGGAAATTGGCCGCGAGGATCGTGTAACGCGCAAACCTAAAAATTTTGTTAGGAAATTTTTTTTCGTCCGGATGATCCCCAGATAGGATACAAACTATAATTGAAAACAAAATTTTGAACTTTGTATATAACTTTTTTATATTTTTATAACGTTTCATTATAAAGAATACAAAATTAAAAATCATCTTTCTAGTTTTTACTTCTAATTCGTTTTTCTTTTCAGACTCAAAATTTTCAGATTATCTACTTTACACATTATTTGTAGTCATAATCTTCTTCATAGCTGAATCCTTCCCCAGCATCGTAGTGCTTATGGAAGCTCGCGCCTTTGACTTTTCGCCTCTCCTTGAACCCCAGAGTTCTCGGAAAATTGTGTCCCTTACTTGGCATCTTGTGCGGCCTAGTACCGTAAGGTTCACGCTCATACCTAAAAGATCCAGCGCCCGCATCAACGTTGTAACTCGGGACCCTACCGAAATGTTCTTCCTCGTAAGGATCGTACGAATCGCCGTAAGGGTCCTTTAGAAACCCTTCTTGGTCCCTCGAGTAATACCCATCCCCAATCTCCTCGACCTCTTTCTCAAAATCTTGCTCCCTGACATTGTAATCCTCGTGGCCGTAACTCTCTACCGGTAATTCCTTCTCGTACTCACTCTTTATCTCATACCCAGGCTCGAATTCCGGTTGCACAGGAAACACATCTTTTGTCCCATAATTTCCATTATATTCTCCATCTGGAAAATTGTTTCCCTCAAAATTGTAACTCTGATCGTTGTTGTAACTCTGGCCATCGTTATAACTTTGATCCTTATTATAATTCTGATCCTTATTATAATTCTGATCCTTGTTATAAGTCTGGTCCTTGTTATAATTCGGAATCTTCAGTCCGAAATTTTGATCGAAGTCCGACAAGTTTTCTGGGTCTCTTTGGTACTCATCGTAATTGGGTTTCTTCTCCATCGGATCCTTCTGTTTCACGTTATCATCCTGGTGATGACCCGCCCCTTCGAAACCGTACTCGTTGCCGTCGTCGTGCAAGTACTCCGGTTTCGGTTGCATCTCCGACTCTGGATGATGAAATTCTTCTTGTGGATGATGTTCTTGGGTGCCTGGACCTACCACTGTGTGCTCTTCATTTTTGAAGGTGTGCTCGAGGTCGCTGTAGTGGTTCTCTCGGTGGTCACCGGTGTCCTCGATTTTGATTTCCTCGGGTTTTCCTACGCTGTAACCCAGGAACTCGAATTTGTCCTCCTTGTCGTGTCTCACGTGTTTGATTATCGTGTGGGTGTGGTAGTAGTGCTTGATCTTGTAGGGTACATGAATCACAACGTGCCTGAAATAGAAGGAAAAAAGGGTTAAATACTAAGGAAGTTTAACTTTTAACATATAATTCAACTCAAAAAGTCTGTTTAATTTTGAAAATTAGAGATGTAGAGATACAAATTAAATTGATTGACGCTTAGAAAAAGATTAGCTTGACCTGTTGAAAGTTGTGCGAATAAAAATGTTGGTGCGTTGAAAGAATCATTTCGTTACGCGATAATAAAATGATTGGGATCTCGCGAAAGAAAGGGAGGTAATTATATAGAACTGAGGTTTGTTTCCATTTGAACAATCCATCAGAAGAAGTTGGCGGATTCTTAAAAATTAGAAAGTGAGAGTGTCAAAGTGTGAATGAACCTCCAGTTTCTTAACTAATTTATGTCCCCGCTTTTCAATCGTATCGGTTATGACAAAAGTTCTGAATCATCGTTTGATAAAGATGTGAAAACGGGGGAGAAAAAAAATGACTGGCTCTTACCGCTCGTCCCCATGAATATTCTGTAGAGTTGTTGAGGCCAAAAGAATAATCGCCAGCTGAAAAATCATAAACATTTCTCCGCATGATTAATGTTCTCTTGAAATGCATGATTTTACTTAATTTCTAAAATTACACACCGAGAAGACAATATGACAAATTATAACATTTCTATCTGAGATGTTCTCACGTTAGGTTTTTTTATTCCTTTCAATTTGATTCTTCAGAGAAACAATTGTTTTTTTTTTTTTTTTCAATTGTAAGGATCACTTTTAAACCATTTGTTTATGAATTTGTATAACAAAATTGTTACACGCAAGGTAAACGACTCGCCAGATCAGATATACAAAAAATAATGTAGAAATCTTATCTGAGGTATGCCATGTTTTTTGACTTGCAAAGAAAGTGTCAGATCTGGTTCGATTTTTTTTCAACAATGATTTTTGCATACTTAAAATGCTGCGCACGTTGAACAAGTCATCCGTCGACTTTCTTTTAGTTTGTCACTAAATAGTTTAATAACATCACTTTCCTTGTCATTTTTGTGTCTGTTTAAACTCCGAGTTAAATTCAAAGGAATATCAATAAAAGAATCTTGTTCGAAACTAACCGAGATCATCGTCATCTCAAAAATTCACCGCATAATTTTTTCTTGGATGATGATTTTGATTTACTTCGCAAATTCTTTTTCTACTTTGCAAATTTCACTGAGACCTTTTGCAATCTGTCAAAAATGTGTTCAAATAGGGATGCAAGTCAAGTGCGAACTGTTACACAAAGTTAACGCGCGTGTATATATGCAGATGAGTTGGCGTGACATAATCCGTGCTGTTTTATTGTTTATTTTTCTAACTCGACACGACACGAACAATTTTTTTGTATTCCTGTGTCGGACGTTGACCGATAAGAGTCGGCTTCCTTTTGCTTTTCTATTTTGTTGGTGAACGGCCAAGATCAAGATCACGGTCACGCGCATTTTCACCGCGCGATATTATCGAATAGATTTTTTCGCCACAGTTCCATAGAAAGCCTCGATATATGCGAGTTTCATGATTTTCCAGTCGACGAGACAACTTGAAATCGTTTTAGATTTATGCGAAAGCAAAAGTGAACTGCTACTCAGCAGGGGAGACAACAATTTGCATCAGAGACAAAGTTCATCAAATTTTGCCATTGGATTAAAAAAGTCTTTAAAAAATAACAAACGTTTACCTGGAAATGTTTTTTGAACGGAAACCACGTCTAGCGATGACTTTTTCTGTCTAGCGGAAGTGGTGCCGCTATTTATTTATATTCATTTCGAGAAAATGTTTATTTGTATAATTATAAACTCGCACGAAAGACCAAACGTTTTTATTTTGTTCAACTTCAAATTGCTATGCAGAGCTCTTTTTTGTGACCTTCGCAAAAAATGTGCGAACGCATTTTCTGCAGGAATTCAGCTTTCGGCTATCATATTTTGCGATCGTTGATTTTCTTAACAGGGAAAGCTGAATTGTTGAATTACTATTGCTTATATAATTCAAGTACGCTTCTTTCATAATTGCTGATGTTTATTATCGTACAGATCTTTGTTCAATTTTTTTTGGCGCTGTGAAATTAAAAGTATCCATTTAAGCAACAGGTTTCATTTTGCACGGTTCTTTGACCCTCTTGTATATAATTACGATGAAAAATAAATGAAAACCGTTTATAACAAATTGTATAATTGTTTGCTATTACAAATTGCATTTATTATTATCAAATCAAACAGTCTGATCGTTTACTTTCAGCGTTATTATTGGAATTAACATTGCAAAAGATAGGCGATTAATGGAAATTAAGTTGTTAATGCCTTATTTGTGCAAATTATTTGATTAGAAACATTGTTTCATGAGAATTTATTATTTTAGAATATCCTGTACAAAAAAGAGAGCAGCTCTTTTTTTTTCTTCCTCTTGAGATTCACAACTATCGAAGTGACTTTCCGCGCGCATACAATTTTTGTTCTCAGCGAAATCACAAAGTCACGCAAGAGCGCTCAGGACTAAACAATAAGAATCAGAATATGGATACGTTTCACGCCATTTTATGCAGATCCACTCTTTTACGCATCATTTTACTCAACCTAAAAACAAATCGGCGTATCACCGATTGTCAAACAAATCAGCCTGTTTATTGAACGAGAAGTGAAATTACGTTTTACTTTCCGTTGCAATTTGTTTTAGTCGCACCGAGTTTGTGTACAATTAAAACTCATCTTACGTTCATCACAAAAGACTTATTATTTTTTTCCGACCAACACAATTTTCTCTTTGTTATATTTTACTTGTGGTGAATTTTAGTGTAGAAAAAAAAATTATAACGATTCGTAAAGTATCGTAAAAAATAAAACATAAAATACATTTCTACAATCAATAATAAAACAATAAAATAATAGAACAATAAAAACCACGTTTTTTTATTATTTTGAAAAAAAATAAGAACAAATTTGATTTACAAAATGTTTTTCATCGAATTTACTATCTTATAAATTTACTGTTTACTATCTTGAAAAATTCAAAAATTCGTATTTCTGTTTTGTTTAAAATATTTCACTCTGACATTTTTAGCACATAATTGGGTACCAGCTAGAAACCGCTTATATGGAGCGTAACATTTGCCGTGTGAAATCAAATGACGATAGATTTGTAAGTGAAAATATATTGAAGCTAGGTAATATTTAAATTTACCATTCAAAAAGAAGGGAAAAAGTGGAAACTCTGTGACTCTTGAGGTAAAACAAATACCTTTATTATTCTTTTTTTTTTTCATTCGAAAACTTTACATTTCTACAACGTTGTAATTAAAAACTATTCAAATTGGAAACGATTATGATGATTATTCATATGCTTCGTTTCTAATTGAAAATTTTCTTTGATTCAAATTTTCGATGAATTTATAATGACATGATTTTCACTTTCACGAGATAATGCATTTATGTCCCCTCTAATCACAGAACAAACATTTATAGTTATTTCAAAAATTATGCAAGACATCTTATATTTAATCTTTTCTTTTTTTTTTTAATTTTTTAGGACATGAAAAATTGATCTGTGCACTCGTATTCTTAAATTTCAATGCAATCAAGAAAACGTTTCACTTTTTAATCACTCTCAAAAGATGATGAGAAACCGCTAATTGAACTGTCGTAAAAAAAATGTAAAATGTGAGGAAATGATTTATCCCTTTATCATACAATTACACTCAACTTTCCTTCGGGCATGTTAAATTTAATGACTTGAAATGGTGCCGTCTAATAGTACTCAAACTTCCTTCAAATTTAAATGTCCAAATTTTACAGACCCATAGACAAAAGTTAAAAAACAATATCAAAAAATGTACCAAAATTAATCGGTCGTTCAACAAAATCCAAAATTTAATTCAATTTAAATTTCATTTAAAATTTAATCTGATAATGATCATGTTTTGAACGACGTTAATTCCGAAACAATGAAAACGAAACTAAAAATGGAATAAAAAGTTTGCGATCGGAAAAAGAGGATTGATTTTCATCATGTAATCCATGAAGTGGAATTTCGTCGCGATTTCGCGATTGCAGACGGGGAAATAGTACTTTCACATTCATCGTTGGCCATCTGGAGTGTGGCGGTATCCTTTCTCACGTTGACGAGGTTCGAAAGTGAGCGCACTTATGATTAACAATCTACGCCGCGTGGATGTAAATAATTAGTCGTTAGACGAGTCAGCGACTCTAGGTCAGCCCACCGTTTCCATTTTGACGGCCAAGGAGAGGAGATGGAAACCGTCTCGCCACATGGGGATAGTGCGCTCGTGTTTTTGCTCGCTATAAAAGCTATCACGTGCGCTGCTAGTCGAATTTGCAAGTCGTCTCTCGCGAGTTGAACCGCTCCTGTCTTCTTTCACAGATCCCATTTCTTCGCCTCTCATCTCCTCCAACCTGCCAGCATGCAGCGCGTTGTGAGTTCAACAAGTGTCCAGTGCATTTTTCAACTGTCAAAAAAAACTTTTTTTTTAATTTTATTCGAAAATTTTTTAATCATTTTTCTAAAATTTTTTATTTAGTTTTTTTTTTATTTTATAGTGTCTTGAAAAAAAAGTGAAACAAAAAGTTTAAAGTGAAAAAAAAAATTTGTTGGAACAACCAAAAATAAAATTCTTCTTCTTTTTAGATCGCCTGCATCTTGCTGCTGGCATTATGCGCTCCTTACCTAGTCATCTCGTAAGTGCCAACTTTTTTGTTTAATTTTTTAAGTTTTTTTTTATGTGTAAAAGAGAGATGAAATTGCAAATTTGACCAATTGTTTTATTTAATTTGCAGTAAGAAAGTAATGCTCACACTACCCCAGCACATCCGAAGAAATCCGGCTCATCCAATTCGGTCGCCTTTGATCACTCCATCATATCACGCGAAGCGATCGTATTATCCGAACGTACCGAAACGACCTTACACCCCGGCTTCAATTCACTATGGTAAACCCAAACCTTTCGGCTATGACAAATCGAAACTCCCTCACGGCGGGGATGATTTTGACCAAGGCCATGAGACTGTGAGACACCACACCATCCCCTATGGAAAAGGCATCTCTCATGGAATTTCTTACGGTCGGGGATACATCCCTTATAGTAAAATCAAGTCGGATTTCACAAGGTTCCATCCTGGGTAAGAATTTTAGATTAAACGTACAATGTAATTTTGCATATCAAAAGTGTAAAATCAACCTGTATCTATTATAATTATAGATACAGACACTTTTCTATGGAGTTTTTTCTATAAAATTTAGTGTAAAGTTACATTCGATGTTTTGTAATTCCACCTATAGAAAATGTAAAATTATCCTCAACACATGGTGTAATTTTACAGAAAAAGTGTGCATTTATCTTACTTTTTTTATTTTACATTCTAATTGTAAAAGTACACTGTACATAAAATTAAACAAACAAAAGAAACAAAAATGAGGAAACAAAGAAACAAGATGAAAAAAGTTACAAATTAAATTATTGTTTGTAGATCTGAGTTGAGGCCTGATCACAGTTACACACACCAGACAGGGCCAGGACCAACAGCAACCGAAGCCCTACACCCGGGCAGTTTATCCTCTCACTCGCAATCTTTCACCCCATCGAAATTTTTCCCAGCAAGTCTGGAGTACTCGGAGGACAGCTCCAGTCAATCACAAGCGGCTGAGCTTGTGGGTAATCCGAGTCAGGCTGTCAACTACATTGCTCATAAAGGCGAGAGCCATTTCAAGCCCTCGACATTCTTTCAAAAGTCACCCACAAGTGTAGAAAGACAACCGCCGCACCAAAATCAAGATCATCAGGATGAAAATAAGAACGTCGCTCAATTCAGTACTAAGGGAAAAGGCATAATTATCAGCGACAGTGTCCTTCTAGATGAGTACACGAAAAAGGTCGAGGAGTTTACGAATTCGTGGCCCAAAATTGTTCCGGTGAATCAGGTGACGCAGTCTAGCTCGCAAATCACACCTGGTTATCTCGTAGGTGAGTTGGAAAAATAATTAATCAAAAATCAAAATTCATCAAAAGTTAATTTAACGATAAAAGTATGAAATTAAATAATGTTATATTGTATGAAATAATTGTAGATTTAATCGATGTGGACATTTGACGCATTTTTTTAATACAATAAATTTTTATTTTTCAGGCGCTCTAAATATTCCCGTTGCTCAGGGAAGAAAAGGTTACGCCGTTCACGAGGATGTCCAAGAGCCGTACACGAATTACCGCGCAGGTGTGGTGAACTCTCCTTTCCTCGCGGGCCAGACGACAAAAAACATCGGCGTCTCCAGTTTGATTTCAGTGCAAGGATAATGCGTCGGCGCTCTCGTTTTCATCAACCTCATCCACCCCCATTGTTAAGGATCTCACCTTCATCGAATCGCTGACTTGATTTTTCTTCATGTTTTTGTTAATATTTATTTATACATGGCTCTTGACGTTTGTAATAACAATAATGTAAATAAACAATACAAAGTAGTGAAAAATGTTGTTTCAATTTCTTTATTAAAATCCTTTTGTAGAAATTGTACAAAAGAGGAATGTAACAGCGACTTGATATTGGTACTAGGATTTTTTTTTCTTATTCTTCTCAATTATTTCTCTTTTTGCTCGAAAAGTGACGGAATTGAATCGGATCTGCAGTCGCGGGGAATTCGAACCTCGGTAATTATCGCTCACGGAGCAACAATTCGACGTAATGTTTCTGCAATATTCAAACGAGTACATCAAACGTCCTCAAAATGATCGTTCGGTTGTGACTTTTCTCTGACAAAATAAAAGGCAAAGAAAAAAATTGTGATTAAACTCTATGTACAATAATACACAAATGGCAGACTAGGCTCATTCAAGTACTGTGAAACATTCATCGATCAATCTCTTTTTAATTCATTTTCTCTCTCTAAAGTAAAAATAACAAAAATTCGTATCTTGGACAATGAATTTGTTAGATGGGTTTACCTTGCTAATTCAATGATTATGCCACGTTGCCAAAATTAAGAACCAACATTATACTTTGGAGAAAAACGATTGGTTCAATTAAAGAATAATTAATAATAAAATTCATAGTGATGACGCAATTTCACATAATTGTTTGGGTCTTGACTGTTTTGTTTACGGATAAAAATACAGCTGTTTGGTAACGTCGTTGCGTCGAATATTTGAGGTGCCCTCTGCAACGAGGATCGCTTAAAAATTCCTCAAATACAAATATGTACATATAACACTGTGGTACGCGCAGTTTACGACACATCCACGACAACGTCAAAATTATGCTTGACGTTTTTGTTTGCCACATCACAATTAACAAACTGTTCTCGGTTTATAAAGAATATATATATATAATATATATATATATATTTAAATGCTTAACGTTCTGTCCGGGCTCCGTTAGACTCGTGTACAGGAACAAGAATGTTCTATTGATTTATCTAATCATGTTACGCAATGATACGTAGAGTGACATTTGAGCGTATACAATTGAATCAACTCTTTTGCGCTTTTCTTAAATTATATTGACTCCGCACAATTGCCTCTTCAAGTTGACACAACCAATTTGCAAATGCATTTGCAGCAGATACTAAATTTGCAATCACAAGTACACGAAAATTAGGTAATCACAATCGTTAATTCGAATTAACCGTAATCAGTCTTTTAAATCTAAATACAATAAATAAGAAGAAAAAAGAGAACTAACAAATGATCGGTAAACTTTTCAAAAACTGGCAAAAACTACATAATTTGGAAAAATGTGAAAAAAAAATATCTACAGCGTGTAAAGAATTATGACAAAGATGGCCTTCAAAGCAAAAAAGCTCAAGCTTGACTTACAACCGTGGTAGCCGAATCTCAGAATTAAGATTTGTACAAAATGTGCAAAGTATCATTTTACTTATGGTTCATACAAAAGTCGTTAGACCAAAAATCTGGTATGAATCGTTCAAATTCATTTATAAACAAAAAAGGGAATAAAAATGTATGTTTTTAAAAGCGCTAACAAAAATTTATGATTTCTGCAGACACCATTGTTTTAAAACGCTAATCAATTCGAGGTAATCATTAAACATCCTATCACAACTGTTGCGATACATCGAAGTTACGTGCAATTCAAATTCGTTCAATAACAAGAAGCGCAAAAGAGTCGATCAGTACGATTAATGCGAAATCACAGCTCATCGTGTGTGTCATTTTCGTTGACGTTCGGTTGGCAGACAGTAGGGGTGACAAATTCGAATGCGTACTCGCATCTGCTGGGCTCGGTGACCGCGACCAATTTGTTCTCTGTGCCACAAGTCAGAGTAACCACGGTAGAACGAGACGGCCCATTCCAACAGGTCAGCCCCCTGTCGTACTTCATCTTCGTGTATTTGGATTTATCATTTCCAACCCATTCATTCCAAATGCCGAGATTTACGTCGCTGCCGCCCGATTTGGATTTCTGGGTCGCGCGGTCGAACATACAGAGTGTGTAGATATACTCCAAATCAGAGTACTCAAAACATTCTCCGTCGAGCGAAGCGAACTCCTCTTCAGGACCGTAATCGCGTTCCATCTTGTCCTCCAGTCGGTTGATTTCGCTCTGGATGTCGCGGACAGCTCGCTCGGCCTCCTCATAACTGCGCCTTGCAGCTGATGCCTCGTCGATGAGTGTCTGGGTCTCTTCGTCGTACTGAACCGGTGGTTCCTCTTCTTGCTGTTCTGTCTCGGTGTCTTCGGCATCTTCGTTCGGATTTCTTTCCTCATTCTCTTCTTGATTACCTTCATTCTCATCCTCATCATCATCATCGTCATCTTCATGATCATCTAAATGTTCCTTGTCTTCTGTATGTTCTTTGTTTGACTCTTCTGGTTTTTCAGTTTCTGCTTTAAAAAGACCTACAGTAGAAAAATCAAATGTTTAGCAGCCGAAGAAATAAAACAAAAAAATATGAAGAAATAAAAATATATTAAATGAATTCCTGAACCACCGACCTTTTTCCATCATGAGGAAAGGTTTCATGTTGGGCCAACAAAACTCAAAGAACTGTTCCCAATTGACTTCTTGATTCTGGTTCAAAAAGAAAAGAGCTTCCTCCTCAGAAACCTCGCCGTTTCTGTCGTTATCAAAGATCGCTCTGGTTTGGAGTTCAGCAACAGTGACAGTGTTGCTCTCATCGGAATCGAGGATCTTGAAATATTGTCTGGCCTCATCTTCCGAGTTCGGGGCGTCCTCTTTTTTGGGTTCCGTAGGCTGCTCTGGTGATGGCGGCTTGTATTTTTCCATGGCAGCCGCCTCTCTTTCCTCGGCCTGTTGTTTCAAAATTTCCTTCTCTTTTTTGGTTCGCTCAGCTTCTTCGGCGTCAACTCGCAATTTTCCTAATCGCTCTTGGTAATCGACTTTTAATTGCTTGCCTAAAAATGATACATTCATTTATTTTCAAGTTACAATATGACAACAATGAAATTAAAAATGTTTGAAAATAATGTTTTTGATACATTATGGTTCTTTTTATTTACCTCTTGTAATCATTTGCATCCGAACTTTGTTGCCTTCCCTGGCAAGTTCGGCGATTTTCTGAGCAGCTAACCTGGCTTCCATACCCAATTCGTAGCAATTATCTACGCAAGTTTTATTCGAATCATACTCGTCGCTGGCATCGCAGCAGTCGCAAACACCGTCATTGACCCATTTCGAAGGGATATAAGATGCTTGATAACCTGGAAACAAACAGTTTTTCAATTCCATCGTGCAATGAAAAAACATAAAATATGCAATATTCAATCTAAAAATCTCTTAATGTTATACTTTTGTCAAAATTTCTCGTTGAATAAATAACAATAAGAAATGTTAATAAATGCAAAATGATTCAAACGTGAAAACATATTTGCTCAATGTTGCATTCCACTTGTACACGATAAAGTATAATCTAAAAATACGAATTTTAAAAACAACCCAACTCAATGACCCGTGGCACTTGGCAGCAACGCACAGTTCGTTGACAAAACAAAACAATCGAAAATAAATTCTTAAACATGTTCAATTGTGTATGCGACACGAGATACGGAATTTCGTTTTTATTGCACTTTGCAAAATGCAAACTTCTATTTCCATTCTTGCTGTCTTTTTCAGCTGGAAGGACGAAACAAAAACTGATAGTCTTGACAAACAAGTTTTTCTATTGCCTTTTCTTTACTTTATAAGTCCATTTGAATTTCCGTTTGAAGTTGATGAAAACAGTTTGATTTGTATGTATGAGTGATGATTACCTAAATTTTGACAGTAGAAAAATCCATTTGAACACGCTGCGGTGCCGGGTTCGTCACTGCCGTCGCCACAGTCGCAGTAATCGTCATTGACCCTGGCGAAAGGAATAATTTGACTGCCGTCGAGGCACTGGAAGTCCCGGTCTGGCGCGTAGAGTGACGTTTTGGACACCGGGATGCCTCTTATCCGAGGTACCTTGGTGCCGCCGGCTACGTGGCTCTCGGCGAGAAAAATGGTAGTCATCACGAGCAACAGCGAAAACATGCTTTTGCTCATTTTTGTAAAGGGTCGACGAAAACTTGCCGGTTTCTGTGTTCCGCGTTGCAAATTTAACAATTCGAATCGGCTCTTGAAAACTCGGTCCTTACGACCTATAATACAGTACCTTCGCTTCGCCGTCAACGACAACGATTTCACACACCTCGTCTCCCCTCGTCTCTGAACAGCAGAGAGCAGACACACAGACACACATACAAATTGTATTAGTATTGAGAACGCGTTGCGCATAAACATCGAATTGCATCGAATAGTGGGAATGGGAACGACGAGAAATAAAATAAGCAGCCGAACAGAAGAAGCCACTGCTACCGGCGGATCTCGATTGAAGCTCTGATGAGTTTGGGCGCGAATTTTAAAATTCAAAAAATGACCGGTGAAAATATCGTCAGGCAACTCCGAGACTGATGTTCATTTTGAATATATTTAAATATATATTTTGAAAAATAAAGTAGAAAATAAATTGTTGTTGCTAAATGTTAATCAATTTTCAGTTAAATACAAAAATGATTTTTTTTCGAGTCTCTTCTAATTGTTTATACGGAATGGAACAAAAATATATGCGAAGAAGAAAATTTATTTATACAAGAGCGGGTTCATTTTTCTTCTGCCAAATTAACTGTATTTTACCGTTCTAGTTTTTTCGTGGTTCCTAATGCCCACGGTCGTGCTTTTAAATCTAATGTGAAAGTCATAGGGTAATGCGTGAAAGTGGTAGGGACGCCTCTCAGAGACAGGGCTGGACCGATTCCACCTGTCCAAAATACACCTTGTAGTCAGAACAAATTCTTCCTTCTATTAAGTTTAACTATTATAATTTAGTTAAGATGTCATTTCTTGTTAAGTTTTATTTTATTTAGTTTCTAGTGTTTTTTTGATTTTTCTTTTGTGCCATATTAGTATACATTTAGTCCTTTTATAGGTAAGTGATTTTTCTCAAACTCGAAATTTATTTCTAAAACATTCTGTGAGTAATTTTTAAAAATTTTATTTACTATTCTTCAATACTGGAAAATAACATAGGATAAAAACTATAAACGAGATGAAATAATTTGTATCAAGTTTTCCTCTCGTCATTTTCATTTAATTTTTTGTTCTATTTTTAATGAATACAAGAAACACATCCCAATTACTTTAACGAGTTTTGTTTATTTCATCTAAAAAATTGAATTTAAATAACAATTTCTGCGAATATTATAAAAATATAGAATATTTACGTAGTTTTATTTGGATTCCTGGTTAATATGCGACCTCATTAAAAATTAGGTCATTAGGTATTAGAAACTGAAAAAAAGAAGGTCGCAAGAAACTTTGCCCTTGTACTATAAGAATGTAGTTATGAATAACTAACATGTAGTTATGATATACTCTAAAATGTTTATTCTTATTTTAGTTAAAAAGATGGAAATATTAGAAAACTGCTCATCCTCGTCATCTTCTTCTTCCGGTTCTTTTGACGCCGAAGAGGATCAGCAGCTGGAGGTAGAAATCGAGCCATTTGAAACGGAAATCGAAATTTCCGACACGTCCTATCCAATGGTGGCAAAACCGTTTGAACGGAGTTCCATGAAAATTCGTAACATGAAAGATACCCCACTGGAACTGAAACTGTACATCGACGATCGCAGCATCCGGCGTAATTATTTTTACTTTGTTATTGAGCATGATGATAAGGCCGCTTTGGATATGACCAACACAGCTCGGCTTAATCCAGCCGAAGAAATGACAATAGAAATCATGTATGTTCCTCAGGAAGAAAACAAAGAAAGGTGAGCAAGTAGTTAAAACAATTCATAAAAAAAATCTCTTAGAAAAAAAAAAGAAAAATTCTACTTAGTGATTTTTTTAGATTTGGCTTCATCGTTTTATACAGCAAAGATCTGCAGCAAATCGTAACTTACCCCGTTTTCGGTACAGGGAAAAGTTACGACTATCCACCGATTGAAGAACGTACGAATCCATATAATATAAATTCGGAAGAGTAATAAATTCTCTACAAAACTTTTATTCATTCTTTTACGAACTGTTTCCGAAACAGCTTATTTTCATGAGAACTATTTATTGAAAAATTGTATATAATGTACAGTTAAAAAACAGTGACTTCTAACTTTGTTAATCGAGAAAATGATTCACTAATGTTTGACAAGTTGGACTTGTATTTGTAAACAAATTGGCAAAATGTCGAAGATTCTAATATAAGTTTAACTATAACTGTAACTTTAGTTTTTACTTACAAACTAGAACAGTTTCTTTTTAATAAAAAATTGAGACAGCAGCTTTCAATTGTTGATTGATTTATTCATACTTTGTCAACTAGAACAAATATTAGTTAAGTAACAATATAAGATTAGTGTCAACAAATTAATTTATCAGAAATGGATCGGCCGCATATTTTTGCCCGGAACTAACAAAGATAGTCATTGTAATCCATAATTAAAGTAATTATAACATAATAATAATAATAATAATAATAATAATAATAATAATAATAATAATAATAATAATAATATAATTATATCAATTAAAATCATAATAATAATAATAATATAATAATATAATAATAATAATATAATTATAATTAAGGCAATAATAAAATTTAAAAAAGTATGATAGTATGCGAGTTTGGTCTCTCCTTGGTGCAGTTTGTTCCTAAAATGTTTCTTTTCTCTTATCCATAATTGTTTGATGTGCACTTGTTCGGTTCACGCGCATATTTTTTGTAGATAAAAGAAAATATTCACGCGACCAAACAAACGTTTTCGATACGAAAAATCTGATAAACGAAGCGAACCTAATTCTAAACGATAAATAACAATATTACAAATGTACATCGGCGACTTTGTTCGTATTATTTTCTTTGTGGAACGTGGAAGAAGGTGGGAGATATCACCCCTAAGATTACTGCTTTTAAGGAATCATGATATTTCGTCGATTTTCGGAAAGCAAAATGTTCAATATGTACAAAAAAAACCGCATCGTCATAAGTTGAACTTAATCAAAGGAAGAGGGAGAAAATAGGAAGTAAAGCTAATGCGAAAACAAGTGCGTTGTGGCTTTCGGCAACCTTGTTTGTAATTCAAAAAGTCTAAGGCTTCGTTTTTTCTTGTATAAACGTTTTCACTGACAGAACGTAGGAAGATTTGAGATCCACAATCATCGTATATAAATAAATTAGAAACAACATTCTACCATCATCGGACAAATCAAAATCCGCAAAATGTTGGTGCAATCAAATAATAATTCAAATAATAATGATATCGTTAGGATAAACATTGTGGTACAAAAGTGTTTTACAACGTATAAAAATTGTTCAACGAAAATTGTTCTCCATATCAATGTAAAACATGCAGAGTTCGAGATGCTCAAAAATGTTTATATAAAAAATTGCATGCCTAACCGTTCCGAGAGTGGACAAATTGAGCAAATGTTTAAAGACAAAATTTGATTCCATGCTCCAAAACAGACTTTCGTTTCGTTTTAATTTCAAATTCGCTCAGCTTGTTCACAATATTTCAATTTGGTTCGCTAACAAATTTAAAGCCTCTCGATCAAGTATAAACAAAATCAACGCGTTTAAAATGTAATCGCTCGATTAACATTGTCGTTATCGGTATGGTTCAGACGCTCGTTGTATCGCATTCAATTGCTTAACAAATCGCTGATTTTGTTATCAATAAAAACATTTCAGTTCAAACAAACGTTTGTAAACAACAAAATGGCGCAAATTTTTCGGTTGCAAAAAATTTTACGAAAAAATCCAGAATAAAAAACAAAAATCAACAGACCAATTTCATTTTTTTTTCTCATTAGACGAAACAAAAAGTTGTCATTCTCTCAATATTATTTTATTACAGTCGATTTCTTTCGTATCACACAAAACTTTGTTCACCCCTACTCAATTTCCCTTCTAAATTTATTTAACATGATGATTACAAGAATTATCATTATTATTATGATTATTTTATAATTACACCGTTTATCATTAACATAGAAATAATTTACACGTCCATTGTAAAAAAACCTTCGGAAAATCAACCAGGAGCATAAGGTACTTATTTTCGGTCTTAGTCGTTTAATCGTGGTTCTTTCAATGTCCGTTTTTAGGTGAAAAATAAAAGAGAGAAGAAGTTTCTAAAAGTAGACATAAATGCGCGTTCGACACAGAATGACGAGCATGTGTGAAACCTCGTTGAACGAAAAGAAGCTATAGTAACTTTTCAACAGAAATAATGAAGAATACAAAAAAAGAAGTTTCGGGGCAAGCAAGTCTATCGGCGCCGCGTGGTTTACATTCCGCCTGCTGCGGCTGCAGTCACAACGCTTATTTACAAAAATATACACGTGAGCAAAATTATGCTTCGTTTACACGCATTGCCGGTATACATTTACGAATCCGTTGTCGCAATTCAATTTGTTCAATCATGTTTTTTTGTTTTTTATTGTTTGCTTATATTTAAATCGATGGGTCAGAGACGAGCACCGAATGATCGAAATTCGTTGCAGTGCGTTCACGTCGCACCGAAATTGTAACAAAAATCACAAGTCTGCAGAGTTTCGCGATAATGGTCTCGGATTTAAATTTGAGTACAAAAGGTTTCGTACAAAAAGTCGGTAGAAAATTGTTCATTTTTTTGATATGCGGATTATTATTCGGCCACAGTATGTCAAGCATCATTGAAAAAAGTTTTGATTGAAAGTTCCCGCGCTGAAAAAAAAAGGAAGTAAATAAATAGAGATGTAGAAACTGTGCTAAGATATAAACGAGAGAGGTTTAATATGTTTTTCAATGACGAATCAAGATTGTAATCAATTATTTATTAACGGTTTTCTTTTTGAAATACAAAAGATCAATTAAACAATTGACCGGTACAAAAAAAAACAAACAAATTGTTGCGCGATTCGAGTAATTATGCAGGATAACAATTGATAAATAATGTCTTAAAGACAAAACGTAAGTTGATTGAAATTTCATCGGATACGATCATGCGAAAATCAGCGCGAAGAGTAAAGTACGAACAATAAACAGGAAAAAAAATACTGTACATAATACAAAATTTTTTGATTGCGCACAACTATGCTGATGGGCAAAGGATGAAATGTACATTGTGTGCAATGAAATTTCGATCAGAATATGTCTCGGTACAGGTTGCGAATGCGTGACTTTTGCGCCCGTCTCCGCTCATGCTTTTAATAAATCATTTCTAAAACCACTACTTTACCCACATAATCTATATATATATAATTTAAATAATATATATCGAAGATAATCTGTTCATTGGCTGTTGCATATTTCACCATTGTTGCGTGTTTATAATTACTCTAAAAAAAAATGAAATAAAAAAATCTACGAGTTTCGTTTTTCTTCTCACAACGTATCTACAAAAAGTCGCATCTCCGTTGAACTTACACATTTACAGCGCCTCTCTTTAGTTCACAAATGTGTTCCTTATAATCAGATATTTCTTCATTTTTCTCATTAATTTATTATCCATTTGCGTTCATATTATTATACATATATGCGTATCTATCTGTCCATACGCATCATATGTATAATATACAAATCATAATATTTATATTGATTTACTTTATAATAATATATATAATATATATTCATATATATTTATCTATATAAGTAATAAAAAACTATATCATTGTATAATTTTCACATTTGGATTACTTAACAACGCACGTTTCAGGTAATCCATGTGGCGTCCCCAAAAATTTCCTCTCACCATAATACCCCCCGATTTTCTGTGGCACTTTATTTGAAAACTGTTAACGCTTCCTTACCTCTTATACTGTTTCTTTTATTGCCTGCGTAATGTACAATTTACGTCCCGCACAATCCCAGCGTCCACGAAACAAACTTGAAACTGATATGAACACTGCTGCTTGATGTCCCAACAGTGACGGCACGTGATTAGTACAAAAATACCGTCGTTGCATATTTGTTACAAAGTTACAAACTTGTTTTATCATTATTATTATCATTTTTTATCCTCATCAAAAAACGCTTTCAAGGCTCACGACGAATTTTCCCATGCCGAAAGAAAACAGCGCGAGGACACGCGCTTTCTATATCAATTTTCTTTTCATTTTACGATTTGTTTTAAAAACTATTTCAGTTACTCTGTGTGTTGCCGTCATTGTGGACAGTAGCAGTTGTTTCTTCAATCACTGCTCGCGATGATTGACCCGCTAGACGAACATCGTCGAATACGTCGCGATGCTCTGCGGTAGGGACGTTACATAGTTCGGGGTAGGCGGTCGGGGACTTTGCCACTGGGGTCAAAGGCCTCGCATCTTCTTTATGCCGGCTTCAACGTAGCGCACCAAATCCGTCAACGAACTCTTAAGCGTCAGCGGTCCCATTTTTTCGTCTAGCTCAATAAAGAAATCTGAAACGTTAAAATGAACCAAATTAATTGAACTGCCTTTTGTAATGAAGATTGAAATAATAAACTTAGTGTAATGAGACTTGATAAATGAACGTACCTCTGTGCTTGTCCATGACCATGGTGTTGGCTTCATCCCAAAGCTCATGACAGTTGTTCAGCAACTCAAAGTGCCGATTTTGTTTCTGCACAGCGGAGAACACATGCTGAGGCATGCTTACGTAGGAAGGTGCCGGAGCTTGTACATTGATTGGTCCACGACCAGCCAATTCACCGCTACTGTATCCGGAACTTTGACTGCCAACCGAGCCCACAGAACCGGCTGGCGAAGGAGTTGGAGATAGAGACGGCGTACCTTGTCCCTCAGCCTGGACCAAACCGGGCTGTGTCGCCTGCGACGCCTGCAATTTCATTGAAACAAATATTAGTTTACATTTTTGTTGTTACCAAATAAGAAAACGAATGGCTTTATGGTTTTTGCTTTTAATAGGATCGTAGAAATAGAATAGAACACATAGAAAAAATGAGCCTCACCTTTTGAAAGTAATCGTTGATTACTTTTTGACTCTCTCTAACTTCAATCTTGCTCATTTTGAATAGTTTTTGATATATAAGGGACTGGCACCATAAACTGAAAAATATAAAACCAATTGTTAGTTCGAATATCAGACTTTCTCGGCAGGCTTGAATAAATGTTTAGGAATATCGTTTTACCTTAATATCACTAGCTTATTGTGTATACTGCTTTCAAGAGAATTGTTTTTCTGAGTTTTGAACTTGGAAGAGATCCACCTGGAAGAGTTTCTTAATTAGATTATAAATTGAGTTCGATTAAAAAATCAGATGAAAAATAAATGAAACAAGTTGCGATTATGAATTCCGTGACGTCGTTTTTGGGTTTACTTACTTGATTAAGCTGAGAGTATCTTTGTACATTGTGAAGGAAGCTTTTTCCGTCAACGGATCGGATTCCATGACGTAGCCCGTGAGAACGAAGTACAATATCGCTTCAAGGTACAGCATGCCCTGCGTCGCTATGTCGCACTCACGATCCGCCGAATGTTTCAACCGTTGAGCTTCCGCCAGGTACTGATTGTGGTCCCTTAAAATGGCATTGAGTCTGCTAAAAATAAAAAATAGCGACAAACCAATCAGTACAAAGATTAAACGTTCCAAAAATAAAATAAAATACCAATCAATATGTTTCAAGTTGATTAAAGTATAAGTTCAAAATCGAACGTGGTTTACCTATCCTGGTCCTCTAAAATGTCATGTGATTGATTGAAGTAAGAATAGTAGACTCGGTGCACAGAAGACGGTGGTGGTGGTAACAAGCTGATGTCAAGTTTCTCGTCCCGCTCATGATTTGTTGGCTGAACGTCATTATGCTGGATTTGAAAACAGGAGATGCGACTTTTTAAAAACGTTTTAGTGCATTTAAATTGAATTAACAAGCAATCTGTTATGTTCAGTGTTACTTGGAAACGTTCGAGTTAAAAAGGTGAATAACAGTTTAATTTACAGGTTGAAATTAAATGTCAACATTAAGAAGTGGTTATATCTCAAGCAGGTGTAGTTACATCCACGCAACTTCAACATTTGCATTTAGACGATTAATTTTAATTAAAAGTACAGTTTGTTACATTCAGCTTGTGCGTTACAACTGGATTCAATTAAAGTGCGAAAGTAGAGGTGAAATCAAAAGAAAAATTGTACTAGTTAGACATAAGAGTAAAAGCAAATTGATTTATTTTTATATATTTGAAAAATATTATCAAAACATTTTCTACTGATACAAAAAATAAAGACAAGAAGAATCACTTTCAGGAATAAGTAACTAATAGTAATTATTCAGTCTTGTAATATTCACTTGAAAAAAAGTGATTGTTCTTTCTACAAAATAAATTTTGAAATGTACAAGAAAAAAAATTATTTTCCTTTTTTTAGCGAAAATTTTGATAAAGTATAAAAATACAAAACAAGTTGTGAAAAAAAAATAGAGTTGTTTGAAGTAAAAATAGGAAAGTTTGAAATAAAAATAGAAAAGTTTGAAATAAAACAGAAAGTTACGATATAACACGTTGCGTCAGGCCCTTTTTAATCATGCGTGCTCCAAAAACAGCGTAAAGTGCGAGCGCTTTACAAGTGGCAAAATGAAAGTATTGTCTTACCTGGCTAGAAGAGGGCCTGGGCTCGTGGACCGCGTCGGCACGCTTCCTTTTGGCGCGTTTTTTATCTTTACACTCTACTTTAACTTTCGCTAAGTCAAAGGAACTCACAGTGCCGAGGCTTGAGACCGAACTGACGCTCGGATTTCGTTTGCGTTTGTACAATGTCGCGTCTTCGCTCTTTGGGTCGAGCAGTTCGCTCTTGATCGGTCGCTTTTTGTGTTCATCCTCGTCCAATTCGATGGGCGAGTGTTGCCGCGACGACAGCCGCGATGACGGCCTCGTGTCTGCGATCTCCACGCGCTGTCGTAGTTTCTGACCGCGTGACACTTGCGGCAACTGCGGTATCCGGGTCAGATCAATTTTGCATATCAGACTTGGCATTCCGTTCTTCATCACCAGAGGTGGAAGGCTCGGGGATACGGTTGCCGGCGAGGCGGAAACAGACACCGGCGGTGGCAACAAGTTGGCCGATGCCGAAGGCGGTCTTCGATATGACGGACTTCGTTCACTCGTAGGCGTGTTTGCCGAAGTCGTATACTCTTCCACATAGATACCACATTTGCCGCCTCCCTTGCCTCCTTTGCCTCCTTTGCCTCCACCTTTTGCACCACCTAAAATCAAACAATACCATTTGTTTAATCACATTCAAATATTACTTTTTAACAAATTCTCATTAATGAGTCTACCAAATGTTCAAATGAAAAAAATGTTACCTTTGGACGTGGAGAACAATTTCCGTAATGTATCACTCTTCTTCTTATCCTGCACATTGCCGGATTCCTCCTCTTGCAGTTTCTCAGGTACATGGCCGTTCTCATCGCTGTCTGAGTTGTCTATGTTGCTTGCGGGTCTGATAGGTGGGACCCTCGGTCGCGAGGGTACCCTCGCTGCAGGCTGCAGTTTGCGATTCATCTGGCCGTAATCCGACTCGCTGCCTGAATCATAATCCACAGCCACGTTAGAGACTCGCGACCTCTTCCTCCTCGTCTTTGATTTCGAGCAGTTCTTCTTCTTATCATCCGAACTTTTGACTCGTTTCGACGACACCCGCTGGCTCCAGGTACGATCCTCGTCACTCAGCTTCTTTGCCTCATCCTCACTCGAACTCTCACTCAATCTAGATCTGGCTTTGTCGTTCTGAATCAACAGAAAAATAATTACATTTTATTAAGAACATCAACAGAACATAAACAAACCTAATGAAAAGATTAGTCTAATTTTTTGTTTCCGACTTGAGTTTGTATTTTTTCTTTTTTGCTTGTTAAGGGGGGAAAACAATTGTTTACCGTGACAGCAATGTCAGGTACGCGGGGAGTGCATTCGCTGTCAGAATCGCTGCTGACGGCGCGTGACCTGCGCTCGTTGGCACTGCTCTCGTCATCACTCGTGTCGACGAGCGCCTTCGAGACAATTTTCTTGCGCGAGGCAGTGGGACCGGGTGCACGTCTTCGACCCTTTGCGGCGGTTTCCGTCGGGGTCACGGGTGCCTTCACAGGGGTCGCAGGTTTAGGGCTCCGGGCGGATTTTCGCGGCCTGCCGCGCTTCCTAATGTCCGGTTGCTTGGGCTTTTCAGCCAGCTGCTGTGCCATCGACTGCGCCTTCTCCACGTCCGACTGGATCGAGCTGTCGCTTGGTGCACTCAGCGCCGAGCCACGAGACTTTTTCAACGTAGCATCCTGCCTCGTCGATTCCTACAGGCAATAAAAAACCAAATCAGCATTTGGTTTTTTATTTTTCTTAGAACTTCCCATTTCCCAAAGCAATGATTCTGCACTGGATGATTTTGCAATGACAGATATTAAAAAAAAAATAAACATACAGTTGTTAATCTAAGAAAGCATGTGAGATAAGCGCGACGGTTGTTAGTTTTGTTTTCCAGCCCGAAGCCAATTCTGCATAAAAAAATAGCAGCCAAGAAATTGTAATACCTGAACTTGTTTGGTTTCATTATTCTCAGCCTGCATCGAGGGTTTGAAGAAGGAGCTCAAATTCCACCTAAGTTTGGACTCCTCGGGAGGAAGCTGCTCGATATCTCTAGGAGGCGACATGGAAGAAGGTGTGACGGGTCCCCTGGAGGTCCTAACATTTGACTCGCGGTCAGCAGTGCTCGTGCCGGAAGTGTTGGGCGTTGCGGCAGGAGCACTGGTTGCCGGCGGGGCCTCATCCTCGGAGTCATCACTGCTGTCCGAAGCAGAGTCTGATCCGGAGTCCGAGCTTGAACTGGCACTGCTAGCACTCGGGGGTGCCTCGCCCGGCGGACTTGGGGGCCTTTGGTTTTGTTTGGGTGCCGCACTGCCGCTGCTACTGCTGCTGCTACTGCTACCTGATGATATCGACCTTTGCCTTTGTGTCCGGTTCTCCATCATTTTGTTCAGTTCTGCAGAGTGACTGTCGTATTGCTGCTTTGACAGAGTTGACACCGATGGACTGTTCGAGGATACTCGATCCAGAGCGGAAGGAATTGAAGAAATGCTTGGAGCCACTGGAGGCATCGCGGAGAACAGATTGTTATTCCTGAAATCAAAATTATCAATTAATTACTGAGTTAACTTAAATCGGTCGTTAAGGTAGTTCTGGCGATAAGTGAAAAATGTTACAATTACGTGAAATTCTGAACAATTGACCTTTTAGTTATTCTCTTTAAAATTGCAAAATATTAAAATGACTGAACATATTTCGAGATATGAACATATAATTGAGACAATACGCGTAATTTCTTTTCGGAACTTTAAAGTTTTTAAGTTTTTTTAATTTTTTTTTTTCAACATTGTGATTTAATTGAAAATTGCAATTTACCTGACAGGACTTCGGCTGTTCAAAGGTTTCGACGACGCGCTAACAACTTTTCTCTCGTCCTCAGAACAATCGGATTCAGATAAACACAAATCATTTTCCAAATCGCTGTTGAAACAGAAAAAGAAACGACATTAATTTAACATATAACTGAATACACTGGCGGTTTCCAGATAATATACAAGAGTGCTCGCAAAAATAAACATTTTCCGTTTACCGTCAAGAATAAACATTCTAAAGAGAGATTAAAAAGGATTAAAAAAAAGTACGTCGTATTAATTCAAGTTAATTGTCGAATAATTTGATTTAGCCAGAGAATCCGCCTATCGATCGAATCGTTTACATTCCTCGCTATAAATTCTGAGAATCGATGCATCTCGCGGCCAATTATAGGTTTCGTCTTGGAATCAAAGTTCCCGCTAATTTTTTTATTTTTTTCCTCTCATCCTTTTCGAAATTAATTATATCAGCTCCTTCGAAAATCTAGTTACACTATTATTGAAGTAACATTCAATTAAATGATGTCGATTAAACACAAATTGCATCATACAAAAAACATACAATTTTTGAGAAATATTAAGTTATGAAACGAAGGGGAAAAAGAACGCAAGATCTGGAAAATTGAAACCCTCTTTTTTGCAATAACGCTGCACATTGCGGAAGATAAGCGCACACGCTGTGAAACGGTATCGTCGCGTGCGACCGGCGATAGCAATGTCAGTCGGAGGATGAATTGTTGAAAGGGGGGCAATGCGGTTTCACCGTCGTCGATGTCTCTCAAGGTGGACAAAGGAGAGAGATAAAAGCTGGGTTCCGCTTTGCAATTACTCTTTCCGACTCCTTCTTTGTACTTGATACAAAACATTCACGATTTCTCGCTTTGTGAACTCCCATTACTTTATTATTATACTTCATATCTTTACATTCTAAATAAATCCTCAATAAAATTATCTTTCAACTCATTTCTTTTTTTTTAACATTACCATCTTTTAACTATGCATCTTTTGTACGTCTTTTTTATTTATTTTTTTCACTAAAACCTATTTGATTCAGAAAATTCTAACAGTCAGTTCATAAATAAATCCAAAAATTGAGAATTTAAAGATGTCAAAAAGTGTGAGTTTAAGTACAATGAAAACTAAGGTGATGATGATAAGAAAGAAGGTTGTTTTGATATGTTATGGCGAACGGTTTGCACATAGTTGGGGAGGAAGAGGTCGGGTGAGGCGCGTGCTGGGGATTGATTTGTTGTGGCGTCGCCGATGGAGCGGCTATATAACAACGAGGTCGAAGAGGGCGAGCTGCGACCACCCTCTCTGTCTGTGTTGCGGCGTATACGAAAGACTTGCCGCTGGCAATCGATACGCTTAGCCCAGACTTTTCCATGCATGGGCGCGAAGCGTCGTCGACCTCCGATTCCGTCTCTATCCATCCCCTTGCATTCTCTTCCAACGATCCACTGTTATCCGAATCAATTCGCATTCTTTCGTCCAGCGGCTCCTAAACTCTTTCATCATTTAGACATTCAGCCTTCTCTAGCAACAAGTGACCACCCAACATATAATTACTCACAATTACAATTCTGTCAATAATAATTACAAGAATTAAAATAAAAACAAATTGCGACCAAGGAACTATTATTATCAGACTGAGGATCAAAAAACCTTCGGACTCATCAATAATTTTCTCTCAAACCCCATCTCCTGCTACTTGCGACAATGTAACAAATTTTAACTAGTTAGAAGTTTTTTGCGGCAATTGTGTTCGAATAATTATAAATATGGGAATGATCGCTAAGATCAATAAAGCCCTGGTTATTGATCAGCGCCACTCAACCGAACGACTGTTGTTTAGTTAAGTCTAGAAATAGTCGAGCCGTTAACGAGAAGGAGGCCGGGAGACGCTTCGAGGGGCGCAGCGAATTCCGCAGAGCACAGCTTGTTGCGAATAACTTGGCGAGTACCTGCCGCTCAGTGGAGTTGCGGAGACTGTCAATGCAAATGATGTTACGAAAATTGTATGTTAATTGTTGTTTGAGATCGTGTTTTGCAGGTTCACCTGATTTTAGTTTCGGCGTAACGTAAAGAGGTCGCGCCAGCGAATTAGAAACTCGAGGAGCTCCGCGATCGAGAAGAAAAGTGAGAGGAGAGAAGAAGAGCGCGAACGAGGGTTGCGAGATTTGTTGCCGGTGAGAGTAATCGCACGGCCAATAACATCGCCGATGATTCCTCTCCCGCCTCTCTATCTCTCTCTGATTCAGCGATTCTTTTTCGTCACTGCCACACTAATTACGCGCCGTTTCCCTTTCGCTCGTTTTCATCCTTGCGCTCAAATCGTATATTACAAATCATCTCACATCTTAACATACAGCTCTGCAATCTGACGTCAAAAAAGTAAGATCGAATAAAACAAAATACATTTCATCGACCAGACAACTTTTTCTTTCCATTTTATATACGAATATAGAACGAAAACCTTTTCTTCTTGTCAACTTTTCAACTCTTTTTTATCCGATACCCTGTTGGTAAATTTGAGACTGATCAGATGGTAGTTAAATTGGCTCGGTTTCACGTAGTCCAAAATTAGTTGAAATCGCGGTCGCAGAAAAAACAGTGCTCTTTGTTTGAGACTGTTTTTTTTTCCTGAGCTCATTTCTAGGCTGGCGTTAATACGTATCGCAAAGCGATGCGTGACCCCGACCGCGCGTCGCATTATTCGCAAATTTACAAGCCTTCATTAATTATTCGTACGCGACGCACGAATACAAAGCACCTCGTTTTGTGCCCTTCTTCTACAGATAAAAATTAAAACAAAAAACACTTTTTACTAGATAATATAAAAAGTCACTTCGTATTTTTCAACTGTTATAAAATATAAAACGACGCGTTAGTTTGAAGGATGAAAGTTGAAAAAGTGATCGTAATTCGGAGTAACTGATTTCGAAGTGAGAGGGGAATATATAAAAATGTGAATCCGAGAAGTGATTTAAATTCGCGTTTTACCCGGGAAAGGAATTCGAGCTCTCGTTATTTGGACCCCGAAGAACTCTCCCGGCCTTTTTTTTCGTACGCGCGCCTCTTTATCGTTTTATTATTCGTTGAACTGGGCGCATACCACGACGCGCGCATTTCATCTCGCGAAACAAGACAAAACGATCGACGTGACGCGCCGAACTTCTGGTGTTAAACATTTTATGCCCCGCAATTTTGTAACGATCGTAAAATTCTCACCGTCATCAAATCATTTTTGTTTCTGTCTGTGCAAGAAAAATGTCCTCTTATTTTTCTATATCTTCAACTTGCTGTATTTAATTTAATTTAAAAAGAAACAGGACATTTAAATTCAATTTTAACTGTAATTGTTTCAATTTCAATTTTGATTTTGTTTTTAACACACCAGTTTTAAAAAAGTTAAGTAAATAAGTAATCAAAAATACAAAAGTTGAAATGAAAAAATGGATATGAATGAACAAAGTTAAAAATAATGATGAAAAAGTCCCCGGAAAGACAGATATTTAATTGATCAGGGTAAAAATAAAATTCAGGGTTCGAAGTTGGAATAACGGGGCAGGGGATAACAAAAAGGCGCAGTGGGAAACGCGCAAGTAAGTAAACGTCGGAAGTCGGAAGTCGGTACGAGGCGTGAAGAAGTAAATCGAAGTTAATCGCCGTGCGAGAGCAACGCGTTTTAAAAAGTCCGGGGAGGGTCGTTTTAGATCTCAAATTATTCTGCCTGGCCAGCATGAATGTATAATTAATTTTCGACAGATTAATGGTCGCTTGTGAAATTCACTTCTTGCTCTTATCCACGCGCTTATTGTGTATTCGTACTGTCAATTTTTCGAGTCACACTTGTCTGCAAACTTTTTCACTCAGTTGCCTTTTCAATCCATTTCAAAACAAACAAAAAAGGTGTAAGAAAAAAAAGAAAAAACAGAAAGAAAAAAGAGGATTAATTAATCTTAATTATTCGACCAGCAGAATGTTCCGCTGCAACGATTCGTATCCACTTACTTATTGGTTGTATGCCTCTCGCGTTCTGAAACAAAAAGGAAAAATCATTGAACATTTTCAATTATCGTGTTATGAATAAAATAAAAAATACGTCGTCGTGAAATCGAACAATTGGGTTTCATAGTTGAGAGGCACTGGTGGATGGGGGCAATGGTTATCCAGGTGATGGTTATTGCGTAAACAATGGAACGCGTCATGGGAAAAAGGAAGGAGACGTGCGGATGACAAGGACACATCGAAGACAAGGAGGCGAGACGCGTTCTAAACGCATAAGAATGGAGAGTTAGGGTTGGGATCAAACTAAACCGTGAGACTCGCGACTCCGAAAATGGCCACATCCCACGTGATTCAGAGTATACAAAATCAAACTCAAACTTTTATCACCCTAGTTCATTAACATTTAACTATACTATTTTCATTGTAATGTAATTAAAATTATTTAAATACATTTAAATATAGTATACACCAGTATAAATATCAAAAAGGTTTTGCAAAAAAAAAAAGAAGAAGATAAAAGAAATGATTTCAAGAATCATTGAAGGATCAAACATCAAAGGATCACCTGATAAGAGTAGAAACCGTGGTAGATCTCTGACGAGTTGTAATTCGGTGCACATTTGAACGAGTAAATCAACGATGAGATGTGTTTCGCACGGAAGTAGACGCGAGAAGCATGCTGGCGGCAGGAGAAGACGTGCATGCCTAGAGACTCGGCCGGAATGACTGAAACCGGTGGGCTTGTGTCTGATCCTTGGAGTGTGCACGCACACATGTGAATCAACACAAGCGCGCCGAGTCACGCACGCTAGCAGACGGTCGCTCAGAAACGCAGCCTGCAAACGGAAGCGTTCACCTGCTTTCCTGCACGCCTGCTGCTTCGAACGATGGCTTTGTGTTGAGGGCCCATATTGCCGGTCCTGTCCCTAGGGACCCGACAATGATTCTGTTGCAGGATGTCGCGATGGGAAAGTGCCCAAGATATTGAGTTAACAAGCCCGACCATTTTAGGTCTTTTTTTATCTTTCTATTATTCTTTATTTTTTTTTTATAATTTTTCATTGCCTGAATTTCTCTTTTCGGTTCACTTTCATCTCTTCAATGATCAGTTTTTCTTTTTCTTTCATTCCTGTCCGTTACGATGTTGCTCCTTTTTGGAAATTGTGAAATCAATTTGGTTGAGAAATCAATAGGAAACATCTATTGACCATCCCACAGGTTCGATGAAGAGATGACTCAATCCCGAAGGTCATAAACACGATTTTATTCAAGAGAGAAGCTACCTTGGAGCGCACACCTATCACTCGATCAAAACAGTATCTCAAGTCAAATTCAAGCAACGGTATAAAGAGATGCAATTTCTAATCCCAAAGATGAACGCGTTTTATCCCAACCTCTAATTTTCCAATCTGATTGCGAATTTCAAAAAGATGCAACTGCCAAGATAGACTTGGTTTGCTTCTTAACTTACAATTCGTTCAGTTTCCTTTTTTAAATACAAATATTTAATATAATACTGTTTACAATGTTTCACCGAAAGATTGTCTTGTAAGAGAACGTTGCATAACTGGAGTCTCACAACATGATTCAAGATGGTTGAGAGAGGCAGCTGGTCGCCTTAAATTTAAGTTTACAACTATATTGATATGACTTGAGGACTGGCACACGCCGGGCCCAAGGCACCTGTTTTGTCAGCCGCCTTGTTCGAAGCGTACGGAACGGTAATTGTCCGCGCAATCCAAGATGGCGCGCGACCATTGGTTATACATCTAGAAAGTGTATGACCAAATGTACCATCCTGTTTTTTGCATACGAAAATCTCGCTGAAAAGTCGTAATCCAAGCTGAATAAAAGAGCAGCAATCAGTCAAAGTGGGCTGCCAAATTGGACTATTGTTAACAAGATGAGTAATTATTGTCGAAACGAGTCATCATCGATGCTTATCTTGGATCACGAATTCAGTGTGTAACGTATCTCGCCGGGGTTTAATCACGTTAAGTAACTGGGAGTCTGAGTGTTCCTTGTCTGTTCTCGCTCGGTGGGTAAACCTCGAACACGATATCGACCCCGTACAGCCATCCTCGTCGGTCTCTTTGTTCTTTTGCTCCGGCGTCTTCTGCTGCATCTCCTTGTCGGGTTCTTTTTCCAGCAGGTAATTCATTGCAACTTTGAGTCAGGCGCGCGAGACGCATGCGAAAATGCTTCTCCTTCTCTTTGTTTGGTTCTTAAACCAGGAGAAAAAAAAAGTTATCAAGAAAATGGAGATGAAGATTGTTTGCTATTTTCTCTCTCTTTGCAAGAAAAGAAAAGAAGCAAAATCGAATTTCTGTACTAAAATCATGTAGCAAGGAATCAACACTCCCTTAAGATCTTGCCGAAAGATGAAGTGCATATTCTAATACGAGGACTTTTTATAACTCGTGAGTAAACGTTTGCGGTCTTTACGATCTTGTTTCGATGGTCAACAATAGTCACGGACGAGGCTTCCAGGAAGATGACGGGTTTCCTACGATCTCCAATTACCTTCTTGCCAGAGGTCCCGACCTGTCAAGTGCAAAGTGCCAATTTTATGCCGACAAGGTCGGTCTCACAGGAGCCACGCACTCGCTGACAAATTTGAATCCGAAGATCAACGAAATTATGGAGCCCCTCAGTTGGTTGCTCCGGTTCACAATTAAACTCGTTAATTCATTTCATCTTGCAAACGTCGATGGCATAAATCCGTATGGCACAAATTGGTGCTCGAAACCTTGTAATTACGAGTCTATGCCTGCGGGGAGTTGTGAGTCGAAATAAAAAAAAAGAAATAAAAGAGAAAAGAAATATGCACCAATCATAAAGAGCAATCGATGATCATTAAAGGTGCTGCTCAAAGGTGTTTTGAATTCAGTCGTGCTTGCGCCGGAAGTTACACCGCGCCCACGTTGTACCGATTCGGCACATTGTCAGCGACATAATGTATTTTGGCAAGTAGGTCAGTCCGTAGCTTCGCTAGCTATCGACATACTCATAACACGTTACCCGATACTTTATTCACGCTGATTAGAGATGCAAAATCGACGTCTCGTTGGATAAATAAAATAACTAATCAACTCTGAACAAACATTTTGCAAGATACAATGCAGTTGGCACGATGAAAAGTAACGAATTTGACAATTAATTGACTAAATTCTAACAATTAATTAACGACCATGTTCATTTGTGACTGAACAAAAAACTGATAAAAACCAATGTTTATATTAAAACTGAAAATTTAAACAACGATTCTAGTGATAAGTGAGTTAAACGATTTTATACCGATAAAATTTGAAAAAACGAGTCATACAAATTTTAAAGATTTACAACTAATTTGCTTGTTGAAAAAATATAATCTTTACTTGTAATGAAAATCTTGAAAACGCAAATTAATTAGATGTTTGATTAATATAGAATTTGACATCCCTTTATAAAAAGTAGTGTTTTTTAATTAAAAAAAGATGCAACTTTTGTTGATTCATATTGAGCGTTAATTAGAATACGCGATTTTGACTTGGCAAGGAGAAACCAGAGTGAGTTCTTTGCAACGGCGTAACTGAGGTCAGCTGAACGTGTCGAGTCAAAGAATCCAGTTAGTTGAGGTGCGCGGTGTTTCCGGCTGGCAGCAATGTGCCGGCAGTGCCATCCGATAAAATTCCGCCGCCAAGCCGGTGGAACGAGTTCCGAATTGAGTTTCCATCCACGCGGTTTCCCGTTCGCAGGGCTCGCCTTCTGCTATTTCTGTTATGCCGTTTGTCAACCTGCCGTCCTCGTTGCACCGCCACTTTGTCAGCATAACCCTTCTAATATTATGATCCTTCGGGCGTTTGTCCCCTATTTGCATCCGTACAAATTGCTAGATCGACAGCCAAATTGTATGTCAATGTCCTCCTCTTCTCTTGAGTTCATTCCTTGAAAATGAATTGATCGATCACACGTCAGAGTTTCTTTCAAGTCATATAATTCATCACCGTCTTAACAAAAAGAAAAAAAATCAGACTTTCAGATGACACCGTTCCATCCAGTAATCAGCCAATAAAAATCAGCACGAGATTTCTGTCATCAATTTGCAATTAGAGTCACGATACAATACAGCTAAACGTGTTTAATCCGCCACGAGCAGACACTCGGTATTCAGTCCCTAAAATGCTGTAACTCTTGAGAACAGGGCGGTCTTTTGTCGGGATCCATGACTCTTAAAAGTTTATGGTCCACGACATCGGGCGCAACAAAACCACGCCGTAAAATTACAGGCCCTCGAGAGAGAGAAAGAGCGATAGGGAGCGAGTGTTCCGAAATGCGCGATCATTACTATTCAATAATCCCACGGCTTTTCGTCCTGTTAATTACTTCCGAACGGAATATTCCCTACGCCAGATGGTTCGGATTTCTTGTCTTCGGTGTAATAAACTTCAGCCAAATCAAATTTCTCGTTTGCGATTAAGTGCCCTGATTTTTATAGCACCTGGATTGTGGTCTTTTTTTTACACGCTTTTCAATCAACGCTTTGTAGTTCCATCGGGTTTTCGTTATTTTTTGTTCCATCACCTACACCGAAAAAAGATTCACTTAAATCTGATGATAACACGATTTCTCAATCAGTAATGAACTTCGGCAATTAGCAATCAAACATTAACTACGTTGAATAAGTAAACTCTCTCTCTCTCGACTGCTTTGGCATCGATCCACTCAAGATATTCATAGTCCCATCAATTAGTATCATTCGGTTGTCAAACATCTAGAAATATTCTTATTCCTTCTGCAGAGAAATTATCCCGATCATTGGATGATAAAGGGTTACAAGTCGGCGCACACTTGATCAGTCGGTGTTTAATATCAGCGAGGTGTGTTCCTCGCCTCGAAATCGGTAAATAAATCCATCTGCTAAAAGCGGAATGGTTAGCCGGATGGTTACCATGGTAACCTGAGTGCCCGACTCCTCTCGCGCCGTCCTTGTTCCGCCGCGTTCGTTTTCGTTGCACATATGCGCGCAGACGAAAACGAGATGGCCAAAGACAGAGAGGCGGAGGCCGCATCACGGACTTTGTGAGTATTACTATAGGCGCCCAACCGATAGCATTTTTTGAGATGTAACAAAATGTCTCCTGGGTTGCACAAATTTGTATTGCCACGAAAAGAAAGATTTTTTGCTTTTTTTTTTGTTTTGAAAATCAGGATGATGATCCTTTTGCATTTGATCCTTCAATGATAATAGTGAATGAATTGTGATGTACTTACGATTTTTGGTCGGTGATTCAATATTTGGCTCCAACTGTAACAGACATAAGACAACAATTAGAATCTAATAATTGTAATTGTAATGAACTTTTACAACTTGTTACATTAATTGGAACGTAACATGCACGAAAATTCAAGGTTGGAACTCAATCAAGTTGAAAAGCGAGGTAAAAGTTGTAAGGTTAATAGTCAAGTTACTTCTTTTTTAATTATCTAAATTACTTCACAGTTTATAAACAAAGTTTACAATTATTCTCATTACTCAATGAACAATTCCGGTTGAAAAAAAAACAAAATAAATAAATGAAAAAGAAGGAGAGAATTGATTCCTGAGGCAAGATTTGAAGGCGAGTCTTTTACGGGTGTTGTTTTACGATTTAGTTTGTGTGCAGCTCAAACCGAATTAACCCACATTTACAAGTTAATTTCACGGGGGCAGCGCTTCACTTTTTCATCTTCACGCTCTTTCTCCCAAAAGGTTCATAGTGAAATAATGCCCTTAAGATCACGAACTTTGAAAAGCAAATAAATCCAAACAAAACTTGGCTCAACAGAAACAATTGAAACTTGTTTTTTTCTTTCATTCAAGAAATACTTTGAACGCTTGACATTTTTGATTGTAATATAAAAACGTGAATATTAAATATTAATTAATCGCATAATTATACATCGGAATAAGTTAGACGACGGATTGCGTCAGTATCATAACTTTCTAACAAGACTGTACAACAGATAGCGTCTTTGTCGACACGCACACTGCCCTTTCCAGCATTACTGTATTTCAGTGTTTACTTGACACAACGCCAAGTGGCACGAATGACCCGAGAGTTTATTGACAAATTCCGATTCTATTGGTTATCCTCGCCAGTCACGCAACTCCATCGTCAAATTTCGGTCACAGAAAGACTGTACACACAATTATGTGTATTAAATTAAATTTTATATTAACCGTTCTTAGCTTTTATTAACAATTTTCAAAACTTCTCTTTAAATGGCTTACTATATGAATTTGTTGCTTTTTCTTATTGTTTTTCATTCTCTGCGTCATATCAATATTTGATACAAGTTGAAACGCGGTAGTCGAAAATTTACCGTCGATTGCCCGGGGCTAATTTCACTATGAACCTCGCTCTCTCTAAGGAGGGAATAATTCATCTCATGTGCCTTTACCTCAGCCGTGATGGGGTTAAGTTTAAAGTTGTTCTCCGTCTGTTTGCGTGGTGTGGGAGCGATCTCTTGTACAGGACTCGGTGGCAGCTCGATCTCCTGAAACAAAACAAAACAAAAATGCAGACGTGTTAATACGGGCAAACAAGCGCCAAGTTAAATAACATTTTAAGAGATAAAAATAACGCGAAAGTTTTCAAGCTCAATTGTTCGAACGGAAAGCAATAAAAAGAGCTTGACGATGCAAATCACGTGGCCTCGGTGAGCATAATTGCCGCGCGTGTGCATTTTCATCCTTGAATTACGCGAGTAAGAAATAAGAAGGATAAAAATGACGGAGAAAGAGCGAGAGAGAGGGAGGAAGAAGAAAAAAAAACGATGCAAATGACGAGGAACTTCGATTGAAAATTAAGCGGACGTGTAATTTGTACCTACCGGAGTAGGCATTAGCATTCGTTAAAATCATAACTACCGTGTGGTCTAAATTCAAATTACAAAAAGGAAAAGAAATTGAAAAATTGATTCCAATCGAAGATTTTTAATTCGCGAATTGAAGAGAAATACAAGAACCGAATCTGAATTATTAAAAAAGATAAAACACAAATTTAACCAAAGTTTGTAGCAAGGTCTATAATTTTCTCGCAAGGCATCTATTAGAAAAACTTTAAAGTATGTTGAGAACCGTCTTATTAATATGCAAAGAGAAAGAGAGAGAGAGAGAGAGAAAGATGAGTAATGGTTTTGAAATTTCGTGGAGTACAGGTTGAGACAATTACTGGTGTCTGGTGGGAAAAAACGCGAGAGAGAAATTGTTATACGAAGTGTGCTGGAAAGTAATGGACCGCGAATAAGTGACGTCGTGCGACGAATGAGCGTGCACGTCAACGTTCGATTCTCATTAACGCCCAATTGATGCGACTAATCGAATGACTTTTGGAAGATGTCCCGGGTAACGAGATAAATGAAAAGCAAAGCACTCGAGGCAAGAGCTCAAATTGCAATTTTTACGGATTGAAAAAAAAGAGTCAGATTCGAGTGCTGATGATTGTTGAATTTGTAATCAAACTGTACTTGCATTTTTTGCGAACACAAAATTAAATAGAAAATTAAAACGGATAAAGTCACGTTAATAAATAAAACTGGGAAGATGAAAAAATAGAGATGGTGATGGGTTTTGGCTGAGAGATAAAAGTGTCGAGGAAAGTTAGGTGAGGTCAGGATTGAAAAAGTGTCGCGAGATTCAGGAGCAATTAGCTGCGTTGACCGGGCGGGCGTATTTTCCCACGGGCAGCGCACACAGCAGCCGTGAGAATAATTCATGAGGCGAGAGAGTGGAGAGAATCGCCCGGTAGTCGTAAATTCGTGTACACGGGCAAATAAAGTTGCGAGCGCGCTTGCTCGATTCCGTAACATGGCGATCAAGATGTAACGCGGCGTTATTGGCGATGCCCAGGCGCACCACCGTTACACGCGCAGCACTAACAACCGATAAGAGATAACGCGCGCGCAAATCTGGACAGTAATGACGGTTATTTAGGGACCGTTCGTTAGATGATTGATGACGCGCTTACCGCGCAAGATTAAAACGTACACTTTTATCATCAAGTTTGTTTCTGATACATTTTTCATCTCGATCCTCTTTTGCTCCTCAATCTTTTTCGCTCGTCCATTTTTCACTGCCCGTGCAATATTTTTTCCCCTTAAAAGCAATAAAGTGCATGAAAACGAGGAATATTTATTAATTTGAAAATATACAACCGGGCTCGCAGCTCTTAACGCCGAAGAATTTAATTCGCGAGATCAAAATGTTCGACGAATTTGTTAATCGTTGATGAAAAAAGTTTTCACGCTCAACGAACGTTAAATTGCGCTCCTTCTTTTTTTTTCATCGCTGTCTTTTGCTGCATTCGTATTGGGGGGGGGGGGGGGGGGGGGGGGGAGTTGAAAATGAAACCCCGCTCTTCCATTGTTGGGCTACGAGGCTTTTTGTTTGACTCGTGGATTATAGGGGTAAGATGTGTGTACCAACACACGCGTGACTATTCATCCGATGATTCATTCAGATGCTTCGCTCGCTTTACCGGCGATTTGGCACCATCCAGCTCGGTTGCGACACGTTCGATGACTCATGCACAAGTTGATTTACTATCTGATCGATATTATTCTGGGGGTTGTTCTCGGTCCGAGGCCAATTCTCGAAATGTTCGCAATAATAAAACAAACTTTTCTGTACCTTAAGGATGTTCTCCAGGTCTGCCGGGTCTCCTTTCAGTGGTAACTTATCTAAACCCTGTAAAATGACGTGGAATTAATAAATTTGATACAAAGCTTGAAAGCAAAAGGGTGGCATTTCAAAATGATCCGAATCGTTGAGTCGAGAGAATCTCATTGTACGGCATGTTGCCTGTCTAGTTTATCAGTAATGTACGATTCGCGATAACATGTGTTTTAGGAACAGCTACTCGGATGTTGATCAAATGGCGCAGCGCGGCAAAGTGAAATCCGATCGCAATATATCAATTGTGTCGGTTAATGTATTACGCGATCTCGCAGGCGGTATTCCACCGAAGTGTACCGACTCTAATTATTGCGATGCGAATTGAGATGCCATAGAAAATGAAATCAGTTCCCTTTTTCTTTCTTTTTTTCGTTCGTCTCAAACGTAAAAGAAAGAAAGTTGGTAAAGGAATCCGCGAGCAGACGTTGCTCGGGAGAAATTCTACTTTTACTTACGCAATGATGAATGAGGTTTGACCTTATAGAAAACAATAACAATTAGATCCGGTCCTATCGATCAACAGATGCGATCTCATTGCGTTGCAATTGCTCGCGCGTTTTTTTCTTTTCTATTTACCTCACGATAGGACTGGACTTATTTTCCTAAGGGTTATGTGATTTGATGGGCATTGTATCCTAGCTTAAATCATTTGCTAATCCTCGTTTCACAAAATTGTCAGTACATCAAGACACTAATTTTCAGTCAACAATTATTTTATTTTGTTAAAAACGAGTCAATTTAGCAGATCATTGAATCGGATCAAGTTCGCCAAACGTGTGGGAATGGGGCGCATACTTACATTATCTATGTTCTTTGGTAAACAGAGCGCCGTAGAGTTTGATTTGGATGAAGAGTTGTTAGAATAAGAGCCAGCGGGATGGATGCCATTGCCAAGGGTGGAATTAGAGCTGGCAAGCATGTTGTTGGCGATGGTGTTGGGCACCGGCTGGGGAACCTTGGGTGGCGGGAGCGCATGGTTGCTGCGATGGTCCGCGTGCTTGTTCTGGAGGTGACTCGACGTGTAAGACGACGCGACTCGCCCGTTGTACGGTTTGGCATCGTGGTGCTTAATGTACGAGTTGCGAATAGGCCCGCCGTGGCTGGGTCCGTGGTTCATACGGCTCCCACCGGGTTTCTTGAACTCCTGCGATAACGGCGAATGCCGCGAGCCACGCGAGTGGCTGCTCACTGGAGCCGGACTCGCGGGAACGTCTTCCACTCCGATCAACTTTTTCGGCTGATCTAAGACCAAGTGTTTCACGAGGTTGTAACTTCCTAGCCTGGATTCTATCTGTTGTTGTGTCCTGTCCTTTGCATCAGGATTTACCTGGAGACAACAAATGAAACGACACATTTAAATTAATCTTCAAAGAAATATATTTAAATTGATCAAATTAATTCTTCAAGGATGGCTATATAATGCAATACAAAAAAGCTAAAAACTCGTGATTCATTGATAAACTTTGTTATTAATAAATTTGAAAGATGCTATTTTGACTGTCTTGCTAGAACCACCTTGACTTAAAAAATATGATTAGATGTGGGATTCAAATATTATAATTTTAATTTTAATAAAATAAATGTTGTAATATAGCAAAATCCATACTTGAAAGTTTAATTTATTTATTGATAAATTATTCAATTTAATCCATCTCTCATTAAATATTTCAGATAAAAAAAAATTTCAGTTTGATTCTCGTATAATTTATAGGTTTTTCTAAAGGATCGATAATTATGGTAAATATAGTTTCAGTTGGTAAAAATTTAAAACGTAAAATTTTGACAGGGCGCTAACTGAAACTCAAATTGTTCAACTTTTGCGATGGCTTATCAGCCATGATTGCAAGGACGAATTGGGACCCAATTTCGCACGAAATTCAAAAGGTCACGAAAGCACGGACCAGCAATTAGTCGACACTTGTTTTGGAAATCGAACGCGGTTCGATCCGAGCGTGTGCAAACTTGACAAGTTCGAGGCTACTCGCAGTCCCTGACCTCCGAAGGGGATCTACAAAAGGATCGACAGATTTAAAACATCTTTAATGGGATTAATATCATCAAAGAAGGAATAAAATTATGCGCTGTGAAATCAGAGCTGAAACAGCTTAGCTTAATTAGTGTCGCTTTGATTAGAACCAAAACATCGTTGCTTATCGCTTTCATGGAACTGAGCAAAAGATATGAGAAAAAAATAACAAAAAAAGAAATAGATAGACAGCGTTAATGAAAGACTAATTAACAATCCATCTGTGAACCTTGGATGACCTTGGCTGGGATATGATAAATTGTCGTCGTAATCTCGTACAATATCATTCTTTCATGATGCGATCAAAACGGCGTTTCCACGACGCTCGATATCTCATTTGATATTCCGAATTTGCCGCGGAATTCAACACCAATTAGGTCGACGCAAAAGCCGAGGTCTTTCCAGCCGAATTGTGATCTCCCTTCTGCATTGCGACTCTTACCCAAACTGTCACGCTACATAGTTTGAAACACATGTATCAAGTTCGCATAATTTTTTTCATCTTTTTGTCAAAATAATTTGTATCAATTATTTTATTATTTTTTTACTATTTTATTGTTTACAAAATACAACATCTTTGTTTCTTTTTTTTTCACAGAAAATGTTTCGTTTCAGATTGGATATGGAACGGATAAGTGTCACTTTTATTTTTGAAGTGAACTCACGTACGAATTGACAATAATTGTTTTATTTTTAGCCCCTAACATTTTCGGACAGATGTATTTATCTTAGTAGTTGGGATGAATGACCCTGCACTAACGAGGGATCTGATTAAATGGCTGCCACGCGGCGTGACGTCTTGAATGGGAACGAGGAGTTGCAGATCTCAACTCTGGACTCAAACCTAAACCTCTCCAAAACCGGATACACACATTTCAAAAACCCCACGATGATTTCACACAATGTTTCTTTAACGAAAATTTAAAAAAAAACTATAGTTCGAATATCAACCAAAAAATTTAAACTCGAGTTACCCTTTTATCTCATAAAAAGGAATTAAATTACAGAAAAGAAAAAAAAGATTGAAAATTAACTCGTTTGCTTCTTTCTTTCTTTTGCACCCCTGTGCGTTTTCATCTTGCATGCAAAATACACAGACAGCCGCGTGTTAGTCGAACAATATAAAACGCGGATCGATCCACACATTCGGATGGATTTTTCAGCGCTGATATTTCGCTCGCCAAGAGCGTACGTGCTCCATTGCGTTTTCAAATATTCGATCTTGATTGCGCCGCGTTTGTTAAACCTCGTTTTTTTCCCTCCTCTGCTTCTCCCTTCTACGCAACGACAAATGCGACATAACGAGAGACAGACAGGATAAACACTGCTTTGGTTAATTGCACGCGACTATTTTTTATTTTTCCAAGGCAAAATTCTTTTTTCTCTCTGGTTCAAGTTCAGACTTTGGTCAGATCGAGTTCAAGTTCTGTTCAGCATAAAACAATTTAATTAAAAAATTGAAATGAAAAAACAATTTTAGTTATTTGACAAATTAACAATGCAAACATATATAAATAGTTTGAAATGATATTAATTAATTAGATTGAAGGAAGATTATATTCAATTAAATGTGTCTGTAAAAAAGAATTCAAAACATGTTTAATTTTTAAATTAGCTTTTTTTTATAATTACAAGATTTTCTTCCCCCAAGTTTATTATGAACCGATTAATGTAACATGTTGAAATCTCATCATCTCCAGGGGATACGAAAGTCATAAAAAAATAAACCGTTTGAATAATGAATTAATCCGTATAACTTGGTATAAGTTTGATAGTCGTGGGGATTGTGTAGTTGCATATGTGCAGCTCGTAACACGCGTACTCGTGTCCTTGTCGGTTGCGTCTGGCGCAGGATCGCGGCCTCTCTCGCGCGGGTATTGATTCTCGACTCGATGCACGCAGACAGAGATGAGCAAAGGAGACGTCTTCCCTCTCTGCGTGCAGCCAGATAGCGGAAATATGTGCCTTTCTCCGTTTATGCTCCGATCACGCTGTTGCAAGTGTCAGACTGAATATATTTATAGTCTCAAAAAAGATGAACTAAACTAAACCATCTAAAAGTTGTTTCAGCCATTTTTCAGTACAAGTTTCTTTTTATCACAATCAGAAAACTGATTTTATAGTTTCTCTCCCAAATGAAAATTTATCGCTTGAAATTTTGTCGGGTGCATTGAAATTTTGTCAGTAAAATAAATTGTATTGAATCTTTCGGTGTTCAATAATGTTAACGCATTAAAAAAAAAAAAAGAAAAGGAATAACACGTTGAATGAATGAATAAAAAATGAATGAAATAAATGGTCAACTATTTTTCAAAGTTTTATATACAGCGAGGAGCAAAGTTGCGTGTATCTGTAGTTCAACAACTTCGGTATACGACCATAGGTCGTTACATACTTGGGATAGACTGATCCCAAGAAAAGTCAGTTATAGTTATTATCTCGGTTACCTACCCATAATGTTGGTAATCGATAGACGTATATGACGCTTGTAACTGGCTAAACAGCAACAGTTCAAGACAAGTCAATTTTTGAACACCTTTCCAAACTATACTCAGTAGAATCATCAGTTTCTTCTTATATTAAATTATACAAAAAAAATTATTTAACGTCAACGTTTATAAATTTGAACGAATTAAAAATATTTCAATTTAGGCAATTAGAATATAATTTAAAAAATGAAATGAACTAAGTAAAATTAAACGAAGTGAAACATCGAAAAGAAACATCAAAAGAAACTTAAACCATAAAGTGAATTCGACAAGTAAAATAAACGTAAAACATAAAATCAACGTTTTTCGTTTGATTCGACTACTCAAATTACATTAATTGATACAAATCAAGAGCCGTGATATCACGAATGGACAAAACTTTCAAGTCCATGTTTATCTGTGGGGGTTTGATAAGTTTTAATCAATCAAGTTGATTCAGTTGGCAATTCGGTTAAAAGATGGATTCGAAGGAAAATTGAAGGCACGTGCGTGAGACTAGAGAGCGTCCGAGACGGAAAACGAGGTCAATCGCGTATGACTGGGCGCAAAAAAAAAAATGAGTGCGTGTGTGTGCGCGCCATGCGAAAACATATGCTGGCACACGTGTGCTCACCGTTACCGGAAGTCATTATGTCGACACATCCACGCCGTTTAAAAGTGAACACTCAAAGAAATCAATCAATAACGCGTGAACCGCAATATTTTCATTAATATCCACTAAGAGGCGTCGCAGACCGTCCGATTGATCCCTGATTTATCTTCTCCACATCCTTTTCTTTCTTTTTTTTTTTTTTTTTTTTTTTTCAGTTTTTTCACCCTTCAAACTTCCTCACAGGAAATGACCCTTGAAATGGTATCTTGATGGAAATTAACTGAATCCGAATTTTTAAATACTTTTATATGTTTTTGGGATACTATAGTTATAATATTTTTACAAAGAAACTTCAATTGGAAATTCAAACGATTGATTACAAACATCTTCGTTACATTTTTTGAAATTTGTATTTCTTTAAGATGTGTATTTCATTAAACTTCCATTACACTTTTTAAAATTCTTTCTGCCGTATAAATACCCTTAAATTTGACAGTTTTTAAAAAGATGATGAATAAATGTTGAAGCGGTAGTTGGACGAAACGAATATAGTGTTTGCGTCTCGGGTTTGCCAAGGCTTCGAGGTCTATCGTGATGCGTGACGGGGCTTTCGATTGGTCACGAGCGTATTTACTCGGAACACGAATAAAGAGAGAAATATGAAAAAAAAGACTCGGGCATTTTCTCGAGATTACGTTACGTGTCTATGTCTAATGTAAAACACTTGTATCTGTGTCGCGTGGCCTAAGTGGAATGAAAAATGGTCGAATGATTATTGCGATGTGAAAGTGCAGAGAACACTACGACACATTTCGTTCTTCTGGAAATGTTTACTTTTCGTTTACAATGTAGACTTTAGTTTCTGAAGGATCAAATATAAGAATTTGAAAAAAAAAAGAATGAACGAATGAACAAAATGAGCATGAACAATAAAATAAATGAAAGAAAAAGAAGGAACCAAAAAGATTGTAATTGTTTGTTTGGATATTTTTGTTCAGAATCTCTGAGTTGTAATTGGTTTGAAATCGGTAGCGTGAAAGCGGATTTTGATATGAATAAAGCGCAGGAGCTTTACATATCTGCGGCGCGACTGGCGAGGATTATGCAAACATAAACGACTATAATGTTATAAAACGACCTACAAATTACGGGCTTCGTTTTTCGCCATCTCGCTCGTCTATATTCTTGTTACCAATTGACGCTCTTTTTCTTTCGCAACCATCCCATTATTTTGTTATTCCCGCTAAACAATTTTCAATTTTGTTCTCTCTATTTTCAATGAATTCATCATTTTTCATCAACCTTAATTTTGGTTTTCTTTTTTTTCTTCAGTATAACCAATTGAAACAATTTTTGTTATTTCAACAATAAAAATCAAATAAAACAGAAAAGTAAAAATATGTCTGATTGAAAAAAAACAAAATCCAAGTCCGAATGATAAATTTTCATAAGTGATGATAATTCATCTAAGATAAACTTAAGATCTGCTTTTATCAGTCACGTAAAAGCGAGACAACGTGTCTTGAGGAATAAAAATACCGCGTACTAAACGGTTACATAAACTTTGCGTAATTGAAGACGATGCGCTTTATCGCGACAACTTCGTCTTACATAAATTCTCCTTCGATGTCGATGCGTTCACGCGTATTATCCCGGAAGCGAACCTTGGCAAAACCATTTCGCCAAATTGTTTGTTTCCCAGTTTTGTGACGTCGTAATTCTACCTTTTCAACCAATCCCAATCGGATCCGTGAGTTATTTTTACCTCCTTTCTCCATCTAATTTCATTAATACAAATTGAAAATTACATTATACCAACCTGTTTTTAAACGACTTTATTTAGACTTGTTTATTTTTATTTATGTATTTTTAATTTTTATTCGTTTCATTTCATTCGATCTAACTAACTTTCATTAAGTCAAACTACTTTTAATTACACTTTTTTATTTTTACTTTATAAGCCCCACGTTGGGAGCCATTTGTAACACGGTGTTGATCCCAGGGCCCCGGGAATCGATCTCTGGATAAAGCACCGAGTTACAATTAACTTTTTGGCATTTTTATTTGTTTCTCTAAATTCAATTTCATAATAATGAAAAAACATTGAAAATTAATTGAGACTGAATCTGTATTAATGTTTCACCATCAATTTAATTTTAACTTGTGGAGATTTAAGCGAGTATAAGTAAGTGATTTGACAACCTGTGACCCACTGCAAGACCGGAATAAACCGTGCAAACAACGCGACTCCTTCGTTGATGCCGGAAACTTGCTAACCGAGGAAAAATAGAGGAACGAAGAAGAAATGAACACAAAAAAAAGAAGGATTTGCTACGGCATACAAACCGCCGAAGGGTTAATGCACTTGAGCAGCATGTGAAAACGTCCAGTACAAGATGGTATGTTACGTCGAACTATGACTCTCATTTTGTCTCGTCATGCAAAATTATTCAATGATACACATTTTTTTCGTTTTATTCGAGAATCAAACTTCTGTCACTAATGAATCGCAAATCAATCATTGATTTTCTAAAATTCTTTTTTTTTTTTTTTTAATTAAAATATCTCAAATTAGCAATGAAAAAAAATTGATAATTATTTTTATTTGTTACTTTCATACATTTTTACAAGAAATTATTTTTTTTTAAATTTAAATGGATACAGTTGATATTTTTTTACGATTCAGTCATTGCAGTGGCGAAAATAAAATATGAAAAAAAATTGTACAGACAATTATGTTGTAAAATAAATGGTAGGAAATCTTACCTTCACAGGCGCTCCGAATATCGGAATCACAATCTTTTCGTGCTTCACTGAGTCATTCATATTGGCTCGTATTTGACGGTCACGTTCGCGCAAACGTTCCCGTTCAACACTGTAAAACAAATAGAACATTAGTAATCGCTCTAGTAATAAACTGGACAAATTTGTTACTTATTGTGTTTTGTTATTCCGAGATGATGAAAAAATAAATAAAACCCGATTGACTTCAGTCACCGATTGAAAATGGTCATTTCAAATCACTCAAGTTGAATAATAACTTTTTACTCATCCCAATGAAATAATAAAACACATTTTCATTAACAATTTAAAATGAAATTGTTCGAACTTTATTAGATTCAACAAAAATTCAAACAACTATTTAATTCCATTCAATTTTCGAGTTTTCAGAATGGAAAGCAAGATTGGATAACAATCTGAGTACTAAAATTAGTACAATAATTTTATTTTTGTTAAAAAACTGTTTAGGTTAAAAAAAGTGATTTGAAAAGTCAAGAAGACGCAAACAAAAGATTTTGAAAAATCGTCTGGAATCAGTTGCTGACAAATCTTCATTAGACGGACTGCAAACAATATATGTCTATACAGATGTTAGATTAAGAGGACTCACGTTTTGGCTTGTCAAGTAAACGCGTAAGTTAAACGATTTAATTGTGATGTGTTATCAGGCCCGACCGTGTATCTAATTGCCATTAATTGTGGCCGAATTTAAAGGTTCAAGATTTGTGCTAGCTCCCGTTAAAAAATATTTATTCTTTTACTACATTACATGTTCTAAAATTTATTTGAAATATTATGATGCTCTGATTAAATGGTTTTGTTGAGCGTAAAATTGAACAATCAAATTGACGACGTTTTGTTACATGCCGTTATGAATACCGGAGTTTATCCGCGTCTAAATTGTAAATCATATTTCCATTTATTTTATTTTATTTTTTGTCGTTCTGAATTTACCCATTCATCTTTCTCCTGTATCTCTTTTTATCTGTTTTTATTTTATTCTGTTTGTCATTTTAATTACACGTTTTTAAAATTAATAAAACCATTCCTTTAATTTAAATAAATATTACATAATACAATATAATTCATATGAAAATTTATCAAAGTCAACTGATTTTAAAAAATTAAATTACTTTACATTATGACGAATTTATAATTATATAATTATAAATAATAAAAAAAGCATCTCATTTTACACCAACGACCTGCGATAATGTTTTAACTCACTGCCAACAAACTCATATCCGCAACCTATTAACTTTTATCTTTTCAGATCAATGACCCGTCAACAACAAATGTCAAAAGCATACTGATTTTCATTACGCATTGACTGCTAATCGTCCGTTGTCCCTCTAGTAACTTCCCCCACCAGATTTTCTATTTCGGGCACTCATCAATACATTCAGGGAATTTTGCCTCCTATATAAAAACCATTTTTACCAGGAAAATGTTGACTCAAATATTGAATTCTAATCGGTTTCACAGGATTACCATAATCGTATATCCTGCAGTAACCATTCTATTGTCATAAGATTTTTTTTTACCTAGAAGACTTTCTAAAATCTTAAATTAGACCGAAAATTTCCTAACCAATTTTACGAAAAATTTATACTACAAAAAATATTCAACAATAATTATAAACCAACTTACGATAAAATAAACTGTGATAACATAAAGTAAACAAATTTCTAAAAAGAAGTAAACACAAACAAAATGAAAATAAAAAGTAGTGAACAAATATTTTTCAATTTGAGTCAAGTTTGGTAAAAAATTGATTTTCAGAATTAAAAAGAAAAATGGAACGAAGAAAAATTGTGATTAGAATAAGGAAAAGTGGGAGACTAAACGTAAGGTCAGAGAGTTGAGCAAGCTGAAATGAATCTTGGGAATAAATTCCTTTGTATTAAAAAAAAGGGGACAATGGGGGTGTCGAGCGGACATGACTGTTAAGTTCAAAAGGGATTGATTCGGCGAATGCGCGGTTGATAAATCATTGTTTGCGAGAAGAAAATGTTGAACGCAAGCATCGAAGCCCGTCCAGTCGGACGGTTCACTTGACACTGACATACTGACACCGTTCGACAATCGGTCATGAGGGGAAAAACGTAGGATTGTCGCGTGTTTAACCTTCGCGCAAATAATTCTTTATGCGCGCGTGTTGCTCATATTCTTATAACACACGCGGGAACCTTGTATTATAAAAAGCCGATTCCCAAATTAACGTGTCTTTTCTCGCGTGTTCAAATCCATTCATCCTCCACTTTTTTTCTTCTTCTTTTGAATTCCAGAATTCTTAGTGCAGTTTCAGATTGTAAACTTCATCATTCAATACCGTAATTACAATAGATAACACAACATTCTATTTTTAACTTCAATTCAACTTCAATAATTTTATTTAAATTTGGACTTGAATTTCGTCATTCAATTATACAGTTTCTGAATTTTCATGTTAATTTATGTTTTAGATAATTACTTTTAATCACTTTCTCATCCATATTTTAACTGAAGGCATATTATTTTGGTATAACTGATAAAAACGAATATCAATGTTTTGTATTGTTACAAGTCAGGTGAGTAGGAAAAGACAAAAAACAATAAATTACAATAGAATCAAAAATAAATTCCACTTTCGATGTAACACGACCCAGATGCGTCTGACGGCATTATCCGCATGTAAATTTTCATCAGAAATATTTTTCCATCCGAATCAAATGAAACGAGGTATCTGAATTTTACTTCAATACCAATCGATAAACAGAAAAGAAAGTAAAAAAGTAGAATAATAGATGATAAAAATTTGAATAAAACGGATAAGAGGAAAGAAAAAAAAGGTGAGTTGAAAAAGCGCGCGATTGTTGTCGAGTACGTGTGGGACTGGTTTGTTTACATGGCGGCAGCAGAGGCGCGCCATTTTTAAATAGCGAAAGAACGGCGCAGTGGCGGGGGTTACGTAATGGGCCGACGTCAATCGTTGGGACACACGCCGAAAAGTGACGGGGGCCTGCGAAATATCGACTTCCGTGGCACGCGCGGCTCGCACAACGATAAAACTTTGCTTGCACTCGCATCTCCGGCGCATCTCGCTATGTTTATCGCGGCTTTGAAAGCGGGGCCGGTTGACCCCGATCACGTGTGATGTCACCGGATCAGCACGCAATATAACAATATCTTGGCGAATTTTTCCAAACCCAAATCACACTCATTCATTTTTTCTTTTTGGAATGCAATTTTCCTTCGATTTCCGTTTTGTTTTAATGAACATTTTTGTAATTAACATTTTTATAATGAAAGTTTGTATGATGAAATTTGTGAAAAAAATTTTTTTTCATTAATTTTATTTGTTACGTTTGATATGGTTTTGATAGACAATTATCAGGTCGCTTTATATACAACTAGTATATATTATATTAATCAGTGTCAAAACCTCTTTGAAGATTAATTTAATCACAACTAACAATCAAATAATATTAAATTTCAACTTTCAACGTTTGTTTTCAGTAGTTAATTGTTTGTTGCTAAAAATAATAGGATTTGATGTTTTAATTGCTAACATTTGTTGTAAACCAAGGTGTAATTTGATTTGAATGAGTGAATTCAATTTTGGAGGGAAGGGAACAAACAATGTTCAACCTGGTTGCACAACAGCTTATTTATTATGTCCAAAAGTGCCCAATCACGTTATCACAATTAGCGTTAATATCAAGTCTAATCTTGAAACTGTAATGACGTAATCGTACAAATCGATACTTCCCCCCTCCAATCAATTGATTGTTCTTTTCTACTCCAAACATCCCATTGTTGGATCAAATTTCATAAAAATTACTACCTTGAAATACATTTTTTGCTTTGAAATTTTGTTCAAACATTTTGCTCTGCTATTTTTGTTTGTTTTTTGGTTCTCTTACTGTAACTTTTTCGCTTAGCTAACAATTGTTAAATTTGCAGTGTCTCGACGAGAAGAGCAGGTGAGAGTTTCGAGTGAGATCGAGAGAGGCATCAGCATAACCGGTTACAAAAGTACTAGAATTCGATGTCATAAAAATTTAAAGAAGCAGATGATCGTTGATGTAAAGTTTAACGATTAGTTAATTTAAGGATTATTTCAGAGATTATTTGAGAAACTTTAAAATTCAGAGAGAATAAAAACAGAAGCAAACTACACAATGTTTCAAAATATTTAAAATATTTTGTATATTTAGTACGTTTTTGTATGATGAGAATACAATTTAAAAAAAACTTTTTAAAATTAAAAACCAACCAGATTCTACTCTACTTGATTCGCCAGGTGATTAAAATTTGGTTCGAGTCAACAATGTTGTAACATTAGCGGGTTTTTACATTAATATTTATTGTAATATTTTATTTCGTATTGAATGTTTTTTTTAACCATTGTATCATGATATTGTGTTTTTCAGCACAATGCCTCATAATTTGGAATTAAATGTTTGATAATGTGAAATGTAATATGAACCATTTGAAAACTGCGAATTGAAAAGTGTGTCAGCCGTTGAATGAAAACATAAAATCTCGCTCCACTTCAATTGCTCTTTGGGTTTTCATTCAAATTTTCGTTACTAATGACGATTTTATCAACATAAATTGCTCTTGAATTTGCACGCGCTAGTATTGCAATTCGATCCGTTATCGGAGCGCTGATTTTTCTTCTTTTTTTTCTTCGTCGATCACAAATTTAGACACGAGAAGAGATTGATTCCCCATGATTTTTTTATGCTCACCGGAATGACCCTAAAAGTCTATCCATCAGCCCGACGGATGATTGATTTGCATGCCCGTACGTGTTATTTGTAAGCTCCTTTGAATGTTTACATGAAATCTAGTTGAGGTTATATTTCGCAAGAAGTTCCATAATTCATGCGGGATAAAAGCGATAAAACGACACCAACTAGATTGGCCCCATATTCACTCCACCATTTTCCACCCTCAATTTCGTTTCAATTATTTTGATTACATTTCCTATTACCATTAATCAAAGAAAAAAGTTCAAGAATAAAATTTTTAAGTATAAAAAAAGAGAAACTGAACAACGTACTAAATGTAAATTAAAAAAATAAAAATCGATTTTCTTATAATCCATAAAAAAAGGAACATAAAGAATGAAACTGTCCAAATCGTGAAAAAATAATCGATTTTTAAGCTGTCAGTTAGTGGAACTTGGAACTTGAATTAAAAAGTCAATTAGTTTTATCGAGGAATTAATAATATCAAAAACAGAAAAGTTTCCAAAACTTCATGGAAACAACAAAGCACGATAGAAAATTATAGTTGACAGATTTTAATTTTTGTTAACCGTTTTTAGTACAAAAATGGTTACACGAAAGGAGAATGTAAAATTAGTTGAACGTTTGTTAATTGACAACTAGGCCAATTATTGAGGTTTTGAAACGTCGCTCAGCAACTGATACAAATTATTTATCAATTGTCATGCAATTGAACGATCCTCGACAAAATCACTTGTTACTTTTCATTTCAACGTTGTAAGTCCAAAAATTCCTAGCATAAAATTATAAACTCCTGTGGTGAAAACAAAAACACCTGCAAGAGATGAAACAAAATACGAAAGACGTGAAGGCCAAAAACAAAGAATTCTTCTGTCTGATTTGTCGATGAGTTTCCGATTCAATTGTTGGCTAAATAATCGGCTCATCTCAGGGCAGTTTAACCAAGGGTATAATCAGGTCAGAAGTGATGTAGCTCGGCGTGATTTTTGCCGTCAAAAATGTTTGTGAATCGGTGTTGCTCGTATATCCACGGTGTCTATTTATAAGCGGCCACACGTCGTCGCTTATTCACTCGCAGTGATTAGGTGTCCTCAAATGAACTCTACTTTCCACCAATCGGCTTCTCAGATTGTCACGATTCATTGTTCTCATTTTGTAACATTGTATTTCTTTCTTTTTTCTTTTTTTTAACGAAAAACTAGAACAAAACAGAAAAGAAACCAACAACAATAGTCATTTCAACCTGTACTTTTCAAGGAACTTCCAAACAATTTCCATTTTGTTTACAACTTTGTTTACAATGAACGCCAATCCAACCGTTAACAAGTAAACAAATTGCAACATTTGTTTACAGTCGGAAAGCCAACGTTCTGGAACGATTTAATACAAATCCAGAACAAAGGCGAACTGAAAATTAATAAAACTCGTAAAACTTGGTTCAGCAAGACTTAATATTTAAAAAAAGGTTCATCCACCAGAGACAATTGTTTTTTAGTTCAACAAAACTGTTTTGTTTGTTGTCGCGCGAATGACGACGTTGATTGTTTACAATCAACGGTTGTGCATGAGAGTGACGAAAAAAAAAAGGAAAAAAGATTCTAATTTTTCCTACGGACAAGAAGCGATTTCACTTTTGGCCTCCACCATCTTTGAAATTCAAAGCCGGACGAACCTCATGCATTCCAACAGCGACATAACAACATGAAGGTGCTCTGCCGGGAAGCTCTCCGTGTGTGTGTGTGAACGCTCGTCGGAACGATCACGTCGGATCGCACCGCGGCTCACCTCGCTTATCTGTCGCACTCATGTCGCACTTTTGTCATCACTCACAAAAACAACGCACTTCCCCCCCTCTCTCTCTCTAATTCGATTATATCTAAACACCGGACACCTTCCGATCGGGGATCACACACGCGCCATCCTCGCCGAAAGATCACACAGAACCAGAGAAGCGGCTAATCCCGGCCGCGCGCTCCTCCGGTCCAAAATGTTGTCTTATTGTTTTTGTTTCCTCTCTCCCCTTCTTCACGTTTCTAATTTATCTCTCTCTCTCTCTTTCTCTCGCTCTTTTTGTTCACTTTCTAGGCTCTTCCGCGCGGTAACCAGCTGCGCCACGCCGTTTCACTCGCAGCGTAGTACAACTACTGTCGCGCTCGTGCTCTCAGAAGCACGTCCACGCTCAACGCGCAGTCGGATTCGAGAGAGCAGCCTAGAGAGGGACAGCGTCATCGAGGTTGACGCCGCCTAGAGAGAGACGGACGGTGACTTTGTTTGTGGTGGGGGTTGCCGATGGCAGACGCGTAAGGACGAACTAAAGACGCGTTCACAATATGTGTATGCCAAGTGTTTTTGTTTACGCTGTATACATGGGTTTCAAAAATGGCGACCACCGACCTGATGAATTAATCAATCCCCCGCGAGTACTTGGCCCCCGTCGCCGCTGAGAACCGTTCGGTTTGTTCGGTCTCCTGGTTGGCAAATGGTTTCTTTTTTAATCCTCGCGTGGATATATATCGACGAGACCGTTTTGGAAAATCTAAACTGTACAAACGTTCGGTTCTGGGATGTTACGTGTGCAATTTAATGACAAGTATAGAATGTCAATTGTTATTTATTACGGGTTATAATTCTGCGAAACGTAAGATGGAGACGAACATATATAAAAGCAGGGCTGGGCAAAATAGTTCAAGTATTTAAATGTAATCAAGTAAAGGTAGTTGGGGTAACTGTGACAGTTGGATTAATTTGCTATTTTCATAAACATTTAAATACATCAAGATTAAATTCAAATTGAAGTAATTGTATTAACACACGTGTCTTAATTACCCCTACTGCCCCTATTTAAAAGAAGGGGATAAAATAAATTTATACATTTGGCTATAAGAGAACAAAACCAAAATAAAAATTTAAAGTAACATCAATTTTTCATTGTAAATAAAAAAGAAATAAATAAATAAGTAACCAAACCTACAAAACTGATTTGTACGCCCAGTCCTGATTTTATAATAGGTTTTATGGAGAAGTTGAAAAAAAAAACATATTTCATTGCTGTAAATAAAAACTATGTAGTCAGAATGTTACAAAAAAATAATAAATAAATTTACATAAATTAACATCTGCTAAATTATTTGACTGGTTGGTTGACGGACGTAATTTTGTAATTATTCATCTTTGATTGAGAAAAACATGAAAACGTCATTTTATTGGCTAAGACATTTTATTAACTTTAGTGATGCAAACGGCGTAATTCATTCATCTCATTCATTTGAGCGTTTTTTCTTTCATTTTCTCAAGTAAAAGCTATAGATTTAATTAAAAATGGTTTATTACTAACAGAATGCAATAATAAAAATTTGTTGTTCAATTAAATGCAGTTTTAATGTTTCAAACTATAAAAATACGGATATGCCGTTTTAAAAACGTTATCTTTCGGAGTTTAAATAAATCGTTTAATTTCAGCGACTAGACTGCGTCGATTGTTTAATGCAAATGTTATAAAATTATCATGAGCGTGAACAAAAATATTAACGTCGTTAAAAAAATAACAATTTATGACAATAAATACACGCTAAAATATCCAACTAGCATTGATACCGGTTTACAAATTGATCTGCTTTAATATTTATTGTCTATTTTTTAAAATGAATTTTTCATTCGCCTCTGTGCAGTTGATCCATTTTTATTCATAAAAAAAATGTTAACCTTTTAATATTTAAATTTTCGACCACCCTTTTCAGTTTGAAAACCCTGTTGAAACTGTCGGAATCAAACATTTTGTTTTCACCCCGTTTTTTATGATGAAAATAAATGAGTGACTGGTGAAAAACACTTGAAGAAATTAGAGTGACACGTTGAGAATGTCGGATTTTCATTCAATTGAATTTACGTTTGTGAATGTTCATCGGGGAGCACAATTTTGGACGGTAAAAATCCATTTTGCAATTCTTTGAATATAGTCACATGTACGTTTGTTTTAATAAAAGAGCTGCGACTCCATTCATCCCGGCTATTTTCACGTGTTGTTAATTAGGCGCACTTTCGTGCCGCGTGTTATCGAATAGTTAAATCTTGTGTATCTCATTTCACATTGAACTCGCAGCGGACACACAACTGACGACACATAATCCATCCCAGAAGAGTGTACCCGATTACAAGGGGAGATCCCAATTGTTTTGTTAACGCAGTTCGGAATTTAATTTTACAGATGCAACAATGATATCGTATTTGTTCGAAATAACAAAGCTCAACTATAATTTAACTTCGAAATTCGATTCGACCAAAAATATATTATACAAATTATAATACAATCTTCAATATTATTATTAAAGGTTGTTAAATAATGCAATTTCAAATTGTATTGAAAACGATGTAAATAAAAGAAATTTCAATGTCGACTTTGTATTGACAGTTTGGTTATGTACAAAAATGGTTATTCAATCATTATTACAATGATTAGAAAATAAAATCTAAAAACGGGAACAAAGAAGATAAGGGAAGTTTTAAAAAGTGACGTTTCTCTCTCGACTTGGAAATGTCAATTAAGTAGCGCGCATGATTTGCCTAATCTCGCCGAGCGAGACTTGGCAACGTCGTTGTGATCGTCGTACACGTGATTGTCCGGTGTTGATTGCCGGATTATTTAAAACGCTTCACCAAATCATTCGATTTGGATTCCCCCTTTCCGATTACTTTTTCCTTACTTGTTTTGACGTTTACGATTCTTTCTTTAACTCAACATTTTAAACTTAATTAAATTTCTAAATGATTTTTATGCACAATCAAACAAAATGCAAAACAAATAGAAAAACATATTTGTTTGTATTTGCCTTTGACATTTTTTGTGCAAAACATTAATTCACTCAACATTGAAATGTTTTGTTAAAAAAATACTTCCAAGATTTTAATTAGACAAACTTTCAACTCCGAGCGGCCATTTTTTATTCACTTTTCATATACTGTGCGTCAGATATCCCAATTTGAAATGTTTACCTCTGAAAAGAACTCGATTTAGATATTTGAACTCGGGCAATGAGGTTATATTAACGTTATTAATCCGACGCTCAACAGTGGTTTGGTTTGTTCAACGCGATGGGGTTGATAGTGCATATATACACAACTCTAACCCCTTCTGATACAATTACACGTGGCACCATTGTACTTGTGGACTTTGATCGCATTGATACAGAGGTTTGTTAGCGGATTCATTTGAGGTTCGATGATTATCTTTGCCCATCAAAGGGCGCCATTTTACACTCAAAAAGTGTTAATTCATACGAGAAGAAATCATAAGCGGAAACGAAAATAAAACATGGGGGAGGGCGCTGTCGGCGTCTCAAAGTTACGGTTGAAAAAACGAAACAGAAACACGATTCTCGACTTGCAAGAAAAGTAGCAATAAAGACGGTTGATTTGTCAATGTTTTTGTTAAGTGAATGTGCAGTTATAGTTGAGGCAATTTGGAAAGCAGAAGACGTCATGAGAAGGAAGGGATTTGAGTAGGAACGAGGAAGAAATGGAAAGAAGACAGCCAATCGGAAGATGGAAAAGGACGCGAGCGGTGTAAGCGCGCGGCGGAAGAGTGTACGGTACTTTGCGGGTGGCTGCTCTTTCGTCCGAAAAACAGTCGGATCGCAACAATGCCGGCAAAGGGAACAGAGGGAGAGAGAGAGAGAGAAAGAGAGAGGAAGAAAAAAATGAAAATGCACAAATGGTCGTGAACAGAGGAGAGAAACGGAAAATGAAAATTAAAGGGACCGGAGTGAGAAATGTGAAAAGCGAAGTAGCGCGAGGGGGGAAAAACGTCGGAGAAATATGGACTGGCGAACACCCGCGAGGCGAGGGGAAGTCGGCTATAATGTAGTGTGGGAAGCGACGGGGAAGTGGGAGATTATCAAAATGGCCGCTCGAGCGCTACGCCGCCTCACTCTAGATAGCATTTGTATTACTCAGGGCCGTATACAATGCCGATACATTTCGGTCGTTTCGAAACACAACTTTTTTTTCCTCTCCATTCTTATATCCGTCCGTTGTTTGACAATTAAAACGTTTGTTTACCGATTGCTTTGCAGGCTGAGTTTGTTCAATGCTTCCAATGCAAATGTTTGGATTCGGCATTTTGTTAAAAAAATGAAAAACCAATATCTCCAAGGTCAATTTGTCTGTGCGATTGATAAAGAAATGAAAAAATCAATAAACGTCATCGGAGCCTTGACTTTCAGTGTTATCTTTTGGCACATACCGACGGTGTTTCAGTTTTTAAGATGCAAATTTTCAAAATAAAATGTTTCACAGCGTTGTGTCTCTATTTCGATGTTTATTTTTAATCCATTACATGTAAAGAAAAGAATATCGAAATTTGCTATTAAAAATAATAACGCATTGTCTGACTTGAATTTGTATCAATTTTTGATATAAATTCATTATTGTCTTATTGTAAAAATTAATGTTTGGTATGAAAGATTTTGATATTTATAACAAATGATATATTTTATTCTAAAAATGAAGACGTTTGGAATGAACTTTTACGATCTAAACATATTGATTTGCAACTGTTCGATTCGTTGAATTCTAACATAAGAAGATACTAAAAATTGCTGTGTTAAGTTTTATTCCTTTATTTAAGGTGATTTTAGCGATAAGTGAAAAATGTCAGAATTATATAAAATTCTGAATAAAAGTCTGAATAATTGACCTTCTAGTTATTCTTTTTGTTTGCAAAATATAAAACTGATTGAACATGTGGAAATTGCAATACTTAATTTGAAAATTGGCATAAGATATAGATATACAAACCATGTATTTTCTGACAAATATGAAATTGATAAATTTCAATATTTTTACTGTGCACGAATTTGCAAAAAAATAATTCTCCAATTTCTACCAGATAATTATCTAATTGATAATAAAATTAGGAAAAAATTAGTCACAACTATACAAAAAACTGCAAAGATTTTCAACAAACTGATACTTGGAAAATTCTATTTTGACTGTCTCTCTAGAACCACCTTAAAATATTTCAATAAACTGTGCATCATTTTTCATTTTTAAGTTATGAAAAATAGTTCCGCACAACCTTTCTTGGAAGTGCCTATTTTTAATGTTAGAAGTATATAACCCCTTGACCCATTGATATCCCATGCGTCGCGGGTAAATGCGTCATATAAATGAATGATAAAATGTATGCGTTTCCCATAATAGGTTATTAATTATGAAATAATTATGATGAAAAATTAATAATGAAAAAAATAAAATTAATAAAAATAAAATACGAACAAAGAATAACAAGAATAAAAACATATGAAAACATAAAAAAAATGTAAACAAGTGAGTTGAAGCAGTGAGAGTAAGAGACAATATAAAAATTAGTACATTAAATACATGAAATGACAAAAACCGACAATTCTGCATTAACAATTGTAATTGTTATTGTATCTGAAATTCGAGGATGTTTCAATTTGTAATATGCCACAATATAAAATTATAATAAAGTACAATGTATTATATTAATAATCTCCGTGTACCAATACTTATATTTTCCGGTTACGAATTGGAATGTTACAAAAGAGAGCCCAAGCGGTGTGGAAAAATTGTCCGACCAAAAAATCGAATGTAATTTTGTTCGTCGCATATTATGTCCGCTCTCTCGTGTCTTGAATCGCGCGTTTATGTCTTCCGCAATGTCCCGCGGTAATAGAGCTGTTTGTTAAGTAAATTGTGTGGCATTTCGGATTAATTAACGCCGGTTAATTGAATGTAATTGGATGGTATCGTTTTTTGAGCGCCCGTAGAGAGTCGCGGTCGACAACCACATTTGTTTATTTTCGTGCGTCATATCGCTTCGCGTGGTCTAATTCTTTGCCACGCTAGACAGTCGATGTGCGGTAAAATATTTCCTTTCCGTTTTTTTTTTTGTATAATTATTATCCATAAACTTTATCATTGTTATTATTTTCCAGAAAAACATGATAAATGTCTAAGGAAAACAAATGGCCACCGAAAGATAAATAATTTATTGGACTGCGCATTAAGTGGCATTAGTTCACGTGCGATCATCTAATTCGTGCGGATTTATAACAAATTAATCACGTACAATCTATTTCGATGCGCATTTCATAATCCGCGAATACAAATTTATCACGACCGTGTACGCAAACGCAATACACTTGGGGCGAGAACGACGATTGATTCATGTTTTTTTTTCAACGCAATTTTAAAAATTTCCAACAAAATAATTTCAAGACCGAGGTTTCAACAAAAGTTTCTTAATTGTATACATTTATATAAATATATGTAAGGTATTTTGAAAAATGTTTTCTTTTAACAAATGTATTATGCTAATTTGGCATTGATGAATGTAGAAAAGTGGAGAATGATAAATTGTTTTCTAAAAAAAAAAAAATAATAATAAAAAAAAAAAAATACAAAATTTAATTATACATTACGGAATTTACGGAATAATAATTGTGGTTGGTTTGAATTTTATTTAAAACTACAAAGTGCGTCATCTAAATATGAACACGATAAAAGGTCTTTCCAAACAACATAAATATGACGAAGATAATTAAACAAAATACAAAATCGACTGTGTAGTTTGCAGCTAATGAAATTTAATAGCTGTCTGTTGAGTAGTAACCTAGTTACCAACAATTGGGATTATTCGAGTAACGTAGAATCTATAGTGTTAATATACACTGACAATTTGCACGAAATCTGTTGATTGACCAAAATAGAAATGATTATTCGGCCAGATGGATATGTTCAGTTAGCGTCAATTTTGATTTTCATCCGATTCCATAATGAGGTACGTATTCCATTTCCCACGACTACATCAACATCTCGTATCACAGTTTAAACAAAGATTAACAAATTATGTACCATAATATACTAGATTTGTGTAATTCATTTACTACAAACATATTTGACGCGAATAAATTGCAACTAAATAACACAATAATATTGACATGTAACAATTTCAGCTGGATAGATAAGTCGTAGCAAATAGACGTCAGAAAGTCGAGTTAGATTTCCCCTTTCCAGTGATTTAAAATTTCTTTTTCTATTTTGCTTTCATAATAAAAAAAATCAGATCAAAGGTATATCGTAAACTTGAAAAAGTTGTTTATGAATAAAAAAACCTTGTTTGCCAATAAAAACTTATTTATTATTGAATATTGAATAAAAATAAAATATAAATAAATTAAAATATCAGGTAACAAAAAAAACTTAATTTAGAAATATTCAGTTTCGTACTGGCATTGGCAGCCAATGCCAACTGTAGTCGAGTTTTCCGCTATGAAATAATCTCGACAATAATTTACCGATTACGATCGCGAGTATTAATCGACTGTGGAATACCTAATGAAAGTAATTGATTGTTTGTATAATATACACGAAAATAACTATCCCAATAATGTTTATTTTTGGGTGTAATTTATACGAATTTTTTGTATCAACCATTTATTTATTGTAAAGGTTTTATTCTCAAGGTTTTTCAGAAAAAGAAGTGCCATTTCACTTGTTAAATTAAATATTAAATGTTATCAATAAATTATGACAAAAAGTCTACTATTCAATCAATACTAAACTTTAAAAAAAGTGTCAAAGGTGGGATTCGAACTCTGACCCTCGGTTATATTCCGCATACCTCTGTACCCCTGACCCATCGATCCTGATGCAGATTTTTTAAAAAGTTGCATAATTAACGAACATTCTATAGCATTTTGCGATGTTTATTAAATTAATAAAAATAACTCAATAATTTTTTAAATTTAAAATAGAAATTTGTTGACACGAAATAAAAAGAAACACTTTTATATCGAACAGTAACTATACGAAATGATCATTTTGTGAGTGTATGTTATTAATATCATTCAAAGAGTTGAATAGGCAAATTTATAATCGCGTAAGATTTAATGACAGCCCCGATTCGATGTAGTAATAAATAATTGTACTTGTATTAGTATTAGTTTGCTGGGAGAAAAGGAGGGAAGCGATTTGAGATGGTAGAGGGGGAGGGGGGAGGCGATTGCAGACGGTTTGCGTTGGAACGGCAGAAGCAATGATGGTATTGGTGGCGTTTGATCGGTGCATGTAACACGCTTGCTCTAGTTCGTATTAGGGCGCCACGGCGACGTATTAGTGTCGTATTATGCGCGCCTGATACAGATATTCAACGTCCAATCAGAGATCGCACTCGGTCGTGCGAATTCACAAGAAACGTGATGCCAGCCAGAAACATTTAGATTTCATACGCGAGAAATTGGTCAAATCATTTCCAACGAATTTCTTATATTCTCCGATTAAATATTTCCTCGTAGACACTTTTTATTCATTTCAAGGATATCAGAGCAACATTTTTTATTTTAATTTTGGTTTAGAACATTGATGCAGTTTCAGATAAATATTTTGCTGCGACATACTCTCAATTATTTGATTTGCGTTTGCTTGATAATTATAAAATTTGCAAATTGCTGTTTTGTAGAAAAACTTACTTTTTTCGGCTTTTAGGATTGTTCATAACAGGTCACTTGCCACTCTCTTACCTGCAAAAGACGAAAACAAAATTTATTTAAAAATGTATTTTTAATTTATGAAAGAAACGAGAATTATGAGGTATTGAAGATTGTTTTGGAAGGAAAAATAGAGGGGGAATTGGTTTTTGAGGAGATAAAAAAGTGTGACTGCGGACAAAGTGAAGTTGACAATAACAGAGAGCGGTCAGTGAGTTAGCCGGGATGAAATTGGAAAAGTCGATTTGCGCCTCGTCCCCTAACCTACGTCACGCTTTCCGCACGAAGAAGTAGCAGGAGGTGGAAGGGACCGGCGATTCGTTACGTCGTCGGAGTGAGAGTGCACTACATTACGCGTGCCTTTTTTTCACGCAACATCTCCTTACAATTGTTTCTATCACGTTTCCGACAAATTGCCTTATTAACACTTCCCAAATCCAATTAAAAAATACACCATCAAGGAAGAAAATAAAATATTTTTCAAAATTTAAATTTCCTGCTCATGTTAACTTGAGACATTTTTATGCAAAGGATTAGAGTAGATGTAATCTTGAAATTATTTTGAAAATTGGATAAGTAACACTTCTTAAATCCAAACAAGAATTTCATATAAGTGAGAAGATAAAATATTTTGCAAATATTTTTTTTTTTTTTTAATTTCTTTCCCAATTCAAATTTCCTGCAAATTCAAACTTGAGATTTTTTTTAGAAAGGAATAGTACAGATATAATCTTGAAATTATTTTGAAAAATGGTTTAATAACACTTCCTAAATCCAAATCATGTATTCCATGAAGCGAGGAGATGAAATGTTTGGCAAAATTTCCTTCCCAATTCAAATTTCCCGCGAATTCAAGCTTACAATATCTTTTTGCAAAAAGGCAGAATTGGTGTGATCTCCAAATGGTTTATTAAAATTGTCTTATTAACACTTTCCAAATCCAATTCAATTAGAAAATCGCCCATAAAATAATGAACTAACAGAATTTCTAATTTGATTTAAATTTCCTTCAACATTCAAATTTGCCGCGCATCCACAAGTCGGAAAGAACCGAAATGGATGTAATCTTGAAATTAATTTGGAAATTGATATAAGATACAAGATATCAAAAGTAAGGGAAAAGTAGGGAGGAAAAAAGGCAGAGAACTGCGATTGGCGATTTGACAGGATGAATATTGGTTGAATAACGGCAATTCGGATTGAAATAACGGGCGTTTGCTGACGTACTGATCCCATTGAAAGTTCATTGCGGAAAATTTGCAAAAGATTGCGCGCGAAGTGTATATCCCTCTGGAAAAGGACAGGGAAACGGAGAAGTCGCGCGCGCTACAATGCCGACGGCGTGCTGATGTAAAAAAGATGGCGCGCAAATCAACTACGACACATAATCTGTCGTCTGTCAGACGGCGCACGAATTTTGAGTACACTCGCAAATTAAAATGCTTTCGCGGAGGCGGGGCCATGCCAGACGCGCCACTCTAGCTCCGAACCGACTCGATTCAATGCCTCCGCGTGATTTGCGCCATTGTGAGGCTTCGTGCTTTGAGCATTTAAAAGCTTTTTTTCGCGCTTTTCCTCCTAAAAAGACCACATTTTCTGTTTCTTCTCTTCCCTCCAATTAGTCAAGGCTGATTATTTTGGATTTCCAACTCTCTCTAAACCTGAACAAAAACGAAATGAGTCGGCTAAATCTTCTTCATTTTTTTATCCTTATATTTTTAGTAACGATCGAAACATTTTTTGTTGTATTTCCCAACATTTTTCGACATCCAACCTGATTTAAATCACCCCGCGGGTTACAAAATGAAAACGAAAATAAAGCGTTCGTCTAAAAATGGCTTCTCCAAACTATAATCGGTTGCCTCTGCTGTAAGCTGACAGACTGCGATTGACAAAGTGAGGGATATGTCACTTGAATTACGGCTAAAGTGCATCGTTTTGCTGCTGATGAAATGACATCGTATCCTGTATGATCAATCACCAAATACCTAATGATGCTTTCTCCCAAAAAACTGTACCGTAGTTTCTCCTAGAAATTGCAACCTATGAATTCGCAAAGCTTCAAATTTATCAATTTTAAGTTCACTTTTACTAAATTTAAAAGAAAAATACAAAAAAACTCTTAATTCAAACATATACTTCAAGAACTGAAAACAAAGTAGCGTTACGAATTACAAATGACATAAAATTTGTAAAATATTGTAAAATGAATTTGTTGATACAACAATTTTAATGAAAAAAAAAAAAATTTTTGACTGATATTTTTTAAAATGTTTTGATGTGAAAAAATACTGGTTTGTATGCAATCAAAAAATAATCAAGGACTGTCTATGGTAACAAGCGGACAAATTTATAACAAAAAGTTAGAACAAAATGGTCGCGTTCGCCTCATTACCAGGACGTGCATCTTAATATGGAACACGCGTTCGCGCTCGTTATGACGAGCAATTTGTATTTATGCGGATGTTTTTGTGCGCGACGACAAGGTCGCGTGGTGCATTACATTTGACGAATTTGGCACGCGAGTGAGTCGCGATATTCGCACGATTCAGCCACGCGGATCAGCACATTACGCTGTTCTCCATTCAAGATTTACATCCTCATTTTTTGCCCAGCCTCTTTTTGCAGAATTTATATTCGCAAAATTATCATCACGTTTAATTATTTCAACTTAATTTTTATCTATTAAATAAAAACTGAAAAAAAAAACAGTTTTTTCCCCATCTTTAATAAAATGTAAGGATTAAAAATTCTTAATTAAAAAATAGCAATCCAAAAATTTTAACAATAAAAAGTACTTTCATTTTTAATCTTGTTTCAAAATCATTACCAAATCTTTTGTTGAAACGTTGAAATTTGAAAGTTGATAAAATTTCAATAACCATATCAATCTACAAATTGGACATTTTTATTTTCTTCGGGAATATAACACACAAGTCATTATCCTCCGATTCACAATGCCGGTGATTCATAAATTATCTTAATCATACGAAAGATTATCTCGTGCAATAAAGAAAGATAAAAAGGGCGTATCTTTAAAAAAAAGATAAAAAAAACAGTTACCTTTTTCTACAGTCACGTGCTCGTTTTATTCCAAAATAAGTGCTGGCACTTTTAGACGCAATCAAATCAACCGGGTTGGTCACGTTTTCCTTTTTCATAAGTTTCATTCATTATTCGCAATACCCAATTTTCTTTTATGAAAAGAAAAAGAATTCTGACTAAATCGTTTTGAGAAGAATCTTTTTTGTATTCCATTTTTGTCGAATTGTTTCAACAAGTTTGAAAATGTAAAAAACTCAATGAAAATTATATTCCATTGTCATTGTCATATTGTCTTTTAAAATGGTTATTTTTATAATTGTATTTATAAATTGAAACTTGTAAGACTTGAAATTTCGACACAATTTCCCATAATGGTCCCAGTTCCATTGGGAAAAAATCAAAAGACATAAAAAAGAAAAAAACATTGTATAAATATTTATACAAGTACGTCGCAGCGATGTGACAAAGTAATAACGTTGAAAGTGGTGCGAGAAGAGCACGTTACATCTATCCAGGAAATTAAACCGGTTTCACCAACCGAGCTAGACTCGATCCGACACTCGACAGATAACGTAAAAAAGATACAAACAAATATGAACGGGTCCTCTCTATTTTGCACAGACAGTCTATAACACGTGCTTCAGTCTTTGCTAGCGCAACGAAATGTTCGACGGACCGGTCCCGCTTATCAATTTATGCATAATCGGTGTATTCTTATTTGTGTTCTGATCAAGGTGACATGCCGCCAGGTTCTGCATTGTTTAATCGTGATTTTATCTCCGGACTTTGTATCTCAATTCATTCCTTCAACCATTTTTTTCTCTTTTTTATTCAATTCAAATAACTATTTTTTTTTTTTTTTTTTACAATTTGCAATATTCAATTTTTTCTTTTTCACATTTTGCTATTTGAGATCCAGTTTAAGAATTATTTATACAAACTTGAATAAAATCTCAACTCAACTTTGACTCTTATCATGAAAAGTTGCTGAGACACGTTTCCTTACACAAAAATACGTTAACGAAATATTTACAGTAAGAAAATTTCAGTCGTTGAAAATGTTCGTTGATTGTGGTGACTGTGGTAGAACAAACAGAACGAAAAAATGTTACATTAATAAAGACGGTCAATTGTGATTCGGTACTGCAAAACTTTTCCCGGCTTTTAGAAAATGAGTACCAGTTTGAAATGTGAATGTATATCGAGTATAAGAACAAAACTTTTCACAAGTCGAGCGGTGAGATATAATAAATTTACCTCCCTCCCCTTCCCCCGGACTCAATCAGAAATGTTTGTTTACAGTATCGTTAACCTCTTTTCCATTGCAAAATCTCATGCATGAACATAACTCGACTGTCACGTTTGCAGTACATCTGACAAGTTTTGTTGTTTGGCCGAGAGAAGTCGATGAAATGTAAATGAAAGCGCACGGTCCCCAAAATGAGGGAATCGATGGAACGAACTAATGCAATGCAAATTGCCGAAGTTGTAACATATTTTTCGATGTTGCTCTCTTTTCGTTATTTTCTGCTCGATGATGTGTTCCTTGTTTTGAAAAAAAAAAAAGAAAAGAAAAAAAGATCAACATGATTCGAGTGTAAATTGTGTTTGTTCGAGTAACATTTTGCTTCGCGTCGAGTGTACATTGTTTCGATAAACATGGTTGAAAATACATGAAATATATGAATGAAAGTGGCCGAGCTTTGTCAGTGCACGCGCGACGAGTCGCAATAAAAAAGGTCTCGTCAGCATTGTGCGCGGTTATGAAAATGAAGATTAGGATACAACTGATGATTAAAAAGTCAGTCCGCTTGGCGAAAAAAACGCGTCTAAAATAACCCATCACATGGATCTACGACAAAAAAACTACAAAACGTGGTTTTTGTTGGCATCGCAAATTATGAAACAATGGATCAGAGTGCTGTGCAAATTTTCGGTGAAAAGTACCCACGTCTGATGGATGAAAAAAATGCCATCCTTTAAAACTTGATAAATATGTTAAACGGATGAATGAATTTGTTTTTCATATTTTTTCAATGTAATAAAAGTTTTAAGTTATTTTATTAAGATTATTCTTGTTTTATGACGTTGTTTAACGAGTGAGGAGAAAGATATTTTTGAATTTGACATTCATTACTGGTCTCACAGTTTGATTTAAATGCTGCAGATCTAGAAAGTAATCTAATCGGCAAGTTGGAGCTCACCAATGACTTTATCGGAGCGCGCTGCCTGCGGTGACGATCCCATATCTTATTACCCTTCAGTGGCATTCACAATTAAGTGGAAATAAAATTGTTACTATCTGTTTATCCAGTCCGAACAATTGGGAATAAGACGAAGAAATAAAATTTGAATTATTATTAAACTGCTGCTACAATAAAACTGCTTTTTATGATAAAATTACTAAACAATTTAAATTGCAATTTGAAAATTTAAAAAATTAAAACAATTTCATACACAATCTCGAAAAGAAAAACAAGAAATAAAACCTGCATTATCTCTAAACATCTCAGCATGATGCTTCATTTTTAAAATACCTTTACAGCTATTGTGTCAACCCCATCAATCAGAACAATTTTTTTTACATTTTTTTCTCTCGCCATCAAGTTTCTGTTCGCACCTTTCAGATCGAACTGCTGAATCGTTTTTCGAATTGTGAGGAAAATCCGGTTTATGATCGCGAGACAATGGGGACCAACTCAGCGACAATAAAAGCGACGTTTTGAGTAAGCGGTCATAAACATGCGTCGCCATTATCTTTCAGGCTGGTCAATAGAGAGACGCCGTTCGATTTGAGGATTTGAATTCGTTGGTGTCAACGATGATAAAGGAAGTTATAATTACTTGGACCGGGTAACGAGCGGCGGAAACACTTTAACCTTCATTCTTCCAAGTCAATCGTGTAGGTTCAACCAGTCTACCTTACCTAAAACAAACAAACAAAATCGCAAATTAGCATCAACGTTACAAATAAACACAGAAAATTTTCTTAAAATATGTTATACTATTTTTGGTGAATTAATCCTAAATTTACATTATTGGTTAGTTAAAAAAATGAATGATGATTAGGGTAATTTAAAAAAAGTTATTAAAAATTAAAATCAACAAACAGCAAATTCTCAGATCACGAGTGAAAGCTTGGAGTAAACCCTTTTCTGTGTACGTGTACGCAAGGTCAACAAGCAAGCATACGGTACTTGCGAACATTTTGTGACGAGCAGACGAAAGGACATCGGAATCGTTGCCACACAAATTCGTACACGGATCCTTCACAATTATCTTTTTTCCCAGATTCTTTGGCCACGTTTTTATTTTCAGTCACAAATGCCCGTTGGAAAATGTGCAACAATTTGCATAACAGCAATCATTTCCATTTTTCATTACCGCAATTGTCGGATTTAATTTGTTCCCAATTTCACTGGCATTTTATTATTCCAATTTTTCCCCTCAATTTATTATTTTGTTGTTCTATTTATTTGATTGATTGAGATACACATTGTTTGGAAGTTTAAAATGGAAAAGAAAATAAATGCAACATGAATGGACAAAGTAGCGGTCGTTAACCCATAATAACGTTTTCTTTTCTTTATTTCCTGTCTACCTGCGTTTCGTCCCCTGTAACCCTCCATCTACCGTGAATCAAGGTGCTGAAGCTCGCCATATTCTCCGTTGACCCGACCACCATATGCCATCCAAACTAGCCGTTTTGATACACCAATATACTTTTTTTTGCAACACTGCTTGTAACTTTCGATGCATTTCGAAACGCAATCTTCAAACTCTTTTAATCCATTTTTTGCCGTTGAAAGCGTTTTCAGAACATTTTCAAAAAACGTTTTTATTTCCAAACTAAAACTATACCAAAAAGTAGGGCTTACAATAAAGTTTATATTTTATATTGAAAAATTTTTTAACAAATATAACTGTTATTGCAAAAAGACGAATAAAAATTTATTGCAAAATTGTCTTAATTTGAAGGCACAGAAGACGAATCCACAAAAAATTACCACAAAGTTAACTCCTGTAATGTTCGGCCAGAAATGGGTTAATATCCTTTCGGTTTACTAGTTTAAATTTTATAATACCATCATTTATTTATCATCTTATCGTTTTACAAAAAAGTTGTGATAATGATTTTTCATATCAATTTTTTATACTCAATAACTTTTTATTATTTTTTGTTTTATCATTCATTATTTTTTTATAACCATACAATTTATTACATTTTTTTAACACTGTAATTTTATCATTTTCACGTTTCGTTTGATTTGATTGCTTCGTATTTTTTATTTATTTATTTTATGAAAAGTTTGAAACTTGTTGAAAAGATTTTTTTCACGTAAACGACTATTGATTATTAAAAAACATCTTTGATTACTTGGATTCGATGATTTGTTGCCTGCATGATTTATGGGCTTTAGTAAAAATACAAATACCTTATTAGAACGTACGTTAATGAAATAAACTTTGGATGCAAATGTCTACACGGGCGCAATAAAACTTAAGCCACGCTTCGCAGAGTTTGCAAATGAAAACTCCTCGACGAGTTGGAACCGGGATCGCGCGCGTCAGGGCCGCGGTGAATTTCGCTCGTTAAGCTGTCAGCTTGCGAGCATATTCATTCCGATTGTGTGTGTCGCGCGACTTCTTACTATGTACATTTATGGCTGACAAATCCTGTCAGCCAGCCGACCCCCGGTTTATTTCATTTCTCCGACGGTGTCCAATACTTTTTCAACGTTAAACCATTAAATTCAACATAAATATTTGGTTGTCAAATATTTCACAACACAAGTTTTCAAGTACTCAACGCTCAAAACGTTTCCCTAGTAACAATTTAATTGGACGAATACAATTAACAAACATTTAATCAATTTATTTATTACAGTTAATCAAATTAAATTGTTTTTTTTTTTAATTGCACTATTTCCAATCAAGAATCAAGCAATATGTTTGAAAACCAAAAACAACTTCACGTAATTGATAAGAAAACGTAGTTGCAAGATAAAAAATGAAACGAGACACAATGTTAAGCAAGAAACAAAAAAAAGGGTGCAAAAAAATTATAGAGGGTGAAACAAGAGGGGAAAAAAAGAGTTAAGACTCAAGAAATGGGATGAATGAATAATGTGAGAAATGGCGAGCGGTAACTGACGTATTAAAAACGAAAACAATGTGGAAAAAAGCGAACCGAACGAAATTGTAGAGTATCAGTTTTTATATTTCAACCCTCTCTTGATGAGAGGGGGAGGGGGGAGGAGACCGCAGACCAAGTGTGGTAATACGTATAATTCAGACAACGAAACAAATGATTAAATGTATATACAATATTATCGAGTTCGCCCTCCATCTCGTTGAACGTTCTACCTGTTTAAATAGCTCGGCGGTAGCATTGCAGAGTAAATAAAATAATCATCGCTCAAGTAATACATTCGGCGGGATCAATATGTGATAGCCTTTCCAGCGGCGTCCCCTCTACTTCAGTCTCTCACTTTGTCCCCCATCTCTCTTTCTATTATCCACTTCCCTCAAATAAAAGAATCCACTTGTCCTGAGCGGATATCTTCTAACTTGTAACCACAAGCCGAGTGCTTAACTAACGAAGTATTCAAAATTCAATTGCTCGTGTTCCAAATACTTTTGATCATTTTCAGATTGTTAATGCCAACCCTTAACTTCATCACATTTTTAAATACCGATTCTTTCAATGACTTCCCAAATTTTATTTTTGAATTTTGGACTACTCAAATTAATATCTTGATCGAATCACGTGAAAGCTTCAGATCAAATTGCACCATCCATCTGTCTCTATCTTTCATCAATCCTCTTTTTTCTCGCTCAGTCAAACGAAATCATTTGAACCAATCAGAAGCCACATAAAAATGATATAATAACCAATCAGAATGCGACATCATCTAACGCGGCTATTATAGGCGGAAATTTCAATTTTTTATTAAACGATGTTAATTATTATTTACTTTTTTGACATTGGATAAGTTAATGAATGAAATGTTATTTGGATGAATAATAATTTTTGTTTTGTTTGAGGGGGATGGAGGAGGGGCAGTTGGCAAAGGTAGAGTGGAAGGTTTGGCCCTCCTCGGTGCCATTCTGTTTCGTTTCTTTTGTGCCACACAATGCACACACGAACGTATTAACAAGTACCATCTACGACGAACACACAGCAGCCAAGAGCACCCTCCTGACGTTTTAACGAGATCGAGCCCCGAGTTCTTTTGCGTCGAACAAAATGACTCGCTATGATAGCGCGCGCCGGCGACAAAAAAAATACTGTCAAGTTTTCAACTGGCGGTGAGATTGTCCGTCGATTTGATTCCAATTCTTTTCTTCTTTTTCCTTTTTTTTTTTACTTTCAATTCCAAATGAAGAAACAAGTCGTTGATGCGTGTAAACGACTTTTTTATTGACGTTTACGTTGTTTCAGCAACCGGCGCTGGCTTTTCTTTTGTTTCCTCATCGATCACCAATTGCGATAACGAGTAATTTTATTAATGTTTTTAATTGATAAACTGAATCGGTCGATTAAAAGAGCCGACGTAATGACCCATAGCGACATCTATATTTACATCTACCGAAACAAGTCGGCCGAAACATCTCACGTGGATTAGACACGAGCAATTATATTATTCATTGCACACTGAAAATACATTTTTGTTGAAATACATTTTTTCATTAAAAACTATTGGAACATTTGAGGAAATATTGAAAAATTTAAATTACCTTTTTTTCAATCGTTTGAAAAACAATGAATGAGATGTAAAATCTTTAAAAGTCGTTATTTCTATATGTACAGTGTTTAGTTTGATCTTTAAACAATGTCTTTGTACCGCTATCAAGTTTATTTATCAAACAAGCAATTTCTAACTGTTGCGTGAATGAACGTAAAAGTTGTTCCTTTCTTCTGTATTCATATATTAAATCAGCCACAATAATCGACCGTGCTTGACTAATCTGGAATTCTCCCTGGAGTACGAACTTGCTCACAAAATTAATACAAATTATACAAAAGAATGTAATTGAAAACTAAAACCAAATAAATTTTTAAAATAATTTGAAATATTTGTTCTGATTTAGTGTCGATTTTATGTATTATAATTTATTTAATTGTTTATTCATGATTTATGTACGACTGACAAAGAAATGAATCAAGGTATAAAACAATCAGAAATTGTGCATTTCATGAAAAAAAAAAAAAACTAATAACAATAAAAACAAAACAAGATTAGCCATATTTTTGGACCGAATTAATTGCACAAGTGTAATGTTATTTAACACAAGTGTATATATTATGTGCACGTGCGTGCATAAACACGACGGTAGTCGTGGAACCCGTGCGCTTACATGCAATGCTGAATACATATGCACGAAGCAGCGGATATCAGATAAATCAAATACAAACAGGTCCGATACGCGAGCTCTCTCGTGCACATACGCAAACGTACACCGAAAATCCATGTACAAACTCATATATCGCAATGCAAAATAGTACATAAATATTCATCCCATTTTTGCAAAACAATAGACTTTCAAATATTGTATATTTTCGAATGAAATTTTTACTGCAATGAAAAAAAAAAAAAGTATAAAGAAGATGCCAAGTAATTTTCCAACACAATTTTTGAACCAAATTTTTCCAATTGAAATGTTTTCAGGATTCGTTCGATTAAAAAGATGAAATAAAAGTAAAACAAAATGTTCGATTTTGGAAATTCAAGTTTTGAGATTGAATAACATTTTCGTTTATAACAAAGATTAATGTTTAAACTTTCTGAAACATTAAGAAAAAAAAGTTAAATTATAACGTAAAACAAGTTAGTGCAAAATTGCGACTTTTTTTGTTACCGTTTAATTTGCCCGACAAACACCGAAATTTGAATCGCATCGGTAACCGCGCATGAGTAAAGGCCAAGAAGAAGAAGGTTTGCATAATAATTTCACTCGGTGCAATACTTTCTATCTCTAACCGGTATGAGGCTTTCTAGTTAACATTGGACTCGGCTACTCTTCAGCGAATGACGTGTAAAATGCTCGTTCGCATTCTCCATCTGGCTTTGTCCTTTTCTATCGACTGACTCTTTCTCTCTCTCCCCCTTCGCTGCGCACTTCCATCGTAAGTGAGCGAAAAAAGTGCTCTAATTGGTTAACTAATTCATCAAAGCTGAAACGACAATGTTTCTTACTCAAAGATTTCAACGTAAACTTATATACAGATCACCCACCAATTTATTGCCGCGTAATAATTATGATACATATTTTCAGAAACCTTTCGTACACCGAATAGAATCTTGCGAGGCGGTTGTTTTGATTTTGCTCTGGAATCTTGGCAGAATATTCTCGGAGTATCTGGGACGCGGAAATTGAGACGCGATTTCCGCATCATTTTTCTGGTCGCGAATTAACGATTAATAAGAAAAAAAAATTGTTTGATCGAGTTAAAATAATTCAATTTAATCAGAGTAATTTTATCTGAATTGATTTTTTTTCTAGCAAAATGACTCGCAAAATGATCCAAAATGTTACTGAAAAACAATTTTAGTTTTGAAAGCTCGTTGAAATTGAAGGAGAAGTCGTTCGAAGAAAATCGAGCCAGTTGAGAAAGAAGAAAGAAGAAATAGTCGCAATGCTGATTGGATGATTAATAAAGTTTATCCCATTTTGAGGATTTGGCGCTGGAGCACAAATCAAGGGCTATCTCGAATGGAGTGGCGTTTGATAAAGTTTGGGATTGTGATTCTCCGGCATTTAGCCGTCCGTACCTGAACACCGAAAATCGTTTGCAGAGAAGTATCTGGAGCATCGGTGCTTGGCCTCTGTTTGTCTTTGTTTCACCGACGCTTCTTTGTGACAAAGCAATAACACCCAGAGGACAGCACTTTGCGCTCCACTCAATATCCTAACGACATGTCAACGCAAACAACCATCGTTCTAGTACATAAACTTATTAACAATCTAATTAATTCGTTAAATTGTAACACAATTTTTCAATTCCTTTCAATTTCCTTTATCTAATTATCACTTTTGTTTTCATTTCTGATTGTTTTATTTGTTTCAATTAGTAAATAATAAATAAAAAATACAAAATGAATACACACGACAAAAAAATGATAAAAATGAAAATTTGTGAGCTTGGAAAACGTTTTTGACTTTTTTTGTTTTTGATTTAATTGTCCAAAAACAATAAAAACAAACGAAAATAAATGATAATTATTAAACCGTAATTGAATTGAAAAAGGCACTAATCTTGTAATTAATGATTGACATTCCGTCGTAATGAACATTTGAAGGCGATAATTAGCATAGTAAGCGTAATATAATAATTGTGAACGCTTTCCGAGTCACGATCTGATACTTTGTGGGGGCTGTCGCTTTTTTGTTTACATTTAAAAGTAAACTCAAGCACCGCTCTCTTTGTGGGACAGTTAATATATATTTTTCTTCTCGGAATTATTGTTAATGCACCGCGGTTGAAGAATCGCTCGATTGTTTGTATATAAAGTCCGTGACTTTAGTCTTGATGTATCACCTTAATATTTTATGAGGAAAAAGATTTACAAGCCGCGAGGAGGAAGTTATACCAATTGAAGGTTAACTGGTTTACAATTACCAAGTTACATTGAGAAAAGTCAGAAAATGTTATCATTTTTTTCCTCAAACTCAATACTCTGTTACAATTAAACTTTCACTAAAAAACATATTTAAAATAATCACAACTAAGATTACAAAAATGTTTAAAAAATAAAGCGATCCAGTCAAAATTGTAACTTAAATTGAAAACTGTTGTCCTAAATTTTGGACTGCTTGTTCCGTCAGTTTCTGAATGTTTTGTGTTTTGTAATTTGAAAACAATGAAAGAGCGATGACTTTGCAAAAAAAGGGGGGAGGGGGGGGAATTTAAAGGGCGTCGAGGATGTTTGAGAGATGAAGTGGCTGTTTGTCGGGGGGCAGGTGGACTACAGTGATCTAGGGAACACGAAGTGACACCTATCAGAGTGAAAGAAGCTCGGCCATGGCAGAATTGGACGCGCTCACGTTCTCGCCTAGGTGCAGTGGCACCAAAGGCCGGTTTTCGGCTTACCGTGGTTTCCTCATGGTTGAATAAAAAGGAGCCTGATCCTGGAGACCGCTGTCACGTGCCGCGACTCATGGCAGCGCCTCCCCCACCCCTTGGGTGTGCAACCTTTCAAGACGACAACAATCGCGTCGTTTGTGCCGCGCGACAAAACTATTGGCAACGTCGCTTCCAACCTATTCTTTTCTTCTCTGTCTCGTGTCTCTCTCGTGCTCGTGTCCTTCTGACTCACGCGCGCACCACCGTATTAGGCCACGGTACACAAGTCAACCACTCTCATGTCAATTCGTATTGAATGCAAAGCCCAAAATTAATCGATTCGATTGGTCAGGCCCCTGTCCGTTGTCCCAACTTTTGTGACACTCACTATGTTTTCATTGACGGACGCGCGATGGCACGTCGGCTTCAGTTTTTCGATCCCTCGTGGAATCAATTAGCGGCAACGTTTACTTGTTTTGTTTTTATTTATTTCAAAAGAATGCGAAACAAGCACCGTAAAATAAATGTGCGTCTAGCGCCCCCTCTCCGCACACCTCGGTGCAACGTACACAGAACGTACACACGCTGAGGGAAAGAGAGAGAGAGAGAGGCACTATGCAGGCTCCCTCTATGTGTCTGCGACAGCGCGCTCTGTCACTAAACGATGCGCGATAAACTACGCTCGTATGCGGCAATCTCGCGATCGCATTATCGCGACAGTTGACGGCCTTTCACCGTCGCACAGCAATGTCACTTCAACACCAACTCTCACTTGCTCGCGGAAGCCATATTGCTTGGATCGCACGACCAGCGACATTCGGCCCGTCCGTGAGCGCACATAACAGCAGCGCTGCTGTGCCGCCGTCTGCCTATCAATAGTGGGGGGCACCCGCGCGCCAACAAACCCAGCAACCGACCTGGCATCTGCTGGCAAATCACTAACTCTCCAACCACCATCAACACGACCGATAACTTTAATCACACATTTTTTTCCACGACCGTTGATGATTTCGCAATGAAGGTGCGCCCCGTACCCTCTCTATCAATGAAAATTGTTTTGTTATTGTTTTGCTTTGTCGACGTTTTCATCAATTTTGTATATAACAAACGTCATTCAATTTTTCAAGGTCAATTGCGATGAGTTTTCAACTTTTCATTCAACTTTTGTAAACAATTAACATCATTCTTTTTTGAAGGCCAGTTTTCATAAGAAAAGACTCGACAAAAACACCAACTCACGCAGAAATTCCTGTATCGAATCAATTTGTTTTACAAGTAAACAATTAAAATGATTGAACTTTGAAGGACAATGTCATAAGACAAACTTTTTTCTCCCTTTCAATCCCTTTGAAAGAGAATTTGTCATAAGAAAAAGTTGTTTCCTCTTTTCATCCCTTGAGAAACGATTGTTTTGTTTTGTCAACAATAATCTTGCTTCTAATTGAACATTTCTTATGATTACTTAAGCAATTAAATTGGGCAAAAACTTTTTGAAATAAAATAATGTCAAATTTCATCAGAGATAATAAATTGGATTTGTTCTGAATATAAAAATAAATGAATTCAAGTCTCTGTGTGTTCGGTGGAAGATGATATATTTTGATATACACTTTCCGATGCCTTTGCCGAGGCATTCAAAAAATAAGCACGTTTTCAAAGTTGAGAAATCGTCTACGCGAATATTGCCTGACGTCATTCGGTTCCCGTGCGGTGTGCTTATAATGGAATATAAATGCAAAATCTGTGAGCAGGAGATGTTTTACAAGTTCAATCAGGATGTAAATCTAAACACAAGTTGGTGTTACGGCGAAAACTTATTGATTGAATGGACCGCTTTGTAATTTTAAATAAACATCACGTACATAGGAAACAGTTGTCTCCATGATATCATCCGATTGACAAAAATCAACATCCAATTTAGTTTAAAAGTAAAAAAAAATGGATCGAAATTGATACGGATACATAAAAATAAATTTAATAACAGATAGTAAAGCGATTTTTCAATTATTTTTAAATATTGGAGAAAGGACTGACACCATTTTTGTCATTCAATTCCTCATATTGAAATTAAAATAATTTAATTTGTTTTAACTGTTCAGCTTTTAGCTTTTTCTTAAATAAGTAAAATTGACTGGTTGATACGACGACTGTTATAAGAAACTTTAATTGTATAAATAATTCAGATTCAAATTGCGCGCTTAGGATCAACGCAGAGACACGGTTTGATTAAAAATCGTCGCAAGACCTAAAATACATAGTCCGCGAGATAGCGCAAACAACTTCCTGTTATATGCATTTATTTCTGGCTCGCGGTTATCGCCCGGTCCGCCCCTCTGTCTCCGTTTCGCTTGTGTTCCAACCACCTTTTTCTTTCTTCCCCGTTCGAACGTCAGAAATTCAGGACAACGGAGTCGTCTTGCACTAATCGAGCTATTTTTAAGCCGCGTCGCACGCACAAAAAACAATCGCTTCTTTTTCATTTTTGCTTCTCGCTCAAAGTTACCAATTTCGTCATAACAAAACGTTTACGAACAATCTTTTTTGTTTCCCGAAAAAAACGTAAATAAATAAGAGACAAAAGAAAAACAAAAAATTGAGATACACTCATTAGATTTAAGCATGCTCAAATAACGAGAAGCTAAAAATAATTCGAATCACCTTATTGCCTTGGCATCGTTTCATAGAAGAAACAAGTCATACAAATTGCACCGCAATAGATGTCGAACAGTATTGAACTGTATTAGCGAACTTGATTGTATCAGAAAATCTTTCTCACATTTTGGAAGAGAGGCTAAACATGTGACGATACAAAATATTTTAACAATATTAATGCATTCAATATAAGAATGATTTACAGTCACAATTCAATTTTTTTTTATCACAATCATAATTTTGAAAATCTCCAAAATCTAAATTGAAAAACAATTTTTGAAACCCAATTATTATTTTAATTCCAAATCACTTGTTAATCAAATCATCTTTCAACGGTAAACAATATCAAATAAAAATTAATTGACGCTAATTCGTTCAAATAATTTATCAGTTAGTTTAAAAAAAGATTTTTTGTCAACATTTTTTTCTTTGTTCACCTTGTTGGTTACTCGACGAATCTAGAGAGCTGTCAGGAAACGTGCCAGTTTGCTCATCCACTCGATTATTTATTTTTATTTATTTCCCTCTTCCGAACTGATTTTCGTTTTGTCTAAAAAGTTGGCATCTTTATGTTTTGAATAAAAATGTAATTGTACAAGCAAAAGCCAAGTTGAGATCATAAAAAAAGGTATATACAGAGGCGATGAAAAGAAACGCGATCCGTCAGATTCGATTAGAATTGCTGATTTGCAAAATTCAACACCGGTCAATCTTATTCATAAGCGCATAAGCAGCGCGGGCACAAGATGTGGGAGATAAAGAGCGACAATAAGTACTGGCGCATACAAGTGCGACGTGTGTACGCAAGTTGGAGCAACAAGTCTTCTCATCAATGGTAACATTTCTCTAGCATGGTCTTTACGTCATCCATGACGCATGACCTCTATGCAACGTCACGCAGGCGCGACCCACCGGATGTGACATCTACGTTTCCTCCTTGTGACACTCATTGACATCGCACACTTTGACGTTTCAATCAATAAAAAAATTAAGCCCCTCCTGTATCTTCCTAATCAGAATCATTATTGCGATTTCGCAATTTTTTGAACTTTTTATTGACCAAATGAGAAAGAGTCGATACTAAAATAAATTTGAACTTTTTGAAATTAAAGAATGAATTTACCCTTTGCTCTTAAACCACTGAAATAATAATATATTGATTATTAATTTTTTAAATTTATTTATAAATATATCAATGAATCATTTATTTTCTTTTGAGATGTCAGTTGATTGAAAAAGGGTTACAATTGGTTGGCTAATTAATATATATAAATAAATCAGCATAGAGATACAAATAGAATATCGAATGTATTTTATATTTATAAATATAAAATTGATATTTAATTTTCATTAAATTATGTATCGAATCATTTATTGTAACTGAACAATACAAGATGCTGAGTAGAACAAAAATTAAGTTCCAACTTCGTGATAAGTTTATTTGAATTTCAGCTTTTTACGTTCACTCAATCAATAAATTAGAATTAATAGAAAAAATATATTGTACGTGAAACACCGGATCTTGTTTTTATAGGTGGAAAAAGACTAGTTTTGTTTAAATAAGTAATCGAGTCCCGCCCAGTGGGAGCTTTATCCGGGGCGCCTTAAAGAGTCAGGGCGCATGGATGAGATCCGTTAACTGTTCGACGGATGGGGTTGATTAACATAATCGCGTTTCTCTTCGTTTATTCATCGGGATTGCTTGACAAGAATGACCGACTAATAATTCACAAATCATGAATCAAGAGAAATAACGCAATTTTGGCAACTTGAAAACTCAAAATTCAAAATAGTAAATAAATTACAAACACATTCTAAAGAGGTAGGAAAAACCTGAAATGGTAAAAAAAACTATCGACTCGATTCAGCTGATTGAAATGCGAATTTATCGCGGAAGTTTTGAAACGAGATAAAGAATTTTTTTGTTCGACCAATCGAAAAGCAAAGGCTGTGACACTACTGTAAAGCGTAGATGTCATTAAACGACACTCAATAGGCAGTTAATATTCCTGACGGTGGCATTATAAAAACAATTTGAATAAAAATTACGACCTAGAACAGAAATAAATTCAAGGACAAGTGTATCGCGCGGCAGACCCCGTAATTGCACCCCATTTCTATATCGCACTATTACTCTCATGGCAATTTCTCCTTTATTACTGGCAACGACACGAGATAAGAAAGTGAACAGCGAAGCTCCTCTCCCGTGATCTGCACATATTCGTGTCTACTTTTATGATTATGTTTACTGGCCAATAACTATACAATATCAATCATCCTCTAACCATTATAATTTCGCCTCATAAATAATCGATAACCATCCATAACAGATTCATTAAAACAGAAAAAAAATCATCTCACCTAAACATATTTTATCGACTTTGAATAAAATTCTTATTTCTTTTGTTTTCGTCCAAGGTTGGAAAATAACTGGATTTATCTTTCTTTCAGACAGAAAAATCAAGGCCCTTGAATTCGTGAAATATTATTTAGCAAAGAATACGAAAAAAAAGGAGACGTGAAAAAGTATAAAACTGTAAAGGATGCGCAATATTTTCATTTATGATTCGAGTCATTGTATAGGTATGAATGATGCGAGACGTGCCAGCACCTTTTTGCTGTATATCTGCGCGAAGGGGCAAGGCACAAAAGTGGAGAGAAATAAAAAGAAGAAAGACAAAATGGAGTAAAGAGAAGAGGGCAAAAGGGATGTATGTCCGTCGTCGTTTCTTAGTCTGCGAAGGCGGCTCATTGACCGAACAGTGTGCTGCGGCATGGCGCCTCTCTCTATTGATTTCCTACAGAGGGGGTAGTAGTGCGCTACTGGCTGCTACCGCTCGCTACTGTCTGCTCGCTAAAACGATCATGTGACTTCGACCAACGTTTACATTCGTCGCTTTCAACTCTCTTCATTTCAAAACACTCGCAATAATACTCGCTTTTGTTTTTCCCTCTCTCCTTTTCCCCCCCTCCTTTCAGTTCCTTTAAAATCCAATTTCCACTTTGTAAATTTGATTATTAACATTTATTAATTAATGGGGGATATAAATTTCAATCAATTTTACTCTAATGTAATTTAATCAGTTGGACGATCATGTGATTACATCTAATTGCGATAATGATATATTATTGGTATAATCCCATAACGGGTTTTGATACTGAAAATAAAACTAAAGATCAAAATAAAACTGACGCTATGAAAATTTTATACATCTTGATGACTTGAGAATATCTTAAAAAGTTTTTTTTTTCTGGTTCATCAACTATGAAAATTTCGTGATGTGCAATTATGGATCCGTTTCAGAGGGGAGGAAATAAACTGATGAAAAATTATAAAAGTTAATAATTGCGAGATTTGAACGTCTTTGTGTTGGTTCATTTGTTTTCATCTTTGACAATTTTGAGATCTGCAATTGGAGGGCAGCGAAATGAAGAGGTGGACGCATCAATATGTCATTAGCGGCGTGTAACAAGTGTACTGAATGATGAAGGAAAGTGTATAAGAGGAGCAGGTTTCTATAACAGATTGTGAAATAATAGGGAAACGGAGACACAGAGGGCTCGCGCGTGGGACGAGGCTGAGCGCCGACATAGGTACGTCGCGGTGCAGATACGAATCGCGCGCACAGTGCCTGTTGTTGCGAGAATAGCTCTGCTCGATAACGTATACTACGAGTGACGTCAACAACCCCGCAATCATTTGACGTGTTGCTTGCCCGTGCGTTTACGCATACAGCTTTTATCAATTGAATTAACAAACCAGTCAATTGTTTTTAAATGGATTGACGACTTTTTATTCGATAACAAAAATTAATAAAACCAATAAGCAAAAAAAAAAAACATTAACTTGTACAACATTGATACAACTTTTGTTCTTTTCAATAAAGCTTTTGGTATAGAATTTTCTCTAACGAAAGAAAATGTTTGATTCTAAGATTTTAATTATTCTATATAATAAATTGAAATTATCTTAGCTTCAAAATTAAAAAACCAAAAGTTGTTACTTCTGACCTCATCTAAATTATTTGACGAGTGAATTGGACTGGTTCAGAATTGATAAAAATAAGTGTGACCAATCAATGCAGTACAAGTTTGCACCTTTCTTCGGTATGGTTTTATATAGAAAAATAGATGATAAAAAGTGTATACAAGTTCGAAACTCGTCCAACAACTTATCAGGAGTGGGCATTGAAAAGTAGCAAAGGTCACCTCAAATTTATTACCAGTTCGACTAACGTTTTTACGTATATCTATTTCGGATCAAAATAACCGGCTCATTAAACACTCTCGGATATTTGGGATCGTTAAATTTACTTCTCCTAATCTCGGCTATGTTTTCAACTCATTTTTTATTGCAAGGAGACAACAAGAAATAGAGAGAGAAAGAAAAAAGTAAACCTTGATACGACGAAATGAACTTATTCCTAAGGTCGACGAAGCTGTCAGAGCCACCGTATATACTTTCTGATGAGAAATTTATCTAATTTTCTTTCGTCGACCTCCGACCTATGGAATCAAAAATTGGAGGTCACACGTCATTTGTGTAACCAATGGAAAAGACTATCATTTCAGAGTGAAAAATTAAATTTGTTTATTCTTTTACATTCTTTTGTCGAGAACAAATTTCATTGTTGTCATAATTTTCGTTATCAAACAAAGGATTTGTAAGGAAAAAAGTTCAAGTTATGGATGCAAAACAAACAACTGGCTGGTTTTAAGCAGACCGAGTTTTGAGTTTGAATGGATAAATATTTATGGCCAGGTTTTATTTATGCGACTTTTTGATACTGACGAATTGACCCATCACAGGTCAGGAGAAACACGCGACGTTCTAATATCAAATTATTTATCCGCTCTTTTTATGCTTCGTTTTATTTAACGAATAATGTGTATCAAATTTGTATTAATTTGCCCGCGATAAAAGAAGCGCTACGACAGCGAGCTTTGAATCTCATTATAAAAGTATTCTATTGTTCAAGGTCGACTCAGTTCAGTAATTTCAATTTTATTTTTCTAAAACAAAGAAAATCCTTGGATCAAGTCATTTAATCAATTGTTATTAAATGTCGGTCAATTGAAGACCGGATGCAATGGTTAAACAATTTTGTTTTCAAATAACTCTTAATTATTAATTAAAAGTTATTTGAAAATGATGATTAATTTTTTTGCAAGAGAATGAATATTGAGAGAGAGAGAGAGAGTTTGTGTGATTGTTTATGTGCAAAAAAAAGTTCTCCGACATGGATATTTCGTAGAGAAAAGGATGAGCGAAGCCAGATCGCGGATCCATTTGTACGGATTAGCAGGAGATTTCGAGCGGCCGATGTCGAATCAAGAAATGCAGTTCATTGGCCAGGCGAGTTGTCGCCTTGAAGTCGAACGCTAGCACGCCGCCAGGCTGCCAGGCAGACGGCTCTTTTTGCATTCCAAATGCATGTGCGTAGATACGCGCATTATACAATACTTCTTGTAACAATTCAAACTTTTCACCGTTTTATACCAAAAAAATTGCGTTCAAACTTTTTTACTATATGAAAAAAATTAAAATTATATTTCGATGTGAATTTAACTTTCAGTTTTTGTTCAGTACGTCTTAAATTAGAAATAAAGAATAATTTGCCCAGTTAATAAGAAACAATAAACATTTTTAATTGGTTTTTGAAGAACGTTCAACTTTTATTTAGTGTGACAAATTTCATTCTAATCTTTTATCGATTTTATTTTTGTTCATGTTAGTTTGAAAAGCTATTTTGTGAACTTTTAGAACGGAATAAAGATTTGAATAAAAAGCTGACGCGTGAACGTGTTTAAAGAAATCATTGGGAGTGATTTCATTTTCGATAAAGCGGGGGAGAAAAGAGCGAATCCACCAAGTCGAGGCACAAAGTAGTTCATACTTTGGATAAATTTAGCTACGGGAATGTTTTCTTGTCGCGCGTGCACTCATATCTCAGAACAACAAAATAACTCTGAAATTCCACGGCAGATTTTGTTATTGACAAACAAAAGAAAGCCCAACAATAACCAGCGAGAAGGCCCCGAGGGCCTTCGGGTTCTTCTAACAAAAATAAAGAACAGAACTAAAAACTAAAACTTAAACAATAAAACGAAACAAAATCAAACAACAAAAATGAAAAGTAATGAAAAGTGATTTAAAAAAATGGTAATAAATAAAAATGGATATGAATAGTGGTTGATTCTGCGCAGAATTATAAAATTTTTGTTGTTGGGTGTGTAATTTGGCGGATGTTGAGCGAAGGCGTATAATGGAAGCGCATTTTTCGTCGGCGACTGAAAAAGGAAGAAAAATAGGGGTCGACTAAAAACGGAAAAATGGAGGATGAAAAGTGGCATCGCCGAGGCGAACAAGGACAGAGCGAGAGCGTTACACTTGTTCGCCGGCTGCTTGGCATTCTCGAGAGTCCGATGGATCGATATAGTACGTCGCGTTATCGAGTCACACTCTACGCCGTCACTTGCATCCGTCTGTGCGTGTGTGTGAAAACCCACCGATTTCCGACGCTTCATAACATTTTGCAAAGAAATTTTAGGAAAGGTTTCCTTAAATCTTTTATACTTTTCCTTCCCATCGGATGGAAAATCATATTCCCATCGAAAAAACAAACGACATTATATGTTATCAGAAATTTCGCTCTGGCAATAAATTTTCCCACTAAATTTAACAACCTACAATCCGAATCTTGTTGAACATTCCAAAATCATCATATTCATGATTGTTTCACGTTTAATTAATTAATTTCTAATTGTATGATAATAAGGTGAAAATTTTGGATTTTAACATTAAAGATTTATTGGATGGAAATAATGAAAAGTCAACAGTTCGTTGTTTCAAACAAAAGACAACGATGAGTGGTTGTAACTCCATTTTGCAAATCTAATTGTTCGGTTCCAAAGTTTGTCCACGGTCCATGCAACGATTCAATTATGGTAAACTACTTGATCTGATACCAGGACGAATTTCTAGCTCGCAGGCTGATTCTCTCTAATGCCATAATTGACTTTTACTTAACAATTACACATCACTGGTTGAATTATTATTCAAAAGAAAGACAAATCCTAACTTTTTAAATTAGATTAGTTCTTTTGTTCTAAAATTCCGATCACATTGTTACTCAAAATAAACAATTATATCCTTCTGATATAATAAATATAACAAAATAAAAAGAAGGAATCATTTGCGGATTTTCCACTGACGAAAATACGTTGCTGATCGTCCTGGTTCGCGTCGAACAACGGCCATCTGGTCTAATTCAAGCTGTCATTTTGAGGTCAATGCTGCAACGCGCGTGTGTGGGTTCTAATGAAATGATACCGAACAATATTCAGGTAAAAATTAGCATATATGTGGACATATATGTAACCATGTATAAATCATATATATGACGTATTGTATATGTTATCAAATTTAAAATATATATAAAATATATATGTGGACCATATATGTAATTATTTTTGTTATTGAAACATTGTATGAAGCGATTTTGTAAAAAAAAATGTTTTTTCGCTACAGCAGGAAGCTTTTTTTCGTCAAATGAAAAATCACCTGTTAATTTATTCCTTCTTCTTAACTCTGCCCCCCCCCCCCCTCCTCCTCCACCCTCGTGTCGGCGATTGCGCAACGATTTTTCATTTTCTATTTTTGTGGCCTTCAACGTCTGTGAAATTCTTCAAGAAAACTGCTACTCGCTTAGATCCCGTTACCCAATTGCCGTGGTATTTTACATGGATGCGTGGGAAAGTCAACGATTTTAACCCCATTAACGAGCTTTCAATTACATACCCCTCGACAAATAACTCCTCATTTCTGACTTTTTATCAATCTCAAAATTCAATCTCAGGATTTTCCGTGCATTTTTAAAATAAATTGTTATCATTTTTGTTGGCTTTTAAAGTATGAATAAAATTATGTTTTAATTAGTAGATTCATATATTTGGTTACATTATTTTAATTCAGATATTGGTTTTGACAAATTCATCAATTAGATGGCGCCACCGTGGCTCAAGTAAAAATTCTCTAATCTTCAAAAACATGTTTAATTGATTAAAAATATAACTAAAAAGAATGAAAAATAATTTGTTTGTTTAAGCAATGTAGAGCGAAGGTTTGAATTCATTTTTGTGAGTATACATTTGATACGAGCCTGATTGGGGTAAAGGGTTACAAAACCAGCGCCGTAAATGGATTGAAAATTGCACGGAGACAAAGCAAAGCTAAACCAGATTTGAGAACGGAGAAACTTGTATTTATTTCACTCCAAAGTTTCACTTTTCTATTGTAATCAATAACTCCGTCGTCCTGCCATCAATTATACATTTAAGTACAATCAACATAATTATATCTACCTTGTTTAAAAGTTGCATCACTAAATACCATCTTCCACGATTTCGCAAACTTAATCTTATATTGTACTATTTCGAATGCAATAAAAAAAGTGCTTTGATTAAAAAATTCCTCAACTCTCCAATTAACTTTTGAAAAAGATGAAATAGTTTTGGTTTTAATTGTAGTTACGTTTTTGTTTGTTTGTTTGTTTCTTTTCTTAGTAAAGTTAGAGATTGGAGATTTACTTCGCTTTAATATTTTCTTTTTAATTTGATTTTAATGTTTTTTTTCTTTTGTATTTTGTAACGTTGAATTTGGATGGTGTTTTAGAAATTAAAATACTTCAACAGGAAGTGATTTGTATAAGTATGATGGGCGTTGTTTGCACCAAATCTTTGATGCATCAACATCGGGACGAATGAGGCCACGCGTGCTACGTCTTCTTGTGAGACTTTCACCTGCACGCATATCTACGCTCAACATTCATTCCCTCGGCCTCTAAACACAAGAAAAACTATAAAACCACGAATACCCGACATTATCATGGTTAACACGTGAAAAATTCATGTTACGTCAAACATTACAAAGTTCAATTTTCCAACCTCTCTGTACTGAAATTTATCGACTTTCTTATAACCACATGGAATAATCTCATAGTCATTTTTTCTTTTTGTCAAGTTATCAGCGAATTTTCATCAGAGATGAATTTCAACGAATTTCTAAACTCATTCCACATCCAGTGTCCCAAGAGGGACTTCTTTTTTCACGTTGAAAAATGATTATTAAAATATTGATATTAATCCCCACCCCCAATTTCGAATCTTGCAGTAATTGATAAATTTATCAACATGAAAAATTATGAAACCTCGCTGAATAATTCAAACTCGGCTCGTAAAAACTTTCTTGCGCGTTTCAATTTGAAGGCAAATATTATCGGGAGAGGAAAAAAAAAGCTGGGAATCGGTATCTTATGCGAAATATTATACACATATTTCGCGCCGTCAAAGACTCGAGAAAGTGCGGCCGATTATGCATGCACACGGGATTCTGAATTTGCGCGAAAGATTAGTGCGCGTATTTGTGGTAAACAACCTTCGATCATGACTGGTTACAGCTGCAATTGATTACTGTGCAGATCAGTCTAAAAAGAACACCAAAAAAGTCAAAAATACATTTCTTAGTATTAAAACGATATTAAAATGATATTAAACAACATATTTTTCATTATTTGTTATAAAAACAGATCTTTTTTTTTTGAAATAAAACGACACACTAAGATAAACAATTGAATAAATTGAAAATTAAAAAGAAGAAGACAAATTGAAACTGATGGATTTGGCGTATAAAATTATTCAGCTTGCTTTCTTTGTTTGTATATTTGTTGCAAGATCCAAGTCAATGCCCTGAAAGAAAGTTTTGAATTGCTCGCAAATTTTCAGAGAAAACTCTCTGCTTTATCTCATGCGAACTTTTTTAAATTCGTACATAAAAATGGTAAGTTGAAATTGGAAAGAAAATTATGACTGAATCCTTTTTTTTTAAGGAAGAATATTTTAAATACGATCCAGGAACGGTTATGATAAAGCAAATGAAAAATAAAAAATGTGATGGAGGAGTCTTTAATTTGATATAAGTTTGCTCTGTGACATATTAAGTTAATTTGTTAATGAAACTTTTTATTAGTCCGTAAAGTACAGTTACCAGAATTAAAAGCATCGGTAATAATAATCAGTGGGAAGTATCAAAGTAACCACCGCGATGCGAAATAGTAATATAATAAAAACGTCTGAGGCATGTCGACAATGTCAATACCGAGAGCCTCTCTCGGGGAATCGAAATTTCGTGTTTTGATGTTGCATTTATCTCAACCTTAACGCTTCGCTTCGCCAACAAGTTTTTCATCAGAAAACACAATCGTTATCTTAAATAAAACGCCGCGTCAATTGCACGAATTCTCATAAGGAAACAAATTCAATTTCTTTTTACAACCAAAACGATGTGCACCTTTTTCTTTCCTGTTTTATTTCAATTTTTCAACATTATTAAATTGTTACTAAAAAAACTGTCCCTAAAATTGTGAAACAAGAAAAAAATAGACTAAAAAAGTAAGAGAGAAAATTGTCGACTTTTTTCTCCTCCCAAAATCCTCGAAAACTTTCTTGTTATACAACCGCAAACTTCTGATTTCTCAAAAGTTACACCTATTAATCACCAGGTCATTTTTTTTAAATCTGATAATACCGTGTTAAAGCGCGCAATATCGAGGAAACCTCTCTGAAATCATTCGGTTGAAAATTGATTAAATTTTTGTCTCATCAAATGTATTTTTATTCAGAGTAAAATTGTTCCAAGTGTCAATATATCATGGAAAAAAAAAGTTATCGCGTCAGCTTATCAGGTCCCGAGTAAGCCGAATGTAAATAAAACACAAAGGAGAAGAAAAAGACAATGAACGTCGTCAAATAGCATTTAAAGTGCGATGATAATGATGGTTGACGTGATTTTTGTGCGCTCCGACCCTGCCCCAGATTCAGCGTATAATCATCCACAATGGTGTTTAGAATGCTAACTGGCCGAAATCACATATTTTTTTGTTCAATCCTCGTGAACGATTGCGCGAATGCGCGTTGGCTAATTTTTATAACTCATTTCTCTTTCTTTTGTTGGCGATTTTGTAACCGCTATTTTTAATTGAAACAAACAGGCATAAAAGAATGTTTCCTAATTGAATTTATATAAAATTCTTCATTTATCTTTCACCTTGTAATTTTTTTCTATAAATAATTTGTTGAATACCTTTTTTTAGACAGTTTTTTTACATTTCATTTATTGAAACTATTTTATTTATTTCTTTAATGAAATTTTGATAATCGATGATAACAAAAAATTTATTTTCATTATTCATTGCAAAAGTTTTTATCCAGATGTTGAATGAAAATTCTTGTAATCATTTTTTTTATGATTTGATAAACAAATTAAAGTACATGACGTTGGTGTATTTCGTACAACTGGACGAGTGGTTACAATGATGGATTGGTCATCAATGACGAGGTTGATGTAATGTATCTAGAAAGCGCATGTGACTAATCAGAATCGATTAGTCTGGTCGCGAGGAGATATTCGTGATCTGCGCGATTGTGAATTCAATTATCTTAATGACATAACAATAATAGCAGTGAATCAAATTCGCGCGAAACCGGATTGACAGTCGCGCATTTTCATGCCGCCTAACTCGCATTCTAATGTTGCGAGTCGAGCGCGTCTCCGACGATGACGACGTATTCTAAAAGCGTACTAAGTGTTATGAAATATTAAAATTGCACGTTATCCGTAACTTATTGTACCGTTTGACAACGTAACGCTACCTCACCATCTCAACTTTTACAATTTCAAATCACATTTTTAGACCGATTCTTTGTTTCATTTTTTCTTCTTTTTTAAAACATTGAAAAAAAAATGATAATCAATATTCTGTATTATTTATTTTTCATAAGCTTCCTTTTAAAATGAAAATTGAATAAATTTGTTACAAAATCTTAAAAAAAAATATTTGATTAAAGAAAAAGAAATTTATTGTAATAAAAATTGTTAGCTTCTTGAAGAAATAGATAATGATTTCATTCATTGATATTAAGTTTTGTTTCTGTTTTAAATTCGTTATTTCCATTTTTAGAAGCAAAAAATTGTCTTTCCTCAACAATTTCAGTTTTCTGGGTAATGAAGGAAACTAAACTTTGATCTTGTATTCAAAAAAGTAAATTCACAATCTATTTCGGAAAATATAAAGTGACATTAAAAAAAAGGAAACGATGGTAATTAGTTTAAATAAATGTTCAATCGGTTACGCGTATTTTGCCGTCGTGATTCAACCGAACGGCTTGATTAAACCTTTCGACCACATTCGATTGATAAGTTTATCTTTTATCGAGTTTGACCCACATAACATTTTGCCACAACCAAGACTTGAGTAATTCGACAACTGCTCAACAAAACATACAATTTCCGACACGTCAATAAACACAATCAAAAGTTCGTAATATCCATTCCCTTCAATATTAAGGACGAGATTAAAGACAAATTCTAAAAATTATTCTGATCTCAAATTAATTAGAAAATTAACAGCAAAATGTTCAGTTCAATAGTAATTATGTCAAGTTTGATATAAAAAAATTTATATCACATCAGATATCGTCTAAAATCAATTTAAATAGCGTCTAGAATAACTTTTTGGAATGAGAAATTTTGTTCTTTTTTGTTTCGTTCTCTTTGATTAATGACCGGTCGCAGGTACAATAATAATAATCTCCGAATGACGCAATTTAGATAGTCAGATTGTTTGGCTTTTGAATAAAGAAATGTTTGCGGTAATCTGATAAAATAACAAACGACATTTTGGAGAAGAATTTAATAAAAGTGGTCTATTTTAAGCGCTAAACCAGTTTGATTTAAAATACGTACTTTCTCAGTTGGGAATAGAAAACGGATATAGGTAGTTGTTGTTAGGTGCACAGATGGCAGTATTTATCTGCCTCATCTATAAATGATTTTGAAACTGCTACTAAGATACTTGTTCAAAAACAAAACAATTCAGCCAATTCGGAAGCTCAACTGAATTCCCCGCAGCCCTTTTTTTAACTTCCTCAGAAATAATTGCATTAAAAAACTTTTAATCCTTTTTAAGACTTTTTTAAAATTGTAAAAATGCAATTATGTTTGTTAACGAAAATTTTTATGTCAGAGATGAAATTTCGCAATATATTTCAAGGCCCAAATCCCAGAGATTGATGAAAGATAATCGATCAATCCGATTGATGAAAAGTAAAAATGTTTAGAATGAACCAAAAAAATTGGATCTTGGATGAATGAAAGAAATGAATGAATTTACCTTGATAAGGATCCTTTGAGCAGCGGATTCCTATCGTCATAGTATCCGATGGAGGAAGGCATGTTCAGGTAATCCAAACACGTGGGAGCACAGGGCACTCAACACTTGTGTTACGACACTGCATCACTGTCGCGCGCGATCTCTTAGCTTTCCATTCACCCTATTTGCCGTCACGCGTGTTATTGCTACCAGGACAACTATTGGCCCGCGCACAAACTCTTGTTTGCAAAGTGTCGCTGTCAAAATGTAGCCCTTTTGCAGCTCGGCGGACGGTTTTTATCACTCACACAAATGTGCACTAGGGGGGGGCCGGAACGGGCTAATTCGCAACTGGTCCAGTTGGCCTCCTGGGTCCCGTTTCCGGTTCTGCGCCACTTCTCCTTCCTGTCATCAAAAACACTTAATAAATGACCCATCAATCACACAAGCTTGAAATTTTTATTTTCGACCATATCACACACACGCACGCGCGCTACTTCGCTCTCCGTTCTCCTTTTCGCCCGGTCGGCCTTTCTCTTGCGACTACTCGTAACTCGAGAGTAGTCAACGCGACGGACCAACTATTTCCTCCGCCACCGTGAACGCGCCACTGTTTTCGGTTTTTCATCGTTCATTGGTCAACATCATACCATCCGAACACTATCAGCTATAGACTTTTTTATATTTTTTTTCCATCTCACGATCCGAAAGAATTTAGAGCCAATTTCGAGCATCTAATTTAAGGGCAGATGGGAATGATTTAGAAACGTGGGGTATTATGTGACACTACCGAAATTAAGTTAACTAATTTGTTCATTTTTTTCCTTAACCTTTTAATTATTTCAATATTTAATTTCAGTTTCGTATATATGTTTCATTTATAAAAAAATTTTAATTTTTATAAAGTAGTAAATGTATTCTGAGTTCACAATTACCCCAACTTATCGCAATCATCCTGAATGTCCCTAATTTCAAGTTGGTAAAATCATTTTCACTGAAAATGATTTATGGGGAGGCTATGGCAAATTCTTTCAACCCTTTGATCAAATAGTCGAAAAAAAGTTACATTTTACAACTGCAAACAGTTGTTAACCCTACGGAGTGAAATTTTATAAACGTAGATAAAATTGAAAGACGGTAAGGTTGATTTTTTTTTGATATTTCAATGACAACAAGGCAAAGAACCACTCCCAAGAAGGTTTGAAAATTTCAATTTTGTGTCATATGGATTTCGATAAAATTTGTTATTAAAACGGGTAATTATAATTCAAAAAATCTATGAAAATGCAAGAATCATTTTTTTCAATAATTTAAACATGATTCCGGGTAGAGTTCAGAAAATTATATATATATATAGCAAGTACATATGTACTATATATGTCACATTATAATATATATTATATGAAGCGGGAGGCGGATATATTATATCCGGAGCAGGAGCAATGGTGAAATTAAAATTTCCCTAAAAATAGCGGTTGAAAAATCCATCTTTTCCTAAAATAACAATTCAACAAACTCGAGTTGAATTCATTATTCAATAAAACGATTTACTATCTCGTGAAAATTTTATTTTTATATTCCCATATCAATTTTCGATGTTAAATTTCCAATTTTATGAAACAAGATAGATTTTTACCTGTTGAGCTCACTCTGGTTTTTTTTCAACTCAACTCAAAATTTCAAATAATCAGAAAGCAATTTGTTTACAGTTTTTTTTCTTAATGAACCTTAATATTGAATTTTCATGTTTCTAGAAGGGGATGATTCAACCCCTATTTTATCCCATTCAACTTCCTATACTCAAATTAGTATATCTTACTTTTTTTCAAATTTTTCCGACCATCTGATCGTAGGACTGAAAATTCACTTCAGTCTCCCCTTACACGATTCCTACACTTTTTTTATTGATTTCTATACACTCTCAAAAGTGATTTTCGTCGTTTCTCTTCCATGCAGACTTTAAATGAGCCAAAAATTTGATTTGGATCAATGCGAAAATAATAATTGTTGACAATGTTCACTTTGGGTTACTTTTCAATGTTCAGTAATGAAAAACTCAGAAAAACTTGATGTAGTTTAGAAACTCTGTTGCAAATGTCAGATTATTTTCACATTGTAAATTCTGATTGCGTATCGATTCGGATGAATTCCATCTGCCATCTGATTGAAGGTAATGCCTTATATCATGAACTGAACAAATAACTGGATATCGAGCTGAATTCCTGAAAAGATTAAATCACCATGAAAAATGTAGCTTAGAAAGGAAGAAAAAAAACGAAACTACATCACGCTAAGCTTGAGATATGTTTATCCCAGTTTGTAAAACAGAACTCGGCCTAAATTAATGAATCCGCTGTTGACCTGGCTGGAAGTGGTTTTTTGGCTTCGACCTCTCAATTATTGTCTATACAGATCGGTGACTAAATTCTCACTTGAATGTCGATATCGAATAAGGTATAGAAGATTGTAAAAAATGTAGGGACAGTACGGATCACTGTGACAAAAAATTATAAAGTTGAAGTTAAAATATGTATTTTTATGTAATTGAATGATTTGAATGTGTTTTTTTTTTCAGAAAAAAAAACGATTATCTTGTATCTTCATCTTGAAGATGTCACATCAAAAAAGACCAATATTTTGTGAAATTTAAATGAAAATAATGATTTATTTGACACGTCAAAAAGTCACGTGTGGACCTAAGCTAGGGTCACTCGTGACAACGCGCAGGGTGATTGTAACTTCATTTATTAAAGATGATAAATATTATTACTTGACAGACTACATCATAGAAAATAGTTTCTCTAACTATAATATAGCAAATTGGTGATAAATAAATTGCTTTTATCTATAATTAATGCAAATGTTAAATGCACACATCAAAATTTACATTTCAAGTTTATTTTGAGCATTACTTTTCATATGAAATTCTTTTTATTTTTCATCTGTATTCCAACAAATTGCATTGAAATACTCAATAGAAATTGAATTTTATTTTTGCTTACATTATACTTTTACTTAATCTAACGTATACGTTGAAAGTTAGAAAAAAGTATTAATTTTTACTTGATCATAACCTTCGTTATTTGAGAGCGTACACAAACATGTTAATAAAAAACGATTGGCGCTTTTTGACCTGAACTTTTGTTTATGATTATTAGATAATCAACAAATGCGATTCCGCAAAACTTTGTATTATTTTAATTCTGAAATGAATAAATGTCACAATTACCCGAATGTCACACCGACCCGTACTGCACCTATACAATCCTTTCTTTTTGAAAAACCGAGTGGCTTTTCTTTCAATCTGTTTACAAGCGATTGCGCAATATTTAATTATCGAGACGAGAAAAGAAACGCGACCCATTATTGGAACCTTGCCTAACGGTTTGATGAATTATAAAAGATGTATTTACATACTGTAACACTTTCTCATACAATCACAATGTCGTGACCCATCAAAACATTATGGAAACCACGACGCAGGCGCGAAGAGAGAAGATCGAACACAATTTGTTTCATCCTTTTTTATCCTCCGTCCTGAAAACAAAAGTCGGGAAGATCTTGTGGATCGCAATTTTCTACTTCCTCTTCTTTGTCACTTTTAGAACCTGTTGAAAAAGTTTTCAACAATACTTTTGTTTCGCCAGTTTTCTTTTCATATTTTGTTTGTGGAGTTTGCAAAAAGTGCTAAGAATTAATCAACCAATCGTTGACAATTTCATAGGCGAAAAAAAGTCATAAACACGGGATAAACGGTTGTTACCATTTGTTAGAATTTAGTTCCAAAATGCCGTGGACTTTCTACTTTCGCCGCGACGAGAGAAGATGAAAAAAACCCACTACAAAGAAAGAAAACGAAGTGTGTTTATCTACAAATCAAATCCAAATCCCATTCACTTGCGGCGAATCCGTTGCAACGACGACAAATGGGACGTCCTAATCTGCGCCTTTTCGGAGCGTCGAATTGCAACTCACGGGGTCTGGCTCTCTTGCTCATATTTTGTCGCGACAACAATCGCCAAACGAACGTGTAAACATTCGCCCAAAAGGATTATAGCGTCGTAGCACGAGGAGCCGATGAAAACTTGAAGAGTAAAAGCGTTACGTGATCCAAGGACGCGGTTGCGATAAGCCACGCACCGGGACTTCCCCGATGACAATTCGAACAAACTTATCACCTAAAAAACACATTTTTGACTTCAGAACAAAAATTCAATAGCTGAAAAATTCTCTTTGAAAATGTTCAACTCCCACTTCTCAAACAAATACAATTGTAAAACCAATTTCACGTTCTCTTTTTCTTCAACAATTTTAGTTTCTTTCATAATTCTTTTATTTATTTTCGTTATAGATTTAATTAATAATAAATTTATTATTTATATTATTTACTCGTTAATAATAACAAATTTAATTAACAATTTTAAATACATTTAAAAAAACTTTAAAAAGTGAAATAGAAAAAAATGTTTACACCTCTTTTAATTTTTATAACAATTTGAGATTTGTGTCACGTTATGAGGTATCATGACAGATTTACTCAAAAAGGTAACATATCGTTTTGAAAAGGAACCCAAGTCTGATGAGACAATTATAATAGGGATTGATAAAGATTAAGTTTGAGGGGCTTCGAGATAAGATGATTAGACTAGTGGAACCAGGAAATTGTGATTTCGGGATCAGAAGCAATATTAAAAAAGTTTGGATAAGTGAAAGTGCCGGATAAGTCTGTTTTCTGCTCGAGTCTTGCTTGCAGAAAAAAATTCTCTCTCTTCTTGCTGTTTTTTCTGTCAGAGAAAAAACAGTGCGAATTGAAACCGTGATAACAACTAAATCTATTATTAAACTCTCGATGAATAATTTATCAGCAAAGATATACAAATTGATACAACAAATGAACGTCGAAAACTTTCAAAATTCCAAACTTGAAGTTAAAAAACATTCGCAACGTTTTAAGTGTTTACTTTCGGCGCAAGAATTTTTATATTAAAAAAAAGGTGTCTGAAAACTGACCAGAATAAATCTAAACTCACAGTCAGACGTTGAAAACAAAAACATCCAAATCCATGACAAAAACACGACAAAAAAAATCACCAACTCATTCGTAAACAACCTAACTTTTGTCCATCCCAATTTCATCATTTTTCACTGATCGTCAACAATTGCGTCGGCCAAAGTTTCGATTTTGAACAAAGAAACAAAAACAAAATAAATAATAAAAAAAAAACAAAGCAATCAACAGATTGTTGCGCAATTCTTACGAAAACTTTCTAACCCATCGACGGTACTGCCGAACTGTCAACCATTCAAATCCGCGAGCTTCGCAAAGAGCGCACGATGGTTCGCGGAAAAAGATGGCCGCGAGATTCGCGTTCGGTATTGTCAGCCTCCTGTCATCCGCGAGGTGATTTTTTTGAGACACGTTGGAGTACGTTAAGTCTCGGCGTGTTAATTCGCAGGGTATACGCGAACGAGCGCAACATATGCGTCGCCGTTGCGCACAATCGGATAAACAGGCCGCCTGTTAGCTCGCGCGCCGTCTCTCTCTTGCTCTTTCTCTCTCTCGCGCACGGGCTCTTTCTCAGCTTCTCTTTGCAAGGTCTTTCTTCGGCACTGCGCACGTATGCGTTCTCAATTGCGTTACGATTGACCGTGGACGACGAGCCGATGGACGGAAAAATTGTCGCATATGTTTGGCCTCGCTCGCACCAAATTTCGCCTGACAGCGATACCAAATTGAAGTGAGACGGAAGATCGTCTCCTCTCTTATTTGCAACTTGTTTCTCTCATCTCCTTATGTTTACACGGATTGGAATAACGAGCACACGTCGAGGTGAAACGCGCGTGTCAATTGCAATTCGGGCGACGTCATTGGCTGGCCGCGGCCAAAAATAAATGCGAATTAAAAGTCGCGATGGACGAATAAATAAGAGCGCCTACCTGTCTTAGCCAGCAGTTAGTCGTGAGTTAAATGCGTGCGCACACGCGCCCTCTGCGTGTGTGTGCACGTGTGATGACATGTGTGTTAATGAAGCACCAGTGCGGCGAGCTGTCACGTGGACACAAAACCCACACAACAAGTACAATGTGACGGAGGCGCGTGGACAGTCGCGACGGCACTGATCGCAGACATTCGCGACGAATCGAGAGCCACAGGTGTCATCCGATTGCCGCCACGAGCGACATGACGCGCCATCTCGCGCTGTTTTCCGCAACCTCGTTATGTCAAGTCGCTCTCTGCTCGACTCGGGGATTGCGAAACAAATTTTTTTTGTAAACAATTATTATTCAGTTTCTTTGTTTCGTTCGGTTTGTTTAGGTGTGAGCTGAAAAACAGTCAAAATAATGTTTATGTTGTTGTTAGAATGTAAATATTTAAGAAAATAATACTGTGATGAAATTAAAAAAAGAATTATATAAGCGAAACTTTACATTTTTTAACAATCTCCATTATTGTAAACAATTTGTTGTTGTATTCAAAAACTGCAATGGTCAGTTTGAAAACTTTGCGGGAAATTTAAATGAAAGTTTTTTAGCAAATCAAATTCTTTGGTCAAATTAAAAAAAAATAAAAATCATTCTCAACTTGTTATTGAAGAATAGATTCTGATTTTCAATTATTTTATATTTTTAATTTCTAACCTAATTTGTAATGGATGTAATCTATATTTTGCAAATATTATCCTGAATTCATGAAAGTATTTTTTTTTTTTTTGAATTTATATGAACATGAAAAACTTGAATATAAAATATTAATTTTAGAATAAGATACAAACATTTTGTTACCAGTTATAAAGTGAAAGTCAAATAAAATATCTCAGAAATGCGCTCTCCTGATGTGTGAAATGTGTGCGATTGTAGTTTGAGCCTAATGAAAGTCATTGTGCTTTTTTTAAAAGCGAAGTGTGTCAGCATCAAAAGTTCCTGTTGTAAAAGTAAAAATTACAAAATGTTGTAGCAGATCGTCGAATGTAAAGTTAAAATAAAAAAAGGACCCCTCTAAATTATATTCGATGAAACTAAAATATTATTTCGTTTAAATTACAAAAACTGCAGGGGAAAATAAGGTATAGGACGATAATCAAATATATAACGATAAATCTAAATTACATACAAAAACAGAAAAACAAACAAACTAAATCAGTGATTTCTACATGATTTACAACTTAGTTTCATAATCGAATCGATCGTTTTCCTATGCAAATATAGAAATAACACTTTCAATTTATACCCGAAAAACAAAAATCTTATCATCGGCACCTGTTGCATTAATTATAAACAACTGACACTGGTAGCGCCATCTGTCTGTGTCAACGAATTTTAATGACCTCTTTCATCGATAATGTCGTCTTTCCTTGATGTGCAATCAGTGCAATCTGAATTTGATTCTCCTAAAAACGAAGACTTTTATTATACTTTTATCTATTAGCCCTTTTATCTATTATTGACTCTCGCCAAGTATGCAAGTTCTAAATATTCATAAATCGCACTACTTTATGAATTCTTTCTCACAATTCAGTTAAGAATTGACTTAAAGTGATGGCTCAAGCCTAATGATGCTTTCAAAATGAGTTTGTAAAATTTGTGAGCCAACATTCGATCATTTTTTATAACAAAAACCATACCATCCGTTTCTTCTAATACCAAAGAATCTGCTGATATGATTTTTTGATGAATTGCTCACAATCTAAACTCGTTTTGAAGGTATCGCTATTTATCCCTTTAATTAATTATTCTTGCCTTACCTGAAATTGCTTCTCCTGACATTTCAACATTCAAGTCTTTCGAAGACTGTTCAACATTCCCGTCACCTACAAAACAAATGAAAAATAATTCGTTTTTGATACCAGTTTGTATACAAAATAAGAAAAAACGACATAGATGTGAATTTTTATTGAAAGTTTTTTATCATTTGTGAACAATAGTAGAAAGAAAATTCTTTGAACGATGATAGAAAATTAAACTTCACAGAAATTTTATTGAAAATTGACTAAACGAGGATTCAGTTTTCTCACCATCTCAGAAATGAGGAACAACCAGGAAGAAGCGAACCACAAGTGGAAGCCTGCAAAAACCTATACGAAACTTGCGCGAAACATACGTACCATAATTTTAGATGACCAAAATGCGTATAAAACTTGAAACTGAAATTGGGAGAATAATAATTGAAAAAAAATTGAGGAATTCGAGAAAGAGATTGGAAAACGTCCGGGAAGAACCGACCTATGGAGTAACGTCAGCAAATGAGATGTTCAATGTAACATATCATTTATTATAAATCATCAGTAGGATTACACTTATAAAATCATACATAAAGCTCCTTAATTAAACAATTTATCCGAAATATCTATAATACAATGATGATTGCGTGATAAACGAAGAAACATTCGTAATAAACCTATTAGCTCGAAAATAAATGTATCCGGATGAAAATTGTAGTTGTGATAAAAAAGAGGGGGGAAAGACAGGAGAGGATAAAGCTTCTATGAAATGTACGAAGATACAAAATCATTGATTGAACGATGTTAAAATGTGCAACACACGTCTTAAATTAAATAGACGCTGATCCGAAAAAATACGTGTACATTTCAGTTTCTATGCTGAGTCGCGAACACTTTCACCCGCAGGCACACACAATTCAAGTTTCTAGTCTCTCCTAATAGCTTATCACTAAAAGTCACTATAAATGTTTTCCATCTATATTTTTATGTGTGAGGAGTTAATTGTAATCCATATACTTATCATGTCCTTAATTATAAAAAAAAGTAAAGAAAAAACTGAAAGGTAGAATATCAAAAAAGAATTCATCAGATGTCCACTTGAAATTGCCCAAGTTTTGTAACTTCTCAACCATGGATTTATTTTAGACGTATTTATACAATATATATTTGTTCACTATACAGGGTGTTAAAATAGTTCCGGGATAGTTACCCCCTGTGAATAGGTGTGGAGGGTCAAATTTGGTATCTTTGGATAGGCCTTAAAAAATATTGGATAAGTGTTTTTTCGTTCTTCGATTTGTTTTACATTTCTCGAAATATTTGTCCGTTTCGTTCAGATTCAAAGAAAACATTATCTACGATAACTGAAAAATTTATCATGAATCTGAAAAATGGTTTGAACAAAACACATTTAAGATTTCACTGCTACCCTCACCCCTACCCCCCAGGGGATAGGCGGTGGTAGGTCAAATTTGGTACTGTTGGATAGGCCATCAAAGAATATTGGATACGTGATTTTTCATTTTTCTGATTCGTCGTAAATTTCTTGAGATATTTGTCTGTCCCGAAACTATTTTAACACCCTGTATATCTGTTAATTGATATCAATGATTTGATTAAAATTTTATAAGGTACGAGTGTTAGAAGCATTGTCTATCTAATGATTTTGGTAGAAACAAATTTCAATTTCAGGTTGCTGTTTCACATGGGACATCTTGATGTGAATGCAGTGGACCTTAGAACTATCTCATCATATTACACTGTACTATGAGCTTATGTTGAACAGGTTCACATTGTTCAAGTATAATTTCATGATTAAAAAAGGCATTATTCGCGAATACATAAATCTTATAAAATTGATTTTCATAAAGATTGAACCCCCTCGTTTTGTGTTTCAATTAAAACTTGAAATAAAATTTTAAAGTCAATTCAAAACTACGATGAACCTGCAAAACAAACACCCAAAATCCCACACACCATTTCTCTCGCGCAACATTTGCATATATTCATATATATATATATTACATTATATATACCCATTCTTTAATTCTTGAATGTTTCAACGTCTCTTGGTTGTAAATTTCATCCAAACCATACGAGATCGCACCGCATGAGAAATCATGAACGAACGCAATTTGTGGCTTGCGCCAGTGTTCAAACAAACCGTCGAAAGATCCAAGATTGTTCGTGCTCCAACAAACAATGTTTCCGGCTGTTATTATTTGATTGCATTTTAGAACCTGGCTCTAATGTACACTGCTGAGACGTCGTGCTTACCGTAACCAAGACGCTTTGCGTGCTTGTACACCTCATTTGCAGCTGCTGCGAGCGGTAGCGGTTGGTCCATTTGATCGCCCATAGTCAGAGCCAATCTCAGATCTTTTTGCATGTGCTTCAGTGGCATCTGCGTCTGGAAGCCTCCCTCGAGAATTGCTGTAACCAAAACAAATGTAATCGTTAGAATTTCTTTTGCCCATCCTGACTTGTTTTTTAATTTTAATTCTTGTTTATAATTTTCGATTTTCTGACACAATTTTTTATTACCTTTTCCTTTTTCAATGATAGCTGGACAACTGAGAGAAGTGAGTTCAAGAATTTCCAGGACGTCTTTTTGTTGCAGTCCGGCTCGATCGGCCAAGGCCATACTCTCAGCGAGGCCAGCCATGGTCACGCCAGCCGTGAGTTTCAACACAAGGTTCATCTTTGAGGCTTTTCCCACCTCACCGAGATAGAAACTGTTTTTGCTCATGGCTTCGAAGCAGCTTTGACAGTCGTCGTAGAGGGCCTTGTCGCCCGCCGCTAGGACCAACAAGGTGCCCTCCTCGGCGTTGGTCTTGCTGCCTTGCACTTGTGCCTCCAAGTACCGACCTCCTCGAGTGGTCACGGCCTCGGCAATGTCCTCCGAAGTGTCCGCGTCGATGCCTGTCATCTCGACGTAACTCTTTTCTGAATTCATCTCTGATAAGACGCCACAGTTTCCGAACACCACCTGTAAAATACACATTTTTAATATAAATTTTGGTTTTATTTCTTAGAATTGTTCGTGTTATTATTTTTGACGAAGTAAAATTTTACAACTCACATCTCTCGCAACTTGGGGATCAGCAACACAGCAGAAAGTTATGTCAGAAGCCGAAACAACATCCGATGGTGTCATGCACTCGGTGGCTCCAACTTTTTCAAAGCTTTTGCACTGTGGAAAATAATACAAAGATTAATCTTTTTGCTAATAACAAAAATCAATGCAAAAAAATTTTAATATAAAAAGTAAAAAAACAGGAATCATTCGCAAATTCTACTTAAAAATCTACTGTTCTCAGTTTTCTATCTAAGGAGGTCAAAAAAAGATTGAATTTCCATCAATTTACATGAAAAATTCCATTTTGCAACTTGCGTAACGGTTTTTCCAATGAGAAAACACCTGTTGTTTGCAAGATAGTGGCGCCATCAGTGGGAGATGTTTGGCAACTTTTAGCTCGGTTGGTTGGCCAGCCGCCCAGCAGATGGCGCTGCAATAGCAACTCCTCTTTTTAGCGAACGTGTGCGGAACGATTCTCAACATGGAAGGCGATCCCGAGAGACGCCTGCGATAACCCAACGTCGAAACAGAAATGGACGCCATACTTTTTCATAACCGAAAGAGGCGTGTTATGAGAATACTCGTCCCTTTTCGACTGCCAAGACCCATTTTTCGAGCAGCGATGAATGATGAAAATTAAATCCAATTATCAAGGGGGCTTGATAATTGATGCATTTGATTATATAACGAAAAAACTGATCTTTTCTTGAAACCACGCGGTCAGTCATTTTCGTCATTTTTACATATTTTCCTGCACGTAACTCAATATATTCAATGTTGCCCACATTCTCTGTTATTTGCATATTTTTTATCGCATTCATTACCGTCGCTTATTGTTTTCGATGAATAAATTATATAATATAAGACTTTTCCTTTGTATTGAAAGACAGACGTCGGGAAACATTGAAACAATATAATCAATCCTTTATTTATTAATCTTTGGCAGTCTGTCAAAAAAGTTTGTACTTGGCAGATTTGATTTTGCTCATTTAAGGCCCTGTACCAAAACTTCAAGGATGGCAATTTATTTTTTGATGAGACTATTATATTGTAGTTGTTGAAAAATTGTTACGACAAACAGAATGTCTGAATTGGACAAAGTGGTATTTATGTAATTCGATTTAGATGGCGGAATTAAGGTGTCGAATTCGTCAAACAGCCGCTCTTTTTATAAGAAATAAAAATGTGTTCGCGTTTGCAATTGCAGTTATGAAAAGTCGAGAATTATTGGTTATTATGTGACAATTATTTATGCAGAAACTTATTAAGATATCTTGGTCGTGCAGATATCAACTTTACTTCAGTAAATTAAAAAAGTAATGTCTCAATAAAGGACAAACGGAACATTGTTAACGGAATTTTTTCGTCACGTTGCTTTTGTAACATTGTTCAGAGATTTTGGTAGAGACTTGTTCCAAGTTTTTTTTTAGGAAATTTTGTTAGATTTTTTGTTTTGGAAAAAACCATGTGTTTAAATGTTATTAATTCTGGAAAGTTGAATGCACTCTTTTTGATAGTTCAATTTTTATGATTAGATTGATTAAAAAGTATAAGAATTATGAAATTGAAAACAATTAGAAATACGAGTTGTTTCACTAGTTGATGATGAATTATAAGATGCAGCCAAGTGTCGTGGCAATCACACATAATTAATGCGCTAGAGATCGTGGCAATAACTTTTGCACAAGCGCATAAAATCACGCATGAGAAACAGTTCATGTTCATTGTTTTTCATATAACAATAAACACATTATTTCACAACGCGATCATCGTTTCCGCTTCCCGCTAGAAAGGTTACTGACGTTTAATTCCTTGTTCTTTTATGTCACAAAATTGTCAAACTTTATCATTTTTCAAAACAATTTTTTCTTTCATTTTTAACTATTTGTTGACATTCATATGAATTACATACGTTCGATTTGTTTATATATTAAATTTTTTATTTTCTGTTTAATATTTATTTTAATTTTTGTTGAAATATTTTACATTCACTTACTTACATTCATTTTAATTTATTTAAAATGTTTTTAATTTATGTTATCAACATCAAGGACACTTTTTATCCGATTCAAAGAAATTGACATCCAACCAACCAGCCAAAAATGTTAATTTAAGAAATCGCCAATTTCATATTTGGCCAAATTTCAGTCTACTAATTGCTCTCCAAGCAATTAAAAGATCTTGAACTAATTTCAATTTTTATCGCCGGATGTTGAGCAGACGTCTTTTGTCTTCGCAAATAAAAAGGCTATCGAATCACAAGTTCAGAGATTTCTTCCTTCTTTTTTCTTCTAATTAACAAAGTGCAAACGATCGCAGCTTTCATCACCTCACAGTTTCCTGTTTGCAAACAATTTGTCACAGTTGGCGTTTATTTTTTTTTTTTTCATTGCTGTGCAATGCGATCATTTGAAACCGCCCACTTTCGCGGAAACTTACACCACTTTTATGATGCAACTAGGCATCACCTTGAACAAAAGCTGAGCCCACAGCGTGTGTTGCACCGATGCACTTATTTTGTTATCGATTAAGGGATATCTAAAACTCGCCGACTTTCTTTTCGAGCCTCCGCACTCTGTTTCCAACTTGTTTCCTATTCTATGGCCAATTTACCTTGAAATACTGGTGCAACTTGTTTTATAGACAAAATTGAAGTTGATCAACTTTGACAACATTCAACACTCAATTTATTATTTGACGAAATTTCTATAGTCAACTAAATGAATTGTAAACAGAGCAAGGAAGTAATGAAAATAATTTATTGAAAAATCAATAGCTCAGAATGGTGGAACATACACTTGAATTCACACCTAAATGCGTCATTGAAATAATCCCATCTAAAAGGTGGGTTTTTAAATATATACATCCATTTTTTATAATAAAATATATCGTTTTTTAAGCAACGTTTAAAGAATGTTTAAAAATCAAAATTTCAGAAGTTGATTTTATTTATAATGGCTGTAATAAACAAACAAACACAAATCAAGAATGTTTTCACTATACTATATTAACTTCTGTAAATATGTTTTGAAGAAGCCCTGGAAATTTGAAACAAATTGGTTCATAGTGGATTTGGAGACAACTTGACAACAGTAAATATTATTGCGGTTAAAAAACCAATTTTTAAATATTCCATTGTTCATATAATAATAAAAGTTAAAATGTGCAAAAAATGTTTTGCAAGTGTTGCTCGAATTGGAGAAAATTTTTGTCATAAATATTATATTCTGTATATTTTCAATAATTTATGTAAGTAAAATGAAAATTTGTTTTCAAAAGAAACATCAATTTATTGATTCGGAATTGATCAAGTTCCCATAACTATTGATAAAATAAGCTATCTTGATATAAGAAAACTTTTTTTCCTGCCAAGAAATTGTTCAGTAAATGTTTTCAATTTTTATTACAAAAAATGTTCCATATTGCACGTCCGTACCTAAAGGATTAATTAAGAATCGTGAATTTTCCATGATTAATATCAGAGAGAATTTTCTGTGTGCCTTGTTTTATTTTATTTTCTTGGTGTAAAAGAATTGGGTTGCAACGTAAGGTGTAGAAAATGCGGTAGCATCCAAGTCGGAAAGAAAAGGAAAGAAGCCAGATGTCTGGACTCGGCCGACATCCCGGCGGTGTTGTCGGTTGTGCGGGTATTGACAAGTCGGAGCACGCAACCCCGGGAACGATAGCAGAGCCGGCAACGCCGCTACGTTCCCAGCTGTGTGGCATGCATACACGAAAGAGCCAGAAACAGGCCGTGCCAAGCAGTGCCGGCGATCTCGTCTCCCTTTCTAATCCTACGCCCGTCCTTTGCTTTCATCGTGCTTTTGCTCGCGACCACTCCGGCATCAGCAATTTTCTTCAAATCACTTTCACGTAGGCTTCATTCTATTGTCAAAACCACAAATGACAAAAAATTGCTGTTTTTTCTCTTTTTTTTGTCGTCGCTTTGAAAGTGCTCGCGTTATTTGACAAACATATTTTTAGTCTCAAAAATATCGGAAATGGACTTGTTTAAAGATTCTTTTTTTTTCCTTTTTGAGCCAAATTCATTCCGGTTTTCTTTATCATTTTTTTGTTTTGTTTTTTTTTGTTTTCAATAAAAAAATTGTTCAAAGATCAAATATATCGTATCAAATTTTTCCTGACTTATTTTGACGCAGTTATGAACAAATTTATCTTCAAGATTAGAAGTCGAATATTCAAAAACAAAACCATTTGTTTATCGTGATGACTGATTTTATCGATCTCCGTTTATTGGAAGACAGATAAACAATTGACAAGTGAGAAAAAAAGTTGCCTAGTTCAGTTTTCTCCAAGTTTATTTTCAAATCCGCTCTTTAATAGTCGGGAATTTATTTTCAATGGTTCCAGGCTATTTATACACTTAATTCGATTCCGTACTTTTCGCTTCCAAATTCAACTGTTGCTTTTTCTTATCACAAATTAAACATTTGACGTTCAATTACGTAAACTCGGGTCATGCTTCTGGATATATTTAGTATTCTCATTGAACAATGATTATTTTCTTCAATTCGTCATTTCAAGCTGACAATCGGTTCTACATTTTTTGCCTCCTCTTTTTCTTTTAGCTCAAAAGAAAAAACCATTTGTTATTGAACAACACAAGAGTCTTTGCATTTTAATTTCCCGTCTCATTTCGTATCTTAAATAATGTCTGTTCCTTTAGTTGATTAAGGTACTTGGGAAAAAAGATAAGAAACATTATCGGCAGTTGTTGCAGTGCCAGTAAACTGGCAAACGACTAAGAAAAATTTGACGCAACGGAAAAAAGAAATTCTGAACCAAATAAAATTGGCTATTAAGTCAATCTTGCACATCGATCCGGCTCAAACTCAAACCATTATTTACCGTTCATGTTTTAACTTCAGAACACGTGTATCTTCAAGGTCAAAGTCGACTGCTCCCTTTGACCGATTTTCATCCCCTAAAAATCACTTCCTTATTGCCTGGCATTAAATTTTATCGCAATACCCTTGAACTTGCAATTAAAATTGACTCAGCAGATTTTCAAATAAATAGTCTGTCAATTCTTCGTTTCAAGTTGGAAGAAAAAAATGGAAAGTCTAACAATAAAACAATTCAATTTCAGAAATATCTACGACACGCAAAAATTTGACGTAAGGCTATCCTGAGATAGTTCCAAAGTTTATTTACCACCTCGCTTTTATTTTTAACGAGAGCAACATTGTTTTATGTACCAACGTTGTTCTTATTTTGAATCGAATGAGACTTTAATTAGATTGATATTAATATCACAGGCTCCGAGAGACAGACTCTGCAAAATAGTGATAAGAACAAGATTCAAATTAGACTATAGACTCTGAAACAACAAATTAGACTCTGAAACAAACAACAAATAAAGGGATTGCAATGATGATAAAGTAAATTAAAATTTGAGCATACCTATAAATATGCTATCAATAGAAGGATGGATTTGTACAAAGATAAAACAAGCGTTGAATATATACGTCTGCAACTTAACTTATGATTTGATATTAATATTTCATGAAAAACCAACACTCAATGTGCAAGGCAAGTGATAATTCCAAGTCCCACCAGAAATCGAGAACGAAAACAAAGACGGCATAGGCTCTAGTTATGACTTCGCAACTCGGATACAAAACAATTCACCTTTACCGTGACGTTGATTTTTCATTCATTCAATTATGTCACTCCTGCGACCTCACAGTGAAGCCAAAAATCCCAAACAAAAATAAATGACAAAAATAAATGAAAAACACAAATAAAATATTCAAAGATATAATGAACAAAAAATTAAAATATCACAAGGATCAAATAGTTCGGATGCATCACGCAGCAGACGAATGAAAGTCACTCGCATTGGTCAATGAGCGATCAATGTTTGACCCGAGTTTGCTCAGCGTGAAATTGAGGAAATTCTTCTGAGATTCAAAGTCTGACAAAGTTGCAAGGTCGTTTGCGAAGACATTTCATTAGCTAACAAAAAAAGAACATTGTCACAATAAATGACAATAAATTTTTCTTTTTCGATAAGACTGTTTGATTAGATTAAATCAATGATAATCCGTAATCCTTCAGAAATCACAAGACCGATAAAACTTAATCTCAAAATTTTAATCATAAACAAAATCAAGTTTTGGGACAAAAATAGACGAAATAAAAATGGGTTCTATAACAGTTTGACCCCTGGGCTTGGATTGTTGAATGGACGGAAAATTGTACGCGAGTGCAGGTGCACTGGCGTCGAAGCAGTCCCTTCGGTGGCACCCTTCGGGCAGGCGCGGTGTTGCCAGCGCGTCTGCGCTGTTGCCGTCAGGGGCAGCACGAGGCTCGACTGTGCCACCGTCAGTCAGTCTGTGACCGATTGGAGCGGGTTCACGCACGCCAGCAGGAGCTCAACGTCGCACGTCGCAGCGTGGTATCATGTGATAATGACAAACTGCGCGGAGTACCGACCAATTTGAAAAACCGTGCGCGATGGATTTCGGAGCCCGCTGAGAGGATACATTTTAGGTACGCCGCAAGTGTCCCGCAGACGGCACTTGGGCGCTGAGACGCGAGCGAGCAGACCGCGGACCTCGCCGCGGCTCGTGAGGACATGAGGGTGCGAGTTCAAAGTGGAGGTGCAACTGTGGGCCGCCACAATGAGACTGACCGTTTGGCTGCTCGTGGCTCTGCTGCTTGCTGGTCGAGGTGCGTTGGCGTGTACGACGGGCTGCTTCTGCGACGATGCGACGCTTATCTGCAACGCCACGAGGACCCTGGACACCAGCCTGCTCCACGCCAAGTTGCTGAGCTTCGCCTGGACCAACAGCGACATCGAGCGTCTCTCCCGGCCGCTGTTCGAATCGTGCGTTCATCTGCGAAACCTCTCGCTAGATGACAATCGTCTATGGGAGCTGCCGGAGGACCTGTTCTACGACCTGGTGGAGCTCGAGCGACTTAACGTCTCGCGAAACTCGTTGCAGCTGCTGCCCCAGCGGCTGTTCCTGAAGAACGTGAAGCTGCTTCACGTGCGACTAACTAATAACCGGCTTAAGAGGCTGCCGTTCCGGGTGTTCGAACCAGCGAGCCAGCTGTCGAGCCTCGACCTGTCGCACAATCTGCTCACCTCTCTGGCGGACCACCACTTTGCGTCCAACGAGAACCTGAGGGTGCTCAAACTCTCGTGGAACCGGCTCACGAATCTGCCGCCGAAAATGCTAGCGGGACTCCAGCAGCTGCGGGAACTCGAGCTTGACCATAACAACATCGGTTATCTTCCACTCGGTCTCTTCCTGGGCACCCGTCGGCTAAGTCGACTCAATCTCGCGAACAATCCCATCGTCAGACTGACCGACGTGAGCTTCCAGGGCCTCGGCGATCTGCGATGGCTCAACCTCAGCGACACCAAGCTCACGCACTTTCCCTTCGGCATTTGGAAGTACGTGCCCCAGCTGGAGCACCTGGTCCTCAGACGGATTAACATCACCATGCTCAACGACGAGGACCTCGTGGGTCTGGGTCGGCTTGAACAGCTACAGATCGAACAAACACCCCTTCACGCGATCAGCTCCAAGGCCCTGACGAGCGTCCCTCGACTGAAGAGTCTCTTCCTGAAGAATAACGAGTTGGTGTTCCTGCCGGCCAGTCTGGCGCACCTCGCGAACCTGCGTGACCTCGAGCTCCAGGGCAACCGGTTGGCGTGCGATTGTCGAATGTTCTGGTTTGTAAAGTGGATGGAGACCCACCTCTACTCCAACGTCATGAACAACGGGTTGCGGTGCGACGAAGAGCCCTCGCTCGACGCCCTGCGATATTTGAACTGCACTGCGCCTTACGCCGTCCACGTGACTGAGCCGAGGCAATATTTAATCTTCAGTCCGGTGCTGCTGGAATGCGAATTCAGCGGCAACCCTGCGCCCTCCATCACCTGGGTCACACCCAAACTTAAGATACTGCACTGGAACCCAGACTTGTCGTTCCCCGACGTCTTCTTCAAGCACCCTATCGTGCACAAATACGACGATCCCAATTACGTTGACGACGGCAGGATCAGGCTAATGGACAATGGCTCACTGTATATCCGATCGCTCCTCAGGGAGGACGTTGGAGTGTACAAGTGTTTCGCGACCAATCCGATCAGCAACTCGACCTCCTTTGTGACACTGCAGATGGACCCCGTCAGTTTCCAACGGGTCAGGGTGCTGAGTTACGTTTTCGGTGCGGTTTGTGCCGTCATGTTCCTACTTATCACACTGTTTGTTCAATTTCTTCGTTATCTGTGCACTAAGTGAGTATGGAGAAATACGAGGTTTTATTTCTTCACTAGTAGTTTTTACCTGAACTTGATGGTAACGATCGGTCGAGGGATACTGATGAACAATTTTCTTTTACAGATGCGGCTGTGAATCGTGGTGCCTCTGTTGCAAGCGAGTCGGAGGTACGCCCAGGGCGAAGATGCTGGACAGCATCGAGCAATACAAGAGTCAGCAGTTAGAACGACTGCGGGAGAATTATACTCAGCAGGTGCACAGGATCAAGGACAACTGTGCACAGCAGGTCGAATGGATAAGGGATAGCTACGAGGGCCAGATGAGGCACATCAAGGACATCCGAGACTACGGTACCAATCACCTGACGGCCTTACGAGACCAGTACTACGATCAGGTACGACCAAGTTTTTGGCCACCGAAAAACTAACTTGAACAATTGAAATCGATTGAGAAATCGATTGTTCTGAAAAACAAGATGGTGAACTCTAAAATTGTTGAACTAAATTTAGTCTGAACTGCGTGGTTTTCAGGTCAAACGAGTGCGCGACTACTCCACGAACCAGCTGAACTGGGTGCGAGAGAACTACGTGTTTCAACGTAACAAGATCCGCAAGTTCAGCACGCACCAGGTGCTGCGACTGCGCGAGGGATACAAGTACCAACAGCAGACGCTGAACAAAGTGCTGGAGAACCTGCCGAACCTCTACCTCGACAACTGTCGCAACGGCTCCTGCGGTAAGAGCGAGTCGGCGATCTTCGACCCGGCGGACGTGGACAACCTCGAGACCTACTTCAAGGCCGTGGGCAAGATCGCGATGAGCAATGACGACATCAACAGCGAGTACTACACGCCGACGGAGATCTCGTCGCCGAGTCCGCACGTGCCCAACCAGATCGAAGGCATCCACATCAACTACATCGAGCAGCCCAGGCCCGTCTTCTTCCTGGACCCGCTGATCGAGCGGGACATCGCTGGGGGACCGTCCGTCGTCCGAGAGAACGAGTCCGAGCGGCTGCTCTTCCGGCGCATCAGCGCCGAGAACCTTGCCCAGGACTCCACTCCCTCCAGCCAGGGACTGAGCCTGCTCGCGCCGAGCGGCAGCCTGCCGGACCTGCATCGCGAAACCACTCTCTAGTGACCTGTGACTTGTGACCAGTGAGAAAAAGAAAGAAAGAGAGAATGCTTCCTTCGTCAGCTGTACCTGAGCGGGCCCTATCAGTGCCAAAGTCTCAGAGTTGTCTGTGTAAATAAAACAAGTTGTTTTCGTATCGAAAACAGTTTAGCAGTTTCATGCTTCTAGTACTCGATAAGGTTGATGATTATCTTCGTGGTATTGTTCTCTTTTTTCTAAGTTTCATGTTTTTGGTTTCTTTTTGGATTTCTCTTTAAGATAATAATTTGAGAAATAAGTCGGTTTTTGAAAATTAACGACAGTTGCTTTCCATTTGCCGCGGCAGTTTGTCTGCTGTTTTTAGAATTGTGTTTATACTACATTTTTTTGTACAGTTTCTATTAGAATAAACGCTTTTCTATAAAATGCCGACGCGTTTCATTAGTATATACCGGTTTTTCTAAACTGAAGTTCATCGGCTGGAGTCAATAAAGCAAACAATCGCCTAGATTTTGCCCACATATCAGAGCATATCAGTAGGTCTTTTTTTTTCTTTTTGTTTTTCTAGGGTTGGTCGTCAGGCAGATGCTTAAAGAAAAGTTTGCTTCGGTGTGAGTTGTTTTCGGGTTTCGATTGAAGATTGCAAAGAACCCTTGTTGTACTTTGCGAGGCGACGATATTTTTGTACCTGATCGTACCAACGCAAAGCTACGCAAACTATGTATCCATTTTTTTTGTTCGTCCGCACACAAAATTATACTCGTCAACGACGTTTAATCAAATTAATACAATCGACTTGGCTTCTTCGCTCTTTATATAATACCATTGATTGCTTCGGCTGCTATTAAACTGTTATTGAGTTACTGACTTAACAGACATGTGTCTTAAGAGTTAAAACATTTGATTAGTTGAATCCTGCTTTTTTTATATTTAACAACAAATCAAACACAACTTTGTGCAAAATCCGAAAATAAAATTATAAAAAATTGTATTCTAAAAAAATTAGTCGGATGAATCAATTTTAATTGTTTTTTGAAATAAATGTTTAACATGGTAACAATTTTTGTTCAAACTGCAAGTGTCTAAAATGTTAGGTTACAAAATAAAAGAAAAAGAAAAATTGTAGGTAATGAGATTTGAATTGTCTAAATGAACCATTGTTTTTAATATTGTACTGATACTGAAATTGATGTTTTTATAACACCAAATCAATCAAACTCTGACATTTTACAGCGCATGTAAAAAGCCAACAGGCAGAAACTATCGACCGATTTATGTTATCTTCTTCTTTTTTTTTCTTTTTCTACATGAGTTTCGTATACAAAAATAAAAATTCCCGCAAAGTTCATGCCACGGGCATGATACTTTTTTTATACTTGATATCTAACAGGAAGATATAAAAGAATTTCCTTTCCATTTCATTAGAGTTCAGAAGTATGAAAAAAATTGGTAGGTCAATTGCAAAACAAAAGCAGAAATTCGACCGAATCATAAATGAAATTAACAATATAAGCAGAAGCTGCTTACTTACTGGACTCGTACTTATGCTTCCCGTGTTATATATATATTTTTTATACTCTATTATTTAGACAAATAAAGAAACAGAAACAAACCATATACTGCTGTGAACCTTGCGTGAAATTGTGAATATAGTAGCATTTAGATGACAGATTGTTAAAGAAAAATTAAAAAAAAAAAACAAAACAAATAATATCTGAATTGTTAAACACGATTAAATGAAACTTGCGTGACCGTTCGTATTAACGAATGGCTTTACAATTCTTAAATTTGAATATTCGAATCTTGATTGCAAAAATCATTTACGTCTCCAAAAATACAAACCCGTTGACTTATTTTTGGATGACAGTGTTTCATTCAGATTTTCGACGTCTAAAATTTTACTGCGTTGTATTATTTTTATACACATGACTGTCGGATGCATTTTTTATTTTATATGTTTACTTGTTTGTACAATTTTGTATGTACTGTGTACAAATTGGTTAACGTTTTAATGAGACTATCTATATGCAGAAATAAAGTTGGGTTACAAATAATTGAGTTTCGATCTATTGTTTTGATTTCTATTTGCTTGTGCTTTTTATAATTAAATGTGATAAAATATCGGTTGAATAGTTGTTGGGCAAAAATTATCAAATTTACTTCTGTTTTCATCATCGAACATTGGCTCGAGCATGGCTACTTATTTAATTCTCTTTCTTATCTAATTTTGATAAGATTCCCAATGACACTTTTTTTAGAAAAAAAAAAAATCCGATGTGGTTTTCATTTTAAAATCTTTTAGATTTTTTTTAAGAGAAAAGTGAATCAGTCACAAATTGAGTACAACAGTCATAAATAATAATTTTATTTATTATTAATAATAAATAAAATTATTCTACAAATGTCAAAATTTCAACATTTGTTAATTTGTTTCTTAAACTTCAACCGAGAACAGTAAATTTTTCAGAATAAAATTTATTTTGTAAATATGAAATTGTATGGTTTAGGCACTGACCTTTTCTGAAGTTCGGTTCCACAGGTATACCTTGTGACCACTGTTGAGTAAATTTTTAACCACGCCGCATCCAATATTTCCTAATCCCAGGAAGCCAAATTTCAGGGTTGACGGAGAGATGTTCTTCTCCTTCAAGGTCTTTGACATAGTTTCCACGTCCAGAGGTGGTGTTACCTTTGGAAATACAAGAAAAAATTAAAAAAAAAAATTCATCTCATTGTTTTGGTTCCAACGAAAATTGCAGTAAAGTTTATCCAACTTCATAAATTGTATTTTTTTCTCATTTTAAAATCATATTTTCAGTTTGTTTATAATAATTGCAAAATATATCAAACTGAGGGAAAATAAACAAAAATGGAGTGTTTGTATTTTCATGTCGTACAAAATAAACGTTGATAGGAGAGAAACGTCAGGTGCATGCGCAGTAGACACATTTCTGGTCTCATTCTCATGAGCCCAGCAGTGCGGTATCATAATTATAACTATACATATCAGAACATTTCTGTAGCTTATAAAAAAAAAATCCAATCATAAAAAAAATTGATCGAGAAATTTAGTACAAAATAATAATTAGGCACTTTGCGGGCAACAATAAGGATGAGTATTTAAAAAATTGTGTACTTCAAGTTGAAAGTAACCATTATCGAGAACTAATTATTTTAAATGTAAAATCGTTAGCGCCATTTTGAAAAGTAATTCTGCCGCATGATAAAAAGTTAATACATTTTAGATCTTGAAATGAATAGTTGAGATAAATATTATTAATTAATGAAGTAAATTATAGATGACACATTTAATCGCTATACAAAATGTATAAAAACGAATTGGAATGTAATAACTTATTTAAAATTTATCATTGTTTATCATAAAAAAAAACTTGAAGTAATTAGTAGTTTTTAATAGATTCATGTTATCAAATCATCAGTTGTAGTTTGAAATTAATTTCATTCAATTATTATTTTTCGATATTTCTTCAAAACAACTAAAAAAAATAAATATAAATATCATAGTTTTTTTATAACTATTTTCAACGATCGTTTGGAATTTAAACAAAAAAATGAAGAAGGTATAAAATAAATACCCTTTTTTAGATCGATGAGTGATTTTGAGAATAAATAATTACTTCGACGAAAAAACAATAAACAAAGATTTTTTAATAGATTATTAATTCATAAATAAAATTTAAAAATAAAAACGAAAAAAATGTTTGAAAGTTCAAATTTTACAATCAATGATACAATTCAAATATATTTAAAAAAAAAAAAAAAAAAAAAAAAAAAAAAAAAAAAAAAAAAAAAAAAAAAAAAAAAAAAAAAAAAAAAAAAAAAAAAAAAAAAAAAAAAAAAATTATTCAATACTTACAGGTCTTGCAATGCTAGTTGGTCTATTAAGAAGAGTGGAGCCAGATTTTCTTTGCGGCGAGTGATTTAGCGTTGGACTTACGCTACCTGTACGATTGAAGGTGCTGTTGCTGGTGCTAGAGTCCTTACGAACTTTCTTTGCAGGTCGCCCAATTTCGTCGGTGCTCATTCTCTTTATTTTTGGCGTATCCTGAACCAACATTCGTAAATTCTCATGAATGAACAAGCGATCAACAACCAAGCACAAATGAAACTCAAAATAAAAGAACTAAAATTTCCTTACATTGCCTTGTAATAAATACTTCATGTAACGAACCTTTTTTGGTTTCGGTGTGGTCTTGGGCGATTTCTTTTCCGAAGACTCAGTTTCTTCTTTAAGCCTATCAAACAACGATTCGGAATTGTTCTCATCTTCAAACACCTAAATGAAATATTATTTTCCAGTTACGTATTTTGTTTGTTGATTTTATTAGTAATTAAAGGGAGATTAAAGTGAAACTTGTTAAATTATGATCAAAGTACCTCTCCTTTGGCGATGAAATCTTCGATAGCTTCAATAGCATCTTTAAATGTATTCGTCTTGCTGGATTTCGCTAGTGTTTCTTTATATTCATGATAACGTTTGATCTGAGACTCTTCAATCCAGGCACTGTACAAACAAAACAAAAATCTTGCAAAATGCCAACAAACAAATGAAAAATTCAAACTTTCTAAGCCCAGTATAACAAAAACTCACTAATTATTCGTCCCAAAGAAAAAGATGCAGTGGGCAGGCCCTTTCTTGTTAATAGTCGTCGACTTTTTCATATCCTTAGGCGGGTTTGAGACCTAAACAAATTAAACGTCTAAATTATTCATTTTCAGATCTCAGAACCAAAACCGGAAAATAAATTATAAATAAATAAACGAATAAAAATTGGTAAACAAATGTGACCTCGTATCTTGAACATAACCTAAAATAAGTTACAACGGTGGCTTCAAAGTGGGCATATTTTTTGTATACAAAAAAAAATTATTTCTTCTATGACCGAAACATAACCTAAAATAGTAAACATGAAGAGTAAACATAAAAATAAAAGCTAGAGGGAGACGAGCCAATGGGAAATTTGACACGAAAAGAGCGCGGGCATGTGCCGGTGCGAAGTCCCCGACATCAGTCGATTGTTGCCACGTAAACCATGCGGCTCGAGCGTCTCCCGCGCGAAATGTGTCAGATTCGAATGCAAAGCTTGGTTATGTAGGTTATATCTTGCGCGTAAATTCGAATTCGAAGATGGCGGGAGATGGCGATCGCGGTGGGTTGGGAATAACGTTCGCAACCGAGCTGCCAATTTTACCCGGCAAAAAACAACTTGAACGGTCATCGTAGCGGCGGTAAACGCACGCCCGATTGGTCACTTGATCGGAAACACTTACCCGACCGGGCCACGGCGAGAAACCCTTCATTTTCGCCCTGAAAAATAAACAACAAATCACACAATTAACGGTTGACGAAAAACAAACACCGTACAAATTCAATCTAAAGACGTTGTTTCAACGTACCACACCAGGTCTCCCAGTTTGTAACTAATTTCCGACATCTTCGTTATACGTCTTCCCTCCAACGCTATCGGCAAGCGACTGATGCGAACTCAAACCGCGTCGCTTGTTACACTCGTAGGTCACGTGACCGGTTGTGACTCCTCCCACTCGCGGTCGGTACTGCAGGGACCTGCGAGCCAAGAATTGTTTATAAGCAAAATTTGCTTTAAAATGTATCGTTCATAACAATAATAATCATTTTATTAAATCTGTCTTTCACTCAAGCGTCCATTTTCTATCATCACAAGAAAAACAAGCATATTTTTAACAAGGATTTTGGAGGTACAAAATTTGGCGCCAAATTTGAAAATTGAAGTTAAAACATTTTGTTTACAACAATACAAAATTGGTTGGAAGTTGAATGCTGTGGGAGAAAAAATTGTTTTAGAAATGTTAAAATTTTTTTGTAAACTGATACTTAAAAAAAACAAAAAATGTCCCTAGAACTAGGGAATTAATGGTGACCCTGAGATTTTAAGAACACACGAAAACGTGAATTTTTGTCTAAAGTCACGGAAACAATTGAGCGAGAGAGAAATATCCTGGCTTGCACACCCGAGCAACGACAATTTGTATGCGCTCGCGACAACTAACGTTTGAGAAACGCTTTTATGATTGTTGCACTCGCTAAACAATAAATGTCACTGAAACATGGCCAAATCCGTACCAGCTGATTTGATCGTCTCAAAATCGACCAATTGTAAGTTAATCATAATAACCGGTGATTACAGGTTATAATAAATTATCTCAAGTTTTCGAGTGTCGTGCCTCACTTCGACCAGATTTTATTTAGTCTGGCAACAATTGACCTTCAGCTCTATAATTGCTTCAGTTAGAAAAATAAACAATACCAGATTCTTAAATAAAATGTCACAGTTACGACAGTAGATTTCATTTTATAATTTTAAATATACAAATTATTGTAATTATTGTATTCGTTTAGAAGCGTGGTATGAAGAAAAAGGAGCAAGTAAAATAATTGTGAATTAAACTTAACGATTTATCAAATGATTCGTTAGGATGAAGTTGATGTAAAATGTTTGTTTCTATTTTTCAGCTATCGCACAACAAAAAACATCGGAATCAAGAGCTGTAGTTTTGTATGTATCACAAGAAGATTGGATCAAGTCGGTGTTGGAACGTGCCAATCAGAAGGAGAGTGATGTTTTTTCTGACGATGAAGAGATCACCGATTATCCTTTCGAAGACGATTTAGACTTTTTACGATCCTTAGATCCGAAGCAGTGGAAGGATCAAGACCATTATGCTGTTCTAGGGATAAAAAATCTTAGAAATAGAGCTACTGAAGATATAATCAAGCGAGCTTGTAAGTTTAAACTTAGACCAAAATTGAAGATACAATTAAGATTTTAATTTTGAACTTGTAAATAATGTTTTTCTTAATTTTTGTACGTAACATTAATTTCAGACAAACACAAAATACTCAAACACCACCCTGACAAACGAAAAGCGCAAGGCGAGGAAATCAGAGCAGATGATGACTATTTTACATGCATCACCAAAGCATGGGAAACACTCGGTAATCCAGTTAAACGAAGAAGCTATGACAGTATTGATCCTTACTTCAATGACGAATTACCTGAGGAGAAGGAAGTAAAGGAAAACTTTTATTATGTCCTGGGAAAGGCGTTTCGCGAGAACGCTCGCTGGTCATGCAAGAAACCTGTGCCTAAGCTTGGCCATCCCTACACTCCAAGGGAAAAGGTAGAAAAGTTTTACTCCTTTTGGTATGACTTTGAATCCTGGCGGGAATATTCTTACCTGGATGAAGGTGACAAAGAAAGTGGTCAGGAGTAAGTATTTCAGTTTTTTTTTTTTTTTTTATAAATCATTTTTCATTTTAGTTTTCGTCATTTTTTTAATTAAATAAAATTTTTTTGTATATGTTTAACTCAAAATGTTTATTTTTCAGTCGAGATGAAAGGAAGTACATAGAGAAACAAAACAAAGTAATCAGAGCGAAGCGCAAAAAGGAGGAGATGTCGCGCATCCGCAGCTTAGTTGACATGGCTTACAATTTGGATCCGAGAATTAAAAAATTCCAGTTAGAGGACAAGGAGAGGAAAACTGCAATGAAGCGAGCGAAGCAAGAAGCAATGAGGGCGAAACAGATGGAGGAAGAGAGATTGGCTCGTGAAGCTCAAGAGAAAGAGAAGCTGGAGAAAGAGAGACAAGAGGCGGCGGAAAAGGCGAGGCTAGACGCTATCAAGCAGGAGAGGGAGGCTCGGAAGAAAGCTCTGCGCAAAGAGAAAAAGGCTTTGAGGGATTTTTGCAAGTCGCAGAACTACTTTGCTTCCAATCCTGAAGAAAGTATTAGACACATGGAAGGTGTGGAGAAGGTAATTATTTTGTACAACTAAATTATAAAATTTAATCAACAATGAAACAAGTTTCAATAAAGAAAATATGCTAAGAAAATGTTTTTATTTTAGATCTGTGAGTCATTTGAAGTAGCCCAGTTAGAAGAAGCGATGAAACGCCTAAAAGTGGACGGTAAAGATGCTTTTCTCAGCCTCGTCGAAGAGACAGAGAAAAAAATTGAAGAAGAACGTAGAGCAGCGAGAATTATTTCGAATGAATCTCGATCGGGCGGGGAAAAGTTCACCAAGTCTTATCACACCCCATGGACTGAAAATGAGCTTCAACTTCTTATTAAGGCCGTGAACTTGTTCCCAGCTGGCACGAATCAGCGGTGGGATGTGGTCGCAAATTTCATCAACCAACACAACAACAGCAACGATTCAAGTCACCTGAAGCGCAACGCCAAGGAAGTTTTAGCGAAGGCCAAGGAACTTCAGTCGAATGACTTCAGCAAGTCATCGATGAAGGAAAGGGCTAATAAAAAAGCGTACGACAATTTTATCGCTGAGAACAAGGCTAAAGATAAGTTGGAAGAACTGATGCCGTCCGAAACGACGAAAAGGTTGGATCATCCAGTCAGGAATGGCGAACCGTCTGAAGCTAAAGAAACTGCAAAGAAGGAGGTCTCCCTTCCTTGGACGCCTGCTGAACAAAAACTATTGGAACAGGCTCTGAAAACTTATTCGACTAGTGTTCCTGATAGATGGGACAAAATTGCTGAATGCATTCCCTCAAGAACAAAAAAGGAATGCATGAAGCGATATAAGGTCAGTGTTTTATTGAATAAAAATGAAATCAGACAATAAGATATATTTTGAGTGGCGTTTTGAAAGTTTTGTCTTTTGGTTTCAGGAATTGGTTGAGCTCGTGAAGGCGAAAAAAGCAGCTCAACAAGGATTGAAGCAGTAGCCAATGATATAAACGAATTTCATTTACCGTAAAAATTTTTAATCAATTCAACGACGCGACACTCGCAACTTAACTAAGAGTGGACCAATTTTTTGAGCATCTTGCTTGGCATGTGCCTTTAAACACGTTTCGTTCTCTCTATTCAGTTGTCTTGAACAAATCAAGATATTTTGAAAATTCATTTTGATTGTCCGGAAACTATTGTACTGAACGATTCGTAACTTGCAATTTGAGTGTAAAAAGGAGCTTGAATTTGTTGAATTTGGGAGTCGCAATCAATTTTTTTTGTAAAATATGTTGAATAAATGTGAATTTCAAGTAAAAAAACAATGGTCTTAGTTATTGTACGAAGAAATAAATAAGGATTCCCCTCGTACTTGAAATATTCATATATTTTGAATTTGACACATGGTTTTTTTTAACAACAACAACAACAATCTTTACAATTTCTTTGAACTAAGTGATGTTTCTAAGCGACATCTGTGACACACATTTCTTTCGTTCAAGAACACAAATCTCACCAACCAAACATCTCAATTTGATTTTCTGTCTTTTCTTTTTGACGCCAATTCATGGACGTTGCATAAGAGTTGATTGTTTCTTGTTATCGCTCGCAACGCTTAGAATAAATGTCGAAAAACGCACTCAAAAATTGATGAAATTAACGCACAAGATCGAAGATTATAAGTAAAATGGACAAAATTGAATGATCCATGACTATGGATTATATTGTGCAGTTTCATCATGCTGAATTTGATTTACCCCTGTAGAAATTGTAATTCGCCATTCACAAGGCAGTTTGAGTTAAAATTTACTTTAAACCGTTTGATATATGTTGAAAGAAGAATTTGCATAATTCGAAATACCACAAATCTTGACGGTAATTGAATTCAATACTTTGTTATACTTTAAATAGATTTTTTAAATTTACTTTTCCCGTTTCTTCTTTTGGTTTTTGCTTCAAATACATAAAAATCGTTTGAATTTTCTGCATCCTCATTGCATTTTATTAAAAGTTCACCTACTTTTTTCACCTACATATTTTCAAACTTGCCTCAATCATTGTATACGCTCTAAGGGGTTCAATATTTTTAGTATACAAATTTGTTCTTCCATTTTTTTTTCTTTTTTTAATGTTTTTTTTTCTCTTTATATATTAGTATAAAAGGACTTTTTCTTTAATATCTTATTCCTTCTCTACTATACATGTATTACAAGTTCTAATTTCCTTTTCATCATTATTAAAAAGACATTGAAAAGAATAACGACAATAGTGAACAATTTGAGAGTATATATATAATTAGGAGTAGTAAAATTATTGTACATACAATTATACAACGATTTGACTACTGACTATGACGAGCGTATTTTCTTTTTTCCTTCCTGTTTAAGATTAAGAATACGAAGACTCGATCATTTTATGTATCACGAACACTCATTTCACTCGCACATCTCCCATATATGTAATTTAATAGTCCATGGATGTCACGTTTAATTTGTTTAATTTTGTTTTTAAGTATTTTTTTATTAATATATTTACATCACACAGCTTGTTTTTTTAGTTGAATATTTGAGAAAAAAAGAACACTTTTATCCAGGATGGTAAATGATTTTTATAGCGTCGGGACATTCAAATGCGTGAATGATTTTGAAACATAAATGTTATTATACTAATTGGCTCGATTGATTTTTAAAAATCAATGTTGAAAATTTTCTTTAAAAAGGGGCAGTTAAAGGATACGCATTTGAACGTGAAACGCTTGAAATAAAGAAAAAAAGAAAGAAAAAAACAAAAATGAACGTTATTGTGATTATCTAAAAGATGAGGGCAGAATTTTGGATGTTCATCAAGCTTGGGTCAGTAAACTTAATTACAAAGCTCTTAGCTTGAGCTCGATAATTTTTAAACGTAACTTTCGAGTTGAATTAAAGTTAGTACCCAATCCTGATGTTCATTCGCGCACGTAAATGTGTTTCATAGAGAAATATAATGCGGCACGAATCAGTCTCCATTTACAATTGTGTAATAAAAGTATATCTACTAACATCCACGCGAGTCAAACATGACAATGCTATATGGAAATATACTTTGTAAAAACTTGTCCGCGACAAAAGGTGATCTACGAGTTTTTTTATGTGAATCTTGTGACACACTTTTTGTTCCTCATAGAGTTTAGATGGGTTTGTTATAAAACTGTGCGTCTCATCGACTGTTGTAAAATGAACAGCTTAGAAAATTGTTTTACCATTATAAACTTTATCCAATAGTTCAACGTTGTCTCTTAAATTCAAGATCACCATATAAATACAATTTAATGCTCGCAACGATAAATAGGTATTTTAACAATATTAAAAAACAGACCAACGTAAACTCTCTCGGTATTCTAGATAAAACTTAATTCATCTTTCACTTTTAATTTTCTACACGAGTAATACTATATATCACTTCGTATATAAATTCGCTATTGAATGTTTTTTTTTCTTTATTTTCAATGTACCGATTCATAGATCTTTCGCATTTTGGTATCATTTCTCAGGACAGTTATCACACCCGGAACAGAAAGCGGGGTCATTTGGATGCTTCGTTTGTCAATGTTAATTCCCCTCATTTCGTGCGCATAAAATGTGCTACAACTGAAATCATGCGCGGCCTCTAATTGACAGGTGTTGGTTGGTCCAAACGAAGTTCATCGAAATACGTAGGCACTTGTGTTATCTCATGTCTAAATCATCGACGGAGGAGCAACGTTAATCATAAACGAAGACGGCAATGACAACGTCGGTTACAACAACTCAGCGTTTTTTGTTTTCCCGAATTGATCATAAAATCGCTATACCTTAAAACTATGTCTGAGCCAACATAAAAATCTCATCAGACACAACCGCTTAAAACAGTTAAAAGTTGTTCATCTTGTTTTTTTTTCTTTTGTTCGCGCCTCGCTGTGTATTAACAATTTTTCTGCACACACTTTATATATATTTATATATAAATATTGTAATACTTTGTTTAAAAATAATAATGAAAATGGGTACCTTCGCATCTAAGTGTAACTTGCATATGCGCTCAATGGTACGAGACACACACCCTCGATCGACCCTAATTGCTTTTTCTCCGCTATTCCAACGAGAGCGTGCAAATCGTCGCGGCGCATGTCACGGGCTCGCTCATCTGTGATCGGTGAAGATGAAGATTTTGCGATTGGTCCACAGACGAACCTGAGACTCGCGCGAGTCTCAGATTCAGTTTCTCGGATGGTTTTGCTTTGGGTTGTTTTTGGTTTTCGAGTCCAAAGTGTTTCAATACTTTGACCACAACGATTCTCTCAAGAATTTTCTGCAAACCAAACAGAGGCTAGATAACAACATTTTCTCATTAAAAAGTTTCTTTTTCGCTTTTTTGTTTGTTTCATGAAATTAAGGGGGAACATACATCTAGAACGGCGAAATTCACACAAAAATTCAAAGGTGGATTATTAAAAATATATTTATCCAAAGTTCATTAAAAAATATTTCATATTTTAAGCAACTTTTAAAGAATATTTCAGAATGCCTAAACATTCATTTTTGTTATGAACATTGGACGACCGGAAAAAGTCGATTAAACAACATTATTTAAAAACGTTACAATTGTCAACTAGATTTCTTTCGCAGTTTTTGAAACAAAAAAACATTTCAAATTGCTATCGATAAGAACTTTGTTCATGAGTATGACGTTATTATAATGTTTAACAATTCATCATTCAATTTAAGTACGATTTTTGCCATTTTCTAGGTTTATATTTCTCATTAATTACTTTTAGTTTGATTATTATTAGGATGGCGGTTTCTCCTGCTGTTGATGTTGCTGTGAAGATGGTGGAGGATGAGTGAGGCGACGATAAGGAAATTGTTGACGTTGTGGATCTCGCAGCGGTTGGTACCCGATGTTCCCACGGTCCGGCTGGTTGGGTATCGGGTCCCACTGTTCATTGTCGACTATCTGCTGTAACTGGAAAGTCAGCGGCTGGCCCCTTCGCTCCTGCAGCAAAAGCTGGTGAGCCGCCTGGTCCATCTCTTCTCGGGTCATCTCCAGGGCTTCCTGCATCTCATTCGACGTGTACCTCACGAAGTCTGGATCACAATACTTTCCTAGTCCTTGTTCTACGAGTACCTGTTGAAAAGTTTGGATAAAAAATTTATTTTATCATTTATATAAGAAATAAAAAAGATTTAAAAGTTGTTTCAAAATTATCGCTTCACAGATGATCAACTCACCCTGCCGACTAAACTTTCTGCGCTCCCAATGACTTCGAAGTTCGACCTTCTGTCAGCCGGGCTTCCAGGCAGACTGTGAGACAAACGTTCAGCGCCAGCGCTCCCATTGTTTTCTCCAGCCCATGAGACTACTTGAACAACGGAAGAAAACAAATGTTTTAAAGCCTGTCGATCTTTCGCACAAACACCAAAGCAAAAGCGTTTCATCAACCAAGTTAGACATGACTCAGTCAAGCCAGTTTGTAAAATCATTAATTTTTCAAAGCGTGCATGCTCTAAGCAGTGAAACCAAGAAAAAATAATCCAGGCAGTTAGTTGGATATTAATTTTAATCGTTTAATCTCATCTTTCTTCTTCAACTGAAAAAACTTTTGTCTTTTTTACCTTCTAAGAGAAGTCTTCTAGAAAACCAATCTGACTTTTGCCTACCACTATCAATAAATTTCAACTAATCGAAACAGTGAGATCCTGGTGAAAGTTCGGCCTGAAATACTTTACAACTTTCTCACACTTGAAATTGCTCGACATTATTTATTTCAGGAAAAAATGTCACCAGAATGTGAAAAAACTTGACGGAAAATAGAAATCCTGCACCTCTGCCATGGAAGGAAGCTCGGTGAGAAAAGCAGGACTCGCAGACTCGCCATTGCTGTGCGTCAACGTCGGCGAGGAATCCTGCGACTGCGATGGCCTGATTCTGGGCCATCTTAAGGCCGTTGGCCACGGTCCTGGTAGCGGCGGAACTAGAAACGATCCCGAGCCCGATGCCCCGGTCGTTCGCGTCGGTCGACCGTCTCCTTCGCCTCCGCCGAGAGAGTCTGCCAGCAAACTTCTCGGCCCAACTGCCAGCAGTTTTGCGCTGCTGGTACCGCTGCTGTCGTCTTTTCACTGAGTCGCTCGAGGCACTCTCCACTGATGTATCTTCTTCTCTATCGTCTACCCCGAGGATATCTTCGTCTTTGTCCTCATCTGCTTCTGCATCGTCATCTACAGCTGAACAACATTTTATTATTAATTTATATAGTACATTTATGAATTTGAAAATAGTTTTAAAAAAATAATTAAATGTACCATTATTACTCATCCAGATAGCGCAATCGACGCAGCATCCTCGAGAGACATATGAGTCGAACCGAGCCATCCTGGCCTCGTAAGAAGAAGATGCGGGACTTGGGCTGGTCGGGGTGGTGGAGGAATTCGCACTGGCACAAACCGTGGTCGTGATGGTTTTTGAATTTGAGAGGCTGGCGCTAGTGACCGCGAGCACGGCTGAGCCTGTCGACACCGGATTCCTCCTGGGTGGGGGCGTAGGAGGCGTCAACTGCCGCTCGATTCCGTCCTGAAGACTGTTCGAGCATGTAACAGTTGTACTTGCACGTTAGTGCCCGAAACGTCTCATTCACATAACGTCTAACTTATGAACTTGTGAACTCTGATAACAATAACATTTTCTAACGAACGGACAGCTCAACGAACGTGACATCCCAAATTATGAATGCCAATCGGCAACCTGGTGACATTTTCATAGAACAGATCTCGAAAGTGGCGTGGAGCAGAGATCGCGCGATGCTTTGCTCTATCATTCTTTTTCTTCTTTTTTACTTTGTATAACGTTGAAGCTTCCCAACAAACGTGCATTCAGACAAACGTGCTCGATGCATTTCTACCATTCCATATCAAAATCTAAAAACACAACTTTTTTATTTTACAACAAAAAAATCGATTTTTCTTTATTAATCAACTTGTATATATTTATGATACGATAGAAGTTTATTTTTTTTTTTTTTATTTTGCTTTGTCAGCGACTGATCTTTTTGTTATAACTTGTATTATATTATTGATTGATTAGAGCTGGTTAATGAAACACGAAAAACAATCAATATAAAAATAGATTAACAGAAACAAAAAAACAACACCGTATAGCGTGTTAAAGAAACAATGTGGCAACAGTGTACTGTGGTACAATTTTAGGCACCCGCGCTGATCTTACCATATCCGGAATTCGGATGAAGATAGTTACCGCTCCCGGGTCCGCTGAAACGTACATCAATAAACAGAACCATTCAACAACAAAAAGTTTATAGTAAAATATCTTACAATAGATGTGATATGAGGTTCATGTTCTCTGTACAAAATATCCCTTTGTGCTGTGCGTATATATAAAATAAAGAAAATTAATTAAATTAATTAAAAAGCCAAGTACCAAAATGTTTATACATATTACAACTTTTCTTTTACAAAAAGGGATATTTTTGATGAATATTTACGAATTAAATTCAGTCGAATGACACCATATGTGTTATCGCATACACTTTTACACACATACAAAAAAGATGATAAAAAGCATGAAGATCTGAATAATTTATGCAATGTACAACAAAATTTGAAAATAGGATGAAAAATTATACACCGCGATTCAAAGTAAATGAACGTAAACGGTTTTACGTATGGTCATATTCCTTATGCACAGCTATATAAAAAAAATGATAATACAAATAAAAAAAAAGTAAAAATGAATACAATAACTGTATATAAACTCGACATCCAGAATAAGTATAGACCTCTAGTATACTATTGATCGCTATTCATAAAACACTGTTTTCCATGGGAAATACGATTATGGAGGGTTGGGGAAATGGAAACTCGTATTCCATGTATACTAATAATCTGATCCATTAAAAACATCAATAGGAAGAGAATAGAAAACATTTGATCCGTTGTCTCGTAGCCGAGTTTAACTCCACAAAATAATTTATAAGAACCAACAAGACAATAATTGAAACACGCAGTATGATGAATGGGCGCCAGGTTGGGCGCCAGAGTCTAGCGCCTAACCTGTGTACTTTTCATGCACTACAGTCCACTTTACAAAAAGTTACCTCTACTATGATGTACACGAATATGAACAAAATAATATATATATCCTGCATAAAATATTCATTCCACAGTTCCACACGCTATGATTATTATTTATCAATATATTTTATTAATGAGATGGACATATTTCATTTTGTTTTGTAAATTGAAAACATCCGACTTACTCGATAACCTTGTGAGCATTTTGTTGCGGTGGACCGCCGAATACTGCGAGCGGTCGCAGAGGAATGTTCTCCTCGGCAACTGCTATTCGAGCATTTATACCCAGCTGATTCATGGCACTATCACTGAGACCGCTGAAATGAAGACAAAATGAAGACAAAGTATGGGTTTTGCGCTCTTTGAAGGGAGCGGGATTATGTGGGAGGTTGAAATATTGCCATTACCCCGCGACATTAGGCACGACCTGGTGAGATCTTGCGGTAATTTGGTTCGCACCGTCGCCTCCTCTTTGGAACGATGAATACGGTAAAAAATCGACGGAATTCGTGGGCGACGCTTGCTGCAACAAAACGGATGATAATGAATTCATGTCGGCGACAAATTTGGTTTCAATCGGATGCATACCTTCGCCACAGTGGAATTTACTTTCAGTGATTTCGCTCTGTGAAAACCGTGATGACCTCTCCGCATGCTCGACCAGACGCTGCCGAAAAGGGAATGGTTTCTCTGCAAAATTAAAAGAGGATAAATATTTGGTTCTATTCATAAATTTACATTTCGTCGGATTATTTTTGAAGCGTTCGGTGGGCATTTTGATTTTTTAATTTTCCGCTACACTGTAAAAACTGTTTGGGTGTATCGGATTTTTCTGTTTTCTTTGAAACAAAGCGCTTCGTTCAATCTTTCAAATCCCGTCAAACTTCAGCTCTCGTGCAGTATATGGGTGTACAGCCAATATATAATACAGGAGACAAAGTCTGTCGCACAAACACAGTATATAAACGCGTTTTATATAACCGGTCAAAAGTTTCTCTAAATAAAGCATTTTTCCCTAAAAAATTTGTTTGCCTTACAAAACGTTGCCTCACCATTTTATCTTTACTATATTTAAAACTCGCGTGTATTTGAGGGTACAATATTTGTGGCTTAACAACTTTGATTGTTTCGACAAACAGTTAGTTATCCCTCAGTGTTGCGCGGCAAATGTTTGCGTTCCATGCAAATTACCCTGTGCATCGGCTCTGGATTGTCATCGGTGAGTTCGTCTAGATTGCCTGAAATTGCTCTCTTCAATTCAGGACCTGCTTCGTGCAATGTTCTCAGACCAGCCTGGAAAGAATGTTACGAGCTGTTTAATTTCAATTTCATCCCAACGTCGCAAGAAATATCACGGAAAATGGAGAAACACCGACCTGCAATGTCACAGTGTTATGTGTATCCTTGTCCCCGTCTTTCATTTCGAGTTCTTTTCGTTTTTTGAACCGCCTGAAGTAGTCCTGAATGAGGAAAGTGGCGTAAAATTTACCCACCGTTACTTCATCATCAACTAAAACATGTCAAAGAAATTTTTATTATCTTACATGATGTTATTATCCGACAAATTGAACATCCGATATAAAATATTAATAAATAATAAAATTTTTGAAAGCTTACCTCCGGGGGGTGGTACAACTTGGTCCAAAAGCTTGGGACTTGTTCGTTTCCAAATCTTTCTAATGACCGTTCTAAGCTCCGAATTACATTGGTCGATATTACCCTCGGTTTTTATTTTTAAAGACGTCCTAACTACTGCAAACAACGTCGCGTTGAATAGCACAGTTCCATCACTGTTCAAAGGCATATTCATTGAGACAAGCCTCTGTAAAACATCAAAACAGTTTCGTTTTGCATTGTACATTTTATTTCTCATCTAAATGAAAAACTGCTACTTTCGATGAGTGAAATTCATTTGCGGTCAATATCTGACAACATATCAGTTTTAATTGAATCCGCACTGATGTGCAAATGAAAATCGATCGTAAATTGGTCATATTTTTTGTTGACACTTTTTTAATTTACCTTACAGGCGACTCTATGAGGGCACAATTTGCCAAAGCCCAGAGGAGGTGAAATTTTTCTCAGCAATGTAACTACGTCCAGGTGTTTGATCCGACCTTTTGCGTCTGGATCGTATTCCGACCAAAGTCTGATAAATTCGTCCAAGTGATGCGGTCCGAGGATCGACCAATCTCTCGTAAGGTAATCAAAATTGTCCATAATAACGGCGACGAAAAGATTTATAATCTGCAACGGTTCAATGTCAAATGTTACATCTCATCTCAAAATCATTTTGTCATCCTCGAAAATGATTTTTTATGATGATTTGTTAAATTTTAATTAGAAGAAAAAAAAACAAAAACTAATTTGTTGTATTGTTCATCTTTGCCAAACTTACTAGAAAAGAACACAGAACATAAAAGGAAATGAAATAAGGGAACGCCATGTCAGAACCACAACCAGAAGTATTGCCAAACTCCTCGCTTTCTTTGTCGCATTCGACCTCACCAGGACGAGAGGAACAGTCCAACATGATTTCTTGCCAGGCTTCGCCTAAAAATCATTAAAAATATTGATGAATAAATTCATAGAAGACAAATCAAATGTAATAATATGCATACCTGTAGCTGATCTGAACAAGACCAAAACAGCTTGTGGAAATGACTGGAAATTGTTATTTCTATGTATTGCTGTTTCGTCATTTATGGCTATCTTACCGAATATCTGAAAGTGATTTCAAACAAGAATGACAATCGAGATCAAACGGCAAACATAATTAAAAAACTTGTGACCGCAAGGTTGAGTGTCTTGACTGTGATCGAATCGCTTGATCACAGTGGCCACTCAACCTTGACGTAATGTTATTCTAGCAACTAAAAAGTGACTTACTTGCATGCCTATGACAGCATAGATAAAGAAGAGCATAACTATAAGGAGTGCTACGTAAGGCAGAGCTTGAAATGACTTAATAAAAGTCCATAATAACGTCCTTATACCTTCTCCTCTGCTCAATAGCTTTACCAATCGCATCACACGGAAGAGACGAAAGAAATTGATTGAAATTATACTCGAGCCGGGCTGTAAGATGGGAAAAACCGAATACAGAAAATCAATAAATCTATGGTTTTAGAGTTAATGCTGCTATTTCGGTGATAGAAATTGAGCGACTTACGTTAACCTCGGAGTAGACGATGTCTATGAAACTACCCAGGACAATGATAAAGTCAAAGACATTCCACGCGTCGCCAAAATAATTCTGAAACATTTATCCAATTATTGCTGGTCAACTTCGGGGTTAGAGGTTGGGCGTATAATCAAATTAAAATGAAGCTAGATGTTTTTGATTACACACGCAACATTTCGTTCGAGTTACCTTGAATCGGAAAGCGGCTAATTTGAATACAAACTCGAGGGCAAAAACGGCGGTGAAAATGATGTTGAGCACATCGAGGGCTTCGGTGTACATTTCCGATTGGCGATAAAATTTCATGCACAGTGTCAGAGTGTTTACCATAATCAGAGTGAATATAGTGTACTCGAACGGCTGAGACGTGACGAACCACCAGACTTTGTACTGGATCCGATGCTTTGGGATGTAGCGACGCACCGGCTTTGCTTTTAAAGCAAATTCGATACAATTTCGCTGCGTTAAAAAAGAAATAATAACAACTTTAGAAAATTTTATTGAGAGGGCTTAACGAACAACGCTACTGTTCAAGTGGTTCTAGCGATAAGCAAAAAATTGCAGAATTACATGGAATTGTGAACAATTGACCTAGTAGTTATTATTTTTAAGATAGCAAAATATAAAAATGAATAAAAATCTGACAATGGAAACATTTAATATACGAACTGGCACACATAGATATAAAAGCCATACATTTCCTGACACATTTGGAATTGAATATCTCAAATTGTAAATGGCGAAACTTTTTAGAATTCGGCCATATTGCATATAGTATTGCATATAGTTGGTTTTCATTCATTTCATATAATTATTATAAATAAAATTTGAAAAAGTAAGCCATACAATTTTTGAAGATTTGTAACTAACTGTTACTTGAAAATTACTATCTTGACTGTCTCGCTATAACCATTTTAATTCTTTTTCGAACATAAAATTACTCGGTAATACTTTTGGTTTTGAGCATAATCAGAGTAGTTTATATTCAGTTAGTCGAGGGCAAAGATCACCTGATTTTTATCGAGCTCGCAATTTTTGTACTCCTGTTCACCCTCGTTTTGGAAAGTGACAATAACGAAACCGACGAAGATATTGACCATGAAAAATGCTATGATGATGATGTAAACGATGTAATAGGCTGCTACTATAGGACGGTTATTGTGAATTGGTCCATACTCCTCCTCGTTCGAATCGATTGACACATACAATAATCTGAAATTGAAATTATAAATCAGATCAAAAACACAATTCATCTTTCATTTTTAAGTTAATCATTATTTAAAATCTATTGTAATACAAAAGTAAATTTAAAACTTACCCAGGCCAGCCTTCGAAAGTGGAAACGGTAAAAAGTGTGAGCATGGCCTTGGCGACGTCATCAAAGTGAAAACGGTTTTTCGTCCAGCATCTTTCCTTTACAACGGGTCTGTTTATGTTCCCATCCTCATAAACCAAGAACGAGCCTCTGAAAGGTAAACAAATTTACGTGATCTCTCCTTATCAAATCTGCCTTTAAGATTGGCCGCAACGAGTTGTCAAAAAAGCTTACTGGCACTCGGATTCAGTCATCTTCGATCCGTCGTTGCATTTGAAGAACTTGCCCTGCAATAATTACAATATTATTCCCACCCTAAATAAAAGTACAAACACTTGATGAAGAAAAATTATTTAGCAAAAGCAAAAAAAATTGTTTCTCAAAGAGAAAATTAAAAAAAAAACTTGATTGATGCAATTGAATGAAAATTGATAGAGATTGCATTGCAGGAACGAATTGCGGAATTGAATTCGGTTAAGCTGAAGCAAAACAGCGGTCAATGGAATCGCGCGAACCTTTGCAAATGCGCCGTAAATGGACGCGATTCGAGCGCGCATTGTATCATGCAAATCAAGCTGTCTTGAGTGCGCGTATAAGCGCGACGAGCAAACAACTGTTTGTTTAGGGGCGCATAAATAAGTCAGCAGGCACTGGTATCCATGCGCTATTAACCTTTCACTACAATCTACGACATGCATGTACTAACAAGTGATAATTTAACCAATCGTTGACTTGGATTCATAATTCACAATCCAATCTAAAATTCTATGCGATCTGATCGAAATTGACTTGCACTACTCATTTTTAATTGTTCATTCAAATTTCATGGGTTTGATCAAAGCTGACTCGTACTACTGACTTTTAACATCTACAACATATGGGACTGATCAAACTGGACCATAACTACTGATTTTGATTCTACTTTTTTTTACAATTAAATTTCGTACAGTAAAATATAAAGAATAAATATAGGCATTTGTTTCTACTTTTTTACATTCTTAAATTTCATAAAATAAAACCCACTTAAAAATATGTATAAAAATTAAAACTGAGTCATACTACTGATTTTTAAATTTACTGGTCTGATCAAAAATGGCTTATACTACTGAATTTTTTATTTTGAAATTTCATATTGTACAATATTCAAACAAAATTTTTTTCTAGGTTTGACTCAAACTAATTATGGTTAAGTTAACACTTGACTAAATAGAGTGACTTGTGGTTGGATGTGCGAGTTATGGTGTGTGTATATGCGAGTAAAGTGCACGTGTTCATATATATATATATTCCCCGAGATAATGAACCGGTCATGAAAAATATCCACCAGACACTCGATTGAATTAAGAACGACTTCTGTGGAGCAGCAAACATTAACTAGGAGTTAACGTTCACACACGTGCGCACATCGACAAACAAGTCTTGCAAAAATTAGACAAACTCGTGATACCATGTCAACATGAACGTTGGCCTCGCAGATAGCAAATTACGAAGCGATTCATGAAAAAAAAACCGTTAACGCGATTATACAAAAGTAAAAGCGCAAACTCGGCTTTGCTTTTACGCGCATCACAGGCACAATGGTTTTCAAAACAAAAGTTTAGAGAGTCACAGAGACACAGATTGAATGTAAACAGCCATGTTAAGTCGCGGAGAACCGTTCGACAGAACGAAGAGAATTAAAGTTGTTCAAATCAGAATAGGTATGACACAAAACAAATGAAACTGATGATGCTTTTTTTCATTCTTCGCGGATGATCAAACAATAGAGGAGAACAGGCATGAAACATATTTTTCTTCTAAACACTATCAAACATTTTTTTTCTTGATGTTCAAAAAATATTATTCTATTTTAAACTATTTTAAAGTGAAATATGTTGTACAGTGATATCAAGTTCAAAGTTGAAAAAATACATGAAAATGAAAGAAAACAAAAAATAACGAAAAGAAAGATAACAAAAATAGAAAAAAATTGTTCTCCTCTATTATTAAGAATAGAGAAAACTGAAACAAATGAATCTACATCAGTCATCGTTGAATCACGTTCCAAGTCACATAAACTAGCATTTGGTGCTTTTGAAAACAACGATTGCGTTGTTGATTGGCGTATCTTTACCTTAAACAGTTGTACCCCGATAACAGCGAACATGAATTGTAGGAGATAGGTGACCAGCATTATGTTGCCGATCGTTTTAATGGCGACAATCACACATTTGACCACGTACTTTGACACGCAGTTTTAAGTAGTTGCATTTGTGCGAGCAGCAACGGACGGACGAGCGAGCGAGCGAGCGAGTGATCGATTTAGCGAGCACGCACACCAGGCCATACGTACACACCATCCGAGATAAACAGACAAAAAAACAGCGTTAATTCTCGCCTCACATCCGGGCCCCCTTTATTCGATCGAGATAATTCACGTTCTCATTTTGTTTTTGCATTAGAAGGTTGAAGGCTTCAAGATTTTCCGACAATTTATTTTCATTTTCACAAACGACGCTCCTAGTTTTATAATTAAACGATACCATTCTGATCACATTCTCAACTCTAAACTGACTTTTGATTGGTCTTTCAAAACAGAAATTTCCCTTATCAAAGTTTGGTGTATTGATTTTCTAAACGTAACACAGTTTGTAACACATCTGAATATCAAACTCGTAAAATAGTCTGACAGCTTTTATACAAAAAATAATAAATAAATAAAACAAAAAATGAAGTAAAAAGTCAAAAATAAATAAATATAACAAAATCAGGCCGGTAAATATGTGGTGATATCAAGTTCAAAAGTTACCTCTGAGTACAAATCAAACGAAACTTTCCTCAAACTGCAAGAGACATAAAATTGTTGTATGCAAAAGAAAATGATTGAATTCTTTTGTGCCGAGTCTACCGGCGATTTATTATAAAACGGTTGAACGAGATGTGCACCGATGCTCCTTCGTTTCCAATATCAAATTTGACGTTATGCTGAGATATTGGACTACATTTTTTAAAGCTCTGCATAATTGCAATATACGAAGCTTTAACGCATCAAGACAATATACTATTTTTATATTGTCCTCGTCAGAAACCAGGGAAGACTTTTTCATATACTCTTAGATTACTCTTGAATGAGTTTTTCAATTCGGTTTCATTGTTCCCTTCGACTTGAAAAGAAGTTTTTCGAACTTTTGCCCTTTTATTTCTTAAAATATTAACCTTGCCATAAGACAAATCGAATATCGTTTACTCGAATTATTTATCTATTAGATTAAAAAAAAGAATCCAATTATTAGTTTTAGCAATATCTTTTTTCACTATAGAATTTTGAATTAAAACTGTATCAACAAATATTTTATTAAAAGATGAAAAAAAAAAAAAAAACAGATTCAAAAAGAATTATCCATCCATATTTTGATTCAATTTAGTGTCAATCAGAATTGACCTTTTGCCTACCGAACAGTTGCAGCCATTTTAATCTTGACTCGATGTGACAAAAAAAAAAAAAAAAATAAAAACGCGAACAAGCATTTGGAAGTGCTGTTGTCGTGAAAATTCGTGTCTTGAAGAATTGAGCTCGCGACAATTTGTATAAAGTGCAATGAGCAGTCGAGTTTGACATTTTTTATAAGTCAAGCTGAAATAACAAAATTCAACTTTTTTGCATTGCTCTGTAACCCCTCCCCCTCATCCTTCCTCCTTACACATAAGAATTCTGATATTTCCTCTTGACGTTATTTTGATTTTGTATTCAGTGCTCGTTATTTGTGCAAAGATTTGCTCCGTCATATAAACGTTGAGACGGAAAATTGCATCGGTGTTATGCGTGTTGCAATAAGTTGGAAAAGAATCGAAATTACACATTTTTTTCCTTCGACCTTTGACGTTTCCACTTGTAAAACACAGTATGTACTGGAAACCATTTTTAATCAACGAGAGTGTTTACTTTGTAAAATTGTTCCATCTTTAACGTAATTTACGGTTCGATTGATCTTAATCCTCCAATGATGTTCAATTTTTTTTGTTCGTCTCCACAATGGACAGTTTATCAAACCTTTGATCGGCGAATGAAAAATTGGGTGAACCGAAATCCGGAGTTGTCCAAAGTATCAGATACAGTGGGGGGCAGTGAACAAAAGTTACCAAAATTGCGACAGTGAAAAGTCGACATTGCGTCCCATGGAAGGTCCCTGGCGAAACAAAAAATTGTGCGCGTTTCATACTGTCTTCGTTGATTTGTATCATGTTCGCAAACTTAAGCCCTCGCCATTCATCCATCCAATCAACCAACCCATCAGTGCTCTCTCTATCTTTTTTTCTAGACAATGCACCTATGAGATTCCAAAAATGTTTCACACCTTCATCAAATTGTTCTAACTTTTTTTATAATTTTGTTTTATAATTCCACACATCATTAATTAAAATTTTTTAATTTAAAAAAAATCCTTTTTTTTCTTTTGTTTTTTTTTTTTTTTTTTTTTTTTTTTTTGAATGATCCGCGAAATCATCTCGGTCGTGGTGTTAGTAGCGTCAAACCACTTCAACGTTCAGCTGCGAGAGCATGCAATTTTATATGATACCAGCGACGAGAAATCTAGTCATAATGGCCAGGCCGAGTTACATGGCTTTGCCGAGTTGTGCACACATTTGTCAAGCGACGGGTTAGAGCAATCCTTCATCGAGACGCTCTCGCCTGTTAAGACACAATTAACAGTGCTGATAATCATTTGTTTCTTCTTCAATTTTGTCGATTAATCTTAGCCCTGAGTTAAGTCGCTAACATTATCAAGTCGAGTGTCGAAACTAAAAATATAAAAAAAAAAAAAAAAAAAAAATCCTGCCTCGCGATCTGTTAGCCTTTGACATCGAAAGTAGGCCAAACAAGTTTGCCCCTAAGCATGAGATTGATGTGAATCACAAATTGACATCAATTTTGTATTTCTTTTCTAAGTTTGATTAGAGGCAAGCGACGGCTAATTGAGAGTCGCTTTTTACAATCAGGAGAAGGCCGCCCGCGATTGTTAAGACCTCACGACCTTGATTCCACTTCTTCTTCTTCGTTTTTTTTGTTTGATTTTTCACTTTGCATTCGACGATAGAACCTCGATTGCTCGGAGAAATGTTATCTGTTCGTGGGATCGAGATGGTGCACGTAACGCCACGATTGATATATGTTGGCTATTGATTTCTCAATGCTTTAGAATAGACTCGTGTGACAATACAGTTCGTTTTATTGCTAATAAAATGAAAATGTGCAGTTTTCCTTTGCTGTGTCGCTGGCAAAAAATTTACAGCGTCGTTCAAATTTGGATACCGTTAAAAAGAGTTTGAAGTTTCTGGCCAATTAAGCGATTTGATTTACATTGAATTTACAATTTACAATGACCAGGCAACTGGAGGTATTGTAATGTACAAATTATATATCAAAGGCTCAGACACAACTCACTCCACATGGTTTGCACAAACATTGACAACAAATTTGCAAATGATCATACACATTTCGACGAGCCAAACTGTATCTGTACACCTGTTTACATTAAATTTACAACTGTCAATCTATAATTAGAATTGTCTACCTGTGCAACGAAAATTAATTTTGCCGCGAATGATAATTACTAATTACAAGACAATAGCGAGAATAAAAAAAAGTGTACGGGTCCGAAATTTAACGCTCAATTTTTTTTAATTGTTGTATGTAAGAAACAATGATGTTTGTCTGGCGAATGAAAATCTACCGTGATCCATTTCATTATCAGAATTCCGCAATTAGCAAATTATAATCAGCCCGTGCAAAATTTGTGTCGATTTATCTTGTTTATCCACGATTGAATGTATTGAAACTGGGGTAAAAAATGTATTTAAAATTATACATGTTCAGGTCAATTTTTTTCAATAATCAGTATATTTAATTGTTAAAAAGGCAGGGTGA
>JAPYZS010000195.1:0-50074 GCA_030522925.1 Trissolcus japonicus | reverse complement strand
TAGTGGTGGGGATTGAGAGTGGGGCCCTAAGGGCCTGTTTGTATGTGACAGTGATTGGATGTGAACTTTAAGTTCAGTTTCAAATAGTTCAACATTAATTAAGAGGTAAAATATTATTTTTGATATCAGTCAATTGTTTTTCTATTTCGTTAATAAATAATTAGTCCTTCCACAAATTAAAAGTCATTATTTTAATGACTCGATTGTTTCTTACAGATAGAATTTCACCGAGTTCATTAGTCTGTTTAACAGTGGAATTTGCTCTGAAGATTCGCATCAAAGTTTACAGTTGGGTCGACTACTGATTTATGCCGCAAGTTAAACAATTTTCGTAACTGAGTTAAAATGAATTCAAACGTGGCTTCTTCTTTTCATTTTGAATTTTTCCCTCAACCCGCATTTGTATCACGTATTACAGTGTAGTTTCGTTTACATCGCACACAACACTGGGCTTAACATTGAACATGCATCGAGTTAATCTGGGTTCTCGCATTTAATCACGGTTTATCTCGGCTCAAAACTCTAATTACAAAATTATACGAAAATAGGATTCAAGACACTCAGGGGGGTTTGAGTACAAGAGTTATATACAGTTGACATTGTGAACTTGGGTCGATATTTAATAATTCTGTAATGGACAGTCTGAGAGACGTTTATTGGGTACGGATCTAAATGAGGTGCATATTTCAAAACTCAACCTTCCAGTCCAGTAGCTCGCTTCTGATCAAATCGAATTCCGTACTTTTCTTTGTCTCCGATATTAAACACCCCCATCCCCCCCTTTTCTATGTGTTATTTTCTTCTTCATTGTAATCTAAGTTTAGCATCAACTTTGTACATTGAATCTAAAAAGCAAGAGTAAAATTTTGTTTCTACAGACTAATTTAAGAAGATTCAACTACTTGAACTATGACTAGTTGTCTGTCTTTATGATATAAATTGTATCTCTGAAATGAAACTAAAAAAAAAAGCCTCGCAGATGTCGTGCAGCGTTGTATCACTGACACGTTGTCAATATCTTGAACATTCTCACGTGGGAAAAATAATTTGATTGCTGCCCGAAGTGTCTCGTTAGAGAAAAAGCACCCCCCAGACCTCCCCAAAGCAGAGCTTCAAACTTTAAGTATTAATTTTCAATTGACTTCAAGCTCTAACGTCAGATAGATCTGTGAATCGACAAATGAAATATCAAATTGGCAGTGAATCATTTTTCCCCTCGCGATGGAAGAAACAAAATAAGAAATTGAGGAGATTGTTATTCCTTGACTAGGAAACTCAAAGGTGCACTGACGACAAAATTAAACGAAACGAAAAAAAGATGTGGTAATAAACAAAACAATTTTATTTTGGTATATGGAAAAGTCGATTAATTGTATAAACACACACGCAAGGTAACAACCACTATGTCGACTGCTGGCTACTGAGCATTGATGGGTAGTAGTAATGGTTATTGAATAAAAGGACGAGCTTGTTCGTTATTGATACAGTGGGAAGACTTTCAAAATCAAGGGACCAGAACAAAACAAACGTAGGGACAACTTGTTAAACTAAGTGAGGACGTTATCAGAGGTATTTTGCTAAAAAAACTTAAGGATGGGGCTGCTGCGAGTCTCTAGTGGGATTCAAAAGTCAAAGGTACGAGAGAAAAAAAAGAGCAGAGGGCGCGACGAAAAACCCCTACCTTGAAAAGCTGCACGCCAATCACGGCAAACACGAACTGCAGCAGACTGGTGACCAGCACTATATTCCCGATTGTCTTTACCGCTACGATGACGCATTGTACTACGTGCTGAGTATAGTTCAATTACACATTTTAGTTCATTCGCTTTCTTTACACTATCTTTCAATCAATTACAACTACTTTGCATCGAATTTTCATTTTTATGGTTCTTTTCTATTTTTTTTCTTCTTTTTTTTTATATAGTTCGTCTTTCCACCTTCATTTCAAACTTCAAAACTTAATTAAAAGAAAAACAGAACAGAAAAAAAAGGAAGAAGGAAAAAAGTTTTTTTTTCGTTTAAATGAAATAGGAGCTAAATACTATATATATATAGAGAGAGAGAGAGAGTTAAACAGGAATATATCTGAGATATTGAATCAAATATCTAGAAAGTATGTTTGAACAAAGTTTAGTTTGCAGAAAGTGTAATCCAAATGTAAATACCTTCAAGCCTTTTGCTCGATTGATGGCACGTAAAGGTCTCAACACTCGGAGCACTCTGAGAATTTTTACGACGGATATAGCTCCTGAGCTGTAAATTGAGAACAACATTATTAAAGTGAACGGTTCGGACTGAAATGCGATATAAGTTTGTTAATGCCGTTATTTTGTCAGCGTTTTTGGTTACTGTAGAAAATTGTGTGACAGATTGGGTTTTAGTCGTCGAGAGAGACGAGCCACTGAAAAAGGTAGCGGACTCGAGTCATTGGAAAAAGATTGTATGACAAAATGGTATACCTCATCTTCATATAATCACAAAACGATTCAAAAATATTTGCCTGGTGTGCCACATTTGTCTTATCAGTCAAATTACAATCAGTGTATCTGTAAAATAAAATAATTGTAAATAAAGCTTGTTCTCTTATAGAATTTTATCGACACGAAACCATTCGATGCGTTATTTCTGCTGTGCTGGTTAAAGTTGCAAACCTGCCTTGTTTTACAACATCGATTTGTCAAAAAAAAAACAATTTCATTAGTCCAATTGTTTCTATCTTATTCTTTAGTCGTTCTTGTTTAATTACATAAATTGTTAAAACTTGTTGTTTAATGAAGCTGCACAGTTAAAAAATTTAGCTGTTCTGATTGCTAATTTGTGTTTGTTAGTAGACGTTTCAACTCTACTACTTTTCATTTTCATTTACAGTGAAAAAAAATTATACAATGTAGCGCTTGTTATTTGTGCATATTAAAAACATAATTTGTTGTCAACTTGTTGCCAATTGTGATTTAGCTTGGGGATACTAATTTCTATTAAAAAATTGATTCAAAATTTAAAAAAAACTGCAATCAAAATTGTTTTAACTTGTTTGGTATTTACTCGAACGTATCAAGAACGAATATCAAGAAATTCGGACAAACTGTAAAAATTCTATAAGTTTTTTTTTTCTTTACAATTATTTTACTTTTCAATTGAATGAAACAATAAAAAAAGGAACAAATAAATGACCAGTTGAATGGAACAAGTTTTGTTGACAAACAAAATTGATGGGAAATTATAAATACCTAAAGAACATGGAAATCAAAGACACACAGACAACGAGCATGTCAAGCAGATTAAACGCCGATCTGCAAAAGGCACCGTCATGAATGACGAAACCATAGGATATCATCTTGAGACATATCTCGATGGTGAAAACGGTTGTAAAGAATATGTCGAAGTAACCCAGCACCTGTTCAACAACAAAAATACAGTGGAAGAGCATGATTTTTCCTCTACCTTCGAAATTACCTTTTGAAATAGCAAACAAAAAACCACTACTCACTATGTTTCTTGATGAAGTTGATTTGAGAGGATCTTCTGCTGCTAACATCGCGGATGAAATCATGATGCAGGCAAGAATAACATTACTAAAATAACTGTGATTGCAGAACCAGTGACAGAAAACACGAAATCTGAAATCAATAATCAAGTTGAACATTGTTTTATTCGAAATGGAGAAAATAAAACTTTACGCTAGATTAAAAAAAAGTGTAACCTATTGGTTTGTGAAAATAGGAAAAATGCAGAGCCTTCCGGGATGGGCTGCGTTTTCGTTGTCGCGTTGAACTCTGACATTCTTCGTGGTCTTGCAGAAATTCCACCATCTGCGTCTTCTTCGTCGTCTAGAAAATAATTATAAGGTGATTAACAAATGGTTGCAGTAAAAGCTGTAAAAAACCTGCAAGAAATACAATTGCAACAAACGAGGGGATGATAAAATAATTGAGGATTACAGTGATTACCTTCAGGCAATTGGTTGGCCGCTTCCTCCTCTTCTTCCTCGGGCTCCAGATCTTCCTCATCTGATTCAATATTCAGACGAACTTTAGCCCTTCCATTCATGTCGTCGCCCTTATCGGAGCTGAAATTTGTTGGTTTGTCAAGGACTCGATCAATAAGAAGAGCAATTATCAAATTACAATAATTGTGCGACATCAGATAAATAATCGATTACTATTTTTCCGTATCCGCCCCGTCGTAATCGTCTTCATTGATGTCGTGCTCTACATCTGTGACGTCCCCTTCTTCTTCGCCGCCGGTTATATCGCCACCGTCGTCTACACCCTCGTCGCTCAACTGATCATCTCTATGGACGGGCGTTGGACTTCGTGATTTATTTTTTTCCGCCTTGATGAAAAATAACTCGTTGGTTGAATGAATAAAAATCGAAGGACAAAAAATGGGATAACCAATTGAACCAAAAACGCCTCACCTCTTCCTCACGTTCCTTCTCTATTGCTGTCAACGATTCTGCATCTGCAAGATTGTCTACAGCGATGGCCAAGAAGACGTTTAATAAAATATCTAATTTCATTGTCAAGCAAAATATATATTACAAAACTAATAGAATGAAAAAAAAGCGAGACGTAACATATTCTTGACAAAAAAAATAGAACTTAATATGTTTGTAAAATATTAGTTCCGTTCGTGGGAAATTCTTTGGAAGGATACAGTTACCGCAGATGAACAGTATAATGAAATAAAAGCTGAAAAGAATGCCGGTGCTGGCGACGCCGCCATATGCGAGAATCCCGACGTACATAACGGCATTCCAGTCTTCGCCAGTCAGGATCTGCGAAACAAGGACGGAAATGAGTTTTTTATATTACATTCATCCGGATGTTTAAGAGAGGGTTGTAACCAAAATCCAAATCTACCTGAAAGACCGTCAACAAACTTTGCCAAAAATTATCGAAATTATGTCGTGGCTTGTCTTCGAGATCGTTGAAGTTGAATTTGCCACCGAAAACCTGCAATTCAAAAATCATTTGGCAATTTTTTATATCTCTCTCTTTCTCGCATTCTCCTTCCATTTATGAATTGCAAATTCGTGCTTTACCTGCATTCCAAGTAGAGCAAAAATCACGATGAAAAGGAAGAGGAGGAGCAACAAAGATGCGATCGATTGAATTGAGTTCAACAAAGAAGCAACGAGGTTCGACAGGGATCTCCAGTACCTATTTGTGAAGAGAGGAAAAAAAGTGATTAAAAAGATAAGAAGATAATTGAATTTGTGATGTCTAATTAGATCAATTAATAGCATACTTTGTGACTTTGAATACTCGAAGGAGCCGAACACAACGCAGTACAGATACACCTAACGGTGGCATCACATGTGTATTTGTCAGTATCATCTCACTAATGGATCCAATCACGACGAAACAGTCGAAGCGGTTAAATAGGGATACAAAATAACCCTGCCAAACAGATTATTATTATTATTATGGGGGTCTGCTGCCAAACAGATGGAGTTTAATTAAATTTCTAATTATAATCATGCATTGTTGTCCATAAATGAGTGCGTGTTTCCGTTATCACAGTGTTACCTGAAATCCTAAACTGTACATCTTAAGCATCATCTCCATTGAAAATAGGGCGATGAAAAACATATTTGTTATCTCTGAAAATGAATGGGCTTGCTTGTATTCCTATATCGTTCAATTTATGATTTATACCAAAATGGGGAAGCATAATTTTGACTATCACCTTGAAATTCATCCAACCAGTCAGGCTGACGATAATGTTCCGTCGCTAAAACACCTGTGTTTAAAAACACTAAAACTATGATTAACCAGTAAAAAGCCTGTGACTTTACAGCTTTCCGACAGGCTCTTCTCATTCGACGATTGGTTCTGCAAAAAACAAACACAATTTAATCACGTTGAGTCGCAAAAAAAACAAACCAAACAATATAATTGCTCCTTTTTTTCCACCTGTCAAAGTCCCTTTTCTTTCTCTTCCAAAGTGACTCCTGTTGAAAACCATCCTGGTCGCCTTCCAAACGATCTGTACTTTCCGTCTCGCTTTGTTGATTCGCTGAAAGCAGATAAAAAACGAATTGAATTGAAAATCAATATTCACATTAAAATAAAAAGATAACAAACGGTTTCAAGTGATTTCCCACCTTTGCCGTCTTGTTTGTTGTCGTTTGCTTCCAGTTCGATGTCTTCCGCCTGTGTAATCCAGTCCAAGTATCCTCTCAGATCATCTTCTATCTGCTGTTTTTCACGTAATTTTTGAAAATCGCCACGGTTTTTCGCTTTTTCTCTTTCTTTTGAAAATTCTCTGAAATTATTAAGATATAAACAATTTTTGTATATTCACTTTAATTCTTAAATTAATGTAAAATTTTAATCAAATTCCTCAAGGTATGATTTCTTTTTATATTAAACTTGATGTTCAATCACATCACAAAAAATGATATGAAATATTATGTGAACATATATAAATTAAAATAACAATCGTTTTTTTTTATCTGCAAAATGATCCGTTAGATTTTCAATCTCCTGGCAAAGGCACATAATTCAGCATGATTCGACGTCTCTTATCTATCAATCCCGTGGGGAATTCGATTTCAAGGCTTCCTCGGATCTTTAATTCCGAGTCTACTAACCCGGAAAGGACACCAAGAATGAGGTTCATAACAAAGAACGCGCCGAGGATAACAAGTGATATAAAATAAATCCATTGCCATGAGCTGCCCATTGCGTCTTCAATCTGAAATCAAATTCAATTTAAATATGGTGTTTTACAGTCAAAGAAAAGATGACAAAATAAAAAGAAATAAAAATAGCACAAGATAATAACCATTGGAGAAAATTAATTCAAGCCTACTCTTTTTTTAATATCGAGTAAATTTTATAATCAGAGGAGCTCTCTATCAAAACACTTGGAGTAAAATGATATGGTCAGCGGTGTTGAATTGAAGCTAAATCCTTTTGAATGTCATTATTCACACCCGCGTTTACTTTTAATACTATCATAAATTTATTCTACCCTTTCGTTCGCTCGAGTCACATTTTTCAAACGGGATTGTTAATTGAATTCTGATCTCAAATTTAATTTAATTTATGCATTTTAATTTTTGTTTTTGGTAAAACTAGACATGGTGATGCATTTAAGGTGGTTTTATCGAGCCACTCAAAATGGCATTTTACAGATCTTCAAAAATTGTATGGCTAATTTTTTCAAATTTTATTCAATTTATTTCAAATTTAATCGTTTAAATAATCATCAGGTAGAATTTTTAGAATTATTTTATGTAAATTTTTTTTATACAAAATATTTATTTAGCAAAAATGGTCAAATCTGTTTAAAATTTCACACAGTTCTATCTCTATCAAATGATGTATGACTTGTTTATGCCTGTATAAATTTATTATGTAAATTTGTAAATTAAATGTTATCTCAATTTTTTGATATTCAATCATTCTTATATTTGGCAAACCTAATGAGAATAACTAGAATGTGAATTTTTCAGAATTTCATGTCATTCTGACATTTTTCACTTATTGCTAGAACCTCTAATGAACTTATTGCTGGAAGCTTAATGAAATTTTATTGTTTGGCATTTGAAGATCGAGTTGCAGGAGTTAATAATTACATCATAGAGAACGTCGGTCCATCCTTCGAGGGTGACACACTGGAATACCGTGAGCATGGCGAGTCCGATGTTGTCGAAATTTGTAATACCCCAATTAGGTCCCTCCCAATACTGATTGCTACAGTAATATTCAGGACCAAGTTTGGAGCATTGAAAACCGCCGTCCCCGCAAGGATGAGGCTCGTCCATAACTTCATCTAAGAGACACATTGTTATTAAACTATACATCAAAAGTTTCAAACAAAACTTGTTCTTTTCTGACCGATTTCTTTTCACAATTATCGGGAGCATCACATTTTTAATTCAAATTTGCCAAATGTTAATTGAACGTTCCGACTAATACGAAATTCCGCGAGGAAGACATTTCGCCGATCCTAATAAAGTAACGAAAAATTGATTAAATAGCGAGTGCGGCAAAAGTTTGGACGTTTCAATAAATTTCTCAACTTTCGTAATAACAGAAAATTTTCGGAGCTCGCGAACAATTGACGCCGCGCAAAAATTATTTATCCGGAGGGGTGAAAAACTTTTCCATTCATCTGATGGATATTTAGCCGGGTAAACAACTGGAATTAGTGCGTTGTGCGTCTCATTAACATCTCTCAGATAACCAAGAGGATATCTCGTGTTGATACGGGTTCAATGTTGGCACTGGTTTTACCGCGACCAAGTTGATTTCAAATTCAATGCGGGAGTCCCCCTCTGCTCACCTAAAAATATTCAATTGTACAGTAAACTGCATAAATAATTAACATTCACATTAATTGATATTAATGTTTGCTGCGAGAAACAATAGTTTACCTGTTAAATTATTGCGACACGTTTTGTGCATCTTGCCTGAGAAAAGTTCGAGTCCGATGATGGCATAAATGATGATGACAAAGAGGACCAGAAGTGCGATGTGCAGTAGAGGAACCATAGCCCTCAAGATTGAATTCAAGACGACTTGGAGACCTAAAGGAGAGAGGAGAAGAACAAAAAATTGAAGGTGAAAGTGAGAAGTGATGCAGATAAGGATGAGGGCAGACGAAAGAAGGTGGTGATTGTTGAATCTGTCAAACTAGGTCGTCACGTTTTGCATTGGAAACGCGCATCGACCAGGTACCATTATTCGTGGAATCAGTACAAATGTGTAAGCTTCACAATATAAAGGATGTCTGACGCTGTGAATGGTAAGTACTTACTTGGGAAGCCTGACACCAGTCTAAGTGGCCGGAGCACTCGAAAAGCCCTCAAAGCTTTGACGTCGATGCCCTCCTTTATAAATAACGTTAACACTGTGCTAATCATCCTGCAAAAGAAAATCCAGTTTTTGAGTCAGCAGTCCGATGAATATTTATCGCCCGCGGATCAAAACCAACTCTCACCCTATGACCACGATCACGAAATCCAGCAAGTTCCATCCGTTACGCAGATAAGCTCCTTGATGCGCCACAAAACCATACGCTATGATTTTCATCACACACTCCGCGGTGAATATCACCAAAAATATGTACTCGATTTTTTCCTAAACACAAAATCATTTTTTTCCCTTCTTTCTTGTTTCCACCATTCAAGTAAAATGAACATTAGACAGACGGTACGAAAGATGAACAAATTTTTAATTAATTATAATTTCAGTTTGAGGATAGTCAGCTGACCAGTGATTTGAAAAGATAATTCATAAATTAGACGGATAAATTACAAGACTTTTTCGAGCCAACCTTCGTTATGGTGGTTCCACCCTATGATAAGTATGAATTATTGAATGAAATTTCAGCCGGAAGAACAAAACGAACACGCGAGAAAGAAATAACCGGAGCTTTGAGGGGGGTAATTGAATCGTCGATCTTGCAAAAAAATGTAATTTTCCAAGAACCTTCCTTAAAATTAACCAAACTGATTACATCATTAATAACATACGCAAAAATGTATAATTTATTGTATCAAACAGGAGAGATGAGAACTCCAAAGGATGGTTTTAAAAAAATGAGTGTTGAAAGTGTCATAAATTAGGACGAGCCATTCTCATGAAAACGCGTTGATAAACTGAAAAAGAGGTGCAAAAAATAGTCGAGCAAACGAGATTCGCCGCGGTTGGCCATGAATTTGAAATAACCATAAATATTTTGCAAAGCATCGTCGACGCAGGATATTGAATTAAAAGAGGCGCGTTACAACCGCATAATTTACATATTACATTGACAGGTATGCACGCTTGTCGCGCGAACGAAATTATTGAGCGGCGGGGATGAGGCGAATGTCAATCCCGGAGTTTATATTCACGTACGGAGATCGATCAGAGCAGTTGATCATAAAGGGATGCACATTGCTCACAGGAAGATTAAACAATTATTGAACTTTCCGCACGAATAATTTTCGGACCACCTACGTGCCTTGGCAATCGATATCTTCGATTATTATTATAACACCGGGCACTTGCGAGACGTGCAACAAGGACAAGGCTGGCCGAAAATTCGCCACCCCCGGATACAGGCTGCAAACGACGTTCGACAGAGCGCCGGATGTTACGGCTCTCATCATTCGATTACAATTCCGTTTACACCCGCCACGAAATTGGCCAGCTTTAAACTCGTACCCTCAAACTGAAATCAAATTTCTTTTTGTCAATAAAAAAACAAGAATGTTTGACTAAAAATCGGAAATGAATAAAATTAATTCATCTTTAATCTAATTAAAAATTTCTATGTTTTTTGTACATGAACATTTGTTATAGAACTTAACAAAAAGGAACTTGGTGAAAGCTTTTGTTAGAAATTTTACTAGTACAAGTTGTCTTGCGTGGAGTAATGAGATGAAGAGATAAATTAGTTAATGATAAGGGGGAGAGCAAACAATGGGATATTAATGAAAGCGTTCATCTTACCAAATAATAATTCGTTTCATTTGAGTCTCCGGCAGGATACGGTGTGTAGACAGCCAGCGCCACACAATTCGAAATAATAGTTAACAGAATGAGATACTCGAAAGGTCTGCATAATAAGGAGTACATTAAGGAAAACAGTATTGTTGATTTTGGTCGCCGATAAAACGCCGGTGTTAGATAATGGCTTCCCACCAGCAAATGAAAATCTTTTTCTCCGTTAACTTGAGCTTTTGTGAGCTCTCTCCCTGTTTCGATGCTTGTAATTGTACCGACTTATCAGCAAACAAAGTTAAGTCGAGCCCACCAGTTCTTGAGATGTATTGAAATTTGAACGAAAGAAAATAAATCATGCTGACAGATGAGACTTCCATCAGAATTTAAGATCAAATAAATAAGTATTTTTCATTGAGATTTTTAGTTCGATAAATTATTCGCTTTGAGAGACAATGAAAAGTGCAATTCAACTTGCCCGACGAACTGTTTCCTTTTTTTTTTTTTTTTTTTTTTTCATCCTTCCAGTATTATTTTTATTTTCAATTTCCAAATCCAGCCTTTTTTGCGCGGCCGATAAAAAAAATGTTATTATCAAACTTTTAAATTCGACTTTGATAAAAAATTTATAGGGTATCAAGCACCGAGGCATTTCAAATCGTTCTCCAAACACAACTTGCATAAGCAGAATGCTTTGAATATTTTACGAGCGACGCTCTTTCCTCTCCGGTGAATTTTCTTGTACGAAAACTTTGTTCTTCTTTTCTCTATTGATTTATCATTAATATTAACGGAGCGCTTTATAATTATGAGCCGCATCTATTACAAAAAAATGGAAACAAAAAAAACGTAAAACTGATTAAGAAAGTTGAAATCTTATGTTAACCGAGCGGAAAACAAACTAATTTGATTTGTGGCTGAAGCGTACATATTGGCCTGTTAAGGGTACACATCGGAGTTGGCAATTAAAACATCAGCGCGTTTGCTCGCAAACTTAAGCATACGCTGTACTTAAAGATTATATTACATGCTCATAATTTAATTCTAAATCATCGAATAACCTTTGGCAAACTCAATTTGCGCGGGGTTTTTCAACGCGAGGTATACAGAAAAAGGATACTTCCACTCAACGACACTGATGCACATCTTCCGGATCGGGTTTTTGAGTTGTAGACAAAATAGGGCCCTGAGAGGCCTGTCGGGGGGCGGTTTACCGCCGCGGCGCGCGGGTCTTTTCGCGGCCGCAGCGGCGGATTTGGCAGTGGCTTGGCCAACTTGGCTGGCAGCGGCTGCTGTGCCTTGCCCGGTGGGTGGGCCGCTCGCAGACGGAGCGACGCCTGTGGTGGGGGTCGCGGACGTTGGCTGGGACCCCCCGCTGGTCGGAGGGCCCATCGCCGAGCCGCCATCCCCCGCGCTCATCGATCGATCGGTTCCGTCCTCCTAGGGCGCTTTCGGTTCCGGCTTCTCGACGATATTTTTCGTCGATTCTCGGCCAATGATCGACGTACGATTGTACAGGGGAACAACTTCTCGCGACTCGACCGCATGCTACTACGGTCCAAGCCTTCTTTCTTGTCTTTTGTTTATTAACAACCTAAAACAGACGAAGAAAATATCTTTGATTAGTTCACCATGAATACATAAATTAGGTAAATAAGAATTGATTCGGGATGACGCAACAAGTGCCATTATAAATCTTTCTTCATTTTTGCCCGAGATTTCATTTCTTACTTGTGATGCTATCAAATGCAACAATCAATTTATTTTTTATGAATCATCTAATATATTAATAAATTGAATAAAAATGTATAAGGAATTAGTCGGTTGCGCGTTGCTTCTATTTTTAACACAATTTTCGCACTTAATTTAATCTTTTGAAATTGTCATTGAAGTTTCAAAATTTAAGACACTTTACATCTTAGATTAAGACATTAATACCTAAAGATGTTATACAACAATTCTATAAAAATATCTGCGAAAAGTTTCTTAATTTAAGACACTTGTTTTCAAAGTTAAAATTTGCTATTTTATGGAAAGAAATATTGTTTTTATAAAAATGAAATTGGAAAATTCACCAATTTATTCTATTATTTCAGCTGAAGTAAAAAGTTGATTTCTTATTTATTGCTCATTAAAAAACTAATTAACGCTAGAGATAAAAATTAAACATTTAATAAGTTCTCACGTCAGATATAATGTAATTATAATGTTTTAATTTAAAAGTTTCTCAAATATGAAAATAATTTAAAGTGACAATTCGTTTTTATCAATGAAATGAAAGATTTAACGAAAAAACATTACTCTTCATAAGCAAATCTTTGTTTCCGTGATTGGTTTCTATTTTCTGTTTTATTTATGTTTCTCACAATGTTTAAAAATATTTTTATAATAAAATCAACTGTTTATAATAAAATCAACTTATGAATTTTATATTTCCATTTAATCATTTTATCTAAAATAAAAAGTAAATTTGTTCATTATTGCTTGCAAAAAACTGTACAGGAATGAATTACGTAAACTGAATTATAATTTTTAAACAAATTAGTTTTTTTTAAATGTACAAAAAGTAAAGTAAGACAATTTCCTCTTTTATAAAATTTTCATTACTGTAAAAGGGACGACTTTGTTCTCTTTGGTTAATTAAATTGATAATATTGTTCGATTAATGTTACTTTATAAAATTCAAAAAATTTTTTTCAACAAAATTGTACGAAATATAAACTTTTCGTTTATCATTTGCATTCAAACCTCAATTTTTTGACCATGAAGATTTTTGGATGTTGAATATGCTTTTAATAATGTTATTTCAATAAACCATGAAACGAGATTAATTCCTCGTGCTATAAAGTTTCTGGCAACCTGGGCTTGGAAGTGAAGATCTGCTATATTTAGTATATCTAAATTCTAGCTCCAACTGCGTTTCTTGTTCTCGCACCTGGCGCTATCTCTCTCGTCAGGAAAAAGGATACAAAACCCGAGAATTTCTTTTTTTATGAAATAAGTGCATATTGTCATGTTTGTTTATAACAATCATTCCTTAAGAAGTTGAAATCTCATTATATTCTTGGGCAGGCGGAGGAAAAAAATACAAGATGAAAAAGAGAACGAAAGAAAGCACCAGTCATTGAGGAGACTGATTATAACAAAGAACGAAATATGGAGCAGTTTTGTGTTTTCGCGCTGCGGTTGAATTTACGTTTCTATGAAAATTACTTCCACGCCGCTGGATAAATTGCTCAACGTATTATTACTGATTAGTTCGTTTCAGCGGAAAATTCATATCCACAGCGGAACGAAAAAAAAAAGTTTTTTTTTCTGCTTATCGAAATAAATGAAAAACAAATGTTGGGTCATCGATTGGGTGTTTGGATGATGATTGATTTTTAAGTTGATTTTCCCTGTTTTCATATTCATTAATGAGTGACTAAGTAATTAAGGTCGGATAAAATTGAATTCCTTTTTGCCGATAATTTAGGATATTGATGATGCTTGAGAATAATTATTAAAGCTCTAATGTCAACCGAGTGCTTAGCGTTACGACGACCAGAACCCTTAATCCCTTCAAACATTTATTATGATAAATTTCTCAAGATCAAGGCGTGAAAATATTGACACTGCATCTTTGCGCTAAATGCGCTCTGATGCATCTACTTATTGCAATTAATCCGACTGATTATCCTTACCCGACTACAACTTTCGTTTACCATAAACGAGCTCGGGAATCGATGTAGCAAAATTAACGATCTAATTTAGTAATTCTCTTTGGAGTATTAATTTTCAAACAGGTTGAAATTTTAATTGCATTATCACGAATTTGTAATTAATCTAAGAAGTCTTATTTACTTTGTACACCCATGGAAATAATATCCAATCCTTTTTTTTGATTTATAAACGAATATAAACTTCAATTTGATAAAAATAAAATAAGTTACTAATCATCTAAAACGACAGTATAGGATAAAGAACATTTTAAAAATATTTTCGTCGATGATGTTAATTAATTAAAACAACTTGGAAGTTTCGAAACACCAGAGGATATTTTTTACCATTTTGAAAAAGGGCTTTTCTGAATTTGGCACTTTATTGCTCAAGATGCAGATGCTTGATAAATATCGCCTGGCGGACTAAATTTATCCCGTCAAGTTGCGGGAACAGTGGTAATAAACCATTGATCCGAATATACACTTATATCTAAACAAGCGTTTTTCTCGAACATTCTCCCGGTCGATTCTGCGCGCACGTTTCTTTTCTTCTGTTCTTAATTTTAAACTAAAGAGACAAGTTGAGCTTATTTGATAGAGGTGTGAAAAATGAGACGTCCAGCGACTTTCATTTGCCGCTTGTAAATTCGAGAAATAAGTCCGACGCGTGCCTGCGTGACTTTTTAACGATACCTGACCCTAATTCATAAATCATTTTTTCGTTTCAAATGAAAAAAAAAAAGAAAGTAAAACAAAAACAAACAAATATAAAATAGCAAAAACCGAAGAAAATCATTTTCGCAGAGCAGTTAAATGAAATCCAATTAAAACACGGCTTATTTGTTTTTCATGAAAGATTAACACGAATATTTCAAGAAGAGAGCGTCACTTTTCGTTGACGGAATTGCAAACGTTTTTTAAATTTCTCTACTGAATTTACATTTGCGAGCCGACAGTATTTTAGTCCCGGTAACATTTTCACGATTGATGAATATTTAAAACCTTCCCAGAGTTTCTCGATCGTGATATTTTGCATTATGCACTTGGTTGAAACATTTTTTATCGTTTCTTCTGAGTGATGTTAATCGCTCATGTTCCATTTTGACGTAATAATAAAGAAAAATGAAAAAGCTCGTAATCTAATTTTCGCATTCCAAGTCCAAATTTAAATTTCAATTTTGACAAAAATATTTAAAACTAGAAAAAAGAATTTTTTTCTCTTTACAACTAGACAGTTTTTAAACTTTAAGAAAGGTTACAGAAAAATGAATCAAAACAAATAAAAAATGTAACAAATGTAACAAGAATTGGTTATCAATCAAAGACAAGAGTAATCGGATTAAACTAAGTGCAGCGTTGAAATTTGAGTCGCAACAATGTTGTGCCTAGTGTCAGACCAGATTAGCGAAGTTTAGGGCTTCGTAACGCGTAACTCGGAACAATCATTGCAAATGGGCGCCCAAGTGAGGGTTCGAACACGCCACGCGCGAGGCTGCTAATTAAAAAGCAAAGTGGCTGGAGAAGTTTTCTCAAGTCTAGCCAAAAGAGAATGCTGAGAAAAAAAAGAATAGAACAAGTTGTATAGCCAGGTTGTGTGCACGCCCTGTTTTTTGTTTCCGCTTTCATCTCCGCTGCCGTAACACTTGTCAAGAGAACTACTTTAAAAGAACTTGCAGTTAATTCGCGTAACGCGAGGGCGTGCTGGTAACGTGATAATATTTGGAGCTCGCGTCTAAATATAAAGAACAGTCTAACGAGCAATGTGTTATAAGTTTGAGTAGAAAATGCACTAAATCTCTTGCGTTCCTTGTGACTGAAAATCACGACCGTTATATATTTCCCTTGTTTTACATTTCGATCACTTCACATTTCACAATTTTCTCTGTTTCAAATTTGGAAAGCCTTTTTGAATTTTTTTTATATTCAGTAATTTGCTTGATATTTGTTTTCATTTATTTTTTCATATATTCTATTGAATTTTCTTCCATGTTGCAAAAATAACTGTCAAACTAAAAGAAACAATAGGTTGAGATTCGAACCCTCGCCTCTGAAATTGCGCCAAAAGTCATCACTCTTGCTTCCGAGCCATCGGCCAAATTGAAAAGGTGGTAATAAAACGTAGTTTTAACTAGATATTTGTTGTAAAAAATTAAGTAGGTAACATAAACCTGGAAATATATCATTCATGACTTCTTTTCGCGTGATTTATGTATATATTGGTCTCAAAAAATGTATCTACCATTGAAATGTATAACTGATGATAAAAGTAGAAAATCGAGTTACACGCCGCGGAAGAAACAACTGGATTAAATCAAATGAAACTGATTAAATTTGTCGCTAAGTTAAGTTTACAAAGAATATAATGACCCGCGAAAGTTAAACACTTTTGACTTTTGTATCAAATAAACAGTTTCATCTCGTTATAGTGACAAATAACTTCCAACTCGAAAAAGCCTAATCGGATCTGCTCGTTATAAAGCATGTTTGATCGTACAAAGATGTTTGTAGCTCAATGTCAGACTTTGTTGAACCAGCTCTCGTTTGACTTTAAAAACTGGCATTGTCTTTCACATGAGAAAGTAAAACCAGGCTGTGATTTTGTTTCAACTTCAACATGTCAAAAAAAAAAAAAAAAAGAAAAGAAAAAAAAGTCTCATAATAAAAAAGAATTTATTTTTGTTATTTTTTATTCAGCGAACTTTCGTTTTTGATTCCAAATTAAGTCAGCCTGCTGATAAATAAATCAAGTGAATATTTAGCTTGAATAATGTACACTCAAAAGCCGATATTCCAAATGACAGAATGCAATTGACGTGCAGCGTAAAATTCATCCGCTGCTCGTCGTCCTTCGATAAAAAAAGGCTTTAAAACTAAAATAATCACCATGAAACAACGATCGATCATTTTTGCTAATATACAGCATTCAAATCAATTACTTTGACTGAATTCCAATAGACTAATGGGAGATCTAGACAAAGACATTTCATGTCGTCCAAGTATACAGGATGATATGCATAACCGCATGGGCGTACACAGAATGTTGCCCATAAGCTCAACAGGGCCGATTTTATGCGAGACTCATCCGAATACGATATTTACGTTTGCTCAAATTTGCATTCAATGATGTCAATTGATCCAACCATGATCACTCGTTTGCAACTGAGAATCGTCTTTATGAATATGGATGCAATCCGTCATCCAAGTGGAATGATCCAAGTAATTTTTTTTTGTAACAAAAATAAAATTGAAATGTTAAATTCCGTTCATAGACGATTGACGGATATCCCAAATTAACTCCCGCGGTTAAAAATAATTCAGCAGCGTTTTATTTTCGCACCTGAACTTTTCAATTTTAATCATCAATTGATTTGGTTTCCTCTTTTTCTCCAACGGAGATGTGGATTGTCGGGTTATTGGAGATTACAAAATGACAAACACGTCATTAACAAAGTAGGTTGTCTCATCGATAATTTGTTTAAAAATATGTAACAAAATGCATACCACCTTATTTTCAAAGTTAAAACAAGTGCCGGAACAATTTTCTTCTTTCTTTTTTGTACAATTTTTTATATACTTAGTTTTATCGTAAAAAGTAAATTTAAAACTTGAAAAAAAAAAAAAAATTAACTCGTAAAAATAAATAATTTAAAACAAATCAGACATTTCAAATGATCGAGAATATTAGTTCTCAACTAAATATAAATTTATGGTAATTTTACGATGCGATTTCTTGAAAGTTTTAAAATATGCTTTATGTCATCATATCATTTCAACAGAAATACAATTTTTCTTTCTTCAAAAAAAATGTGAACAAATACAACAATTTTTTATAAAAAAAAAACAAATGTTAAAAAATGAACGATCGAATAAACGATTGAATTAGAATGTTGAATTTGATCTGGCGAGCCACACCGTTCACCGGCGAATTAATTCGTGACTTTTTTGTATCCGTCGCTCATTTTTCATTCCCTTCGAGTAATCTTGTCTTGAAATCGTTGCAATAATTAAGTTTGGACAGCGAGCCGGGCAGAAAAGTTGCGCCGCGGAAAACGCTCAGTTTGTTATTAATTCAGGACACATCATCTTCAAAACGTGCAATCGACTAAATTATTAGATTCACTTTGTTTTCATCAGCGCGCTTTTCATCTGTGTATAGATTTCGACTTTAGCGAGAGGCTTCCATTGGTTTCAATTATGTACGTCCAAGTTGGACGGTTTCATTCGATTATACGACTCTTTCCGTGGATTTTTGTCTGCGAAAACAGCGTCTTACGGTGGAGTGCATTATCTGTGGCGAACTGCCAAAAGGGCAGAAGGCAATGCAAAGTTCGGCCGAGCAAGGACGAATAAGTGTGTTGACATTGTGTCTTGAAAAAATTTGTAGGTCAAATAAATTTTATGAAAAATAAATGACCCTAATGTGAAGTTAACACTATAGAAGTAGAGGCAGTTGGGGTAATTGTGGCACCTTGGTGTAAATAAGCCAGTCTAATAACTTTGCTATTGAAATTTTTTGTTGTTTAGGTTATTAAATTCGAAAGTTCAAATTGTTATTAAAACTATACGAATGTAATTAAAAATGAATTTGTGAATAAAATTTCAGCAATGCCATATTTACCCCACCTGTCACAATTATCCTAACTGTCTCTACTGAAGACATATCTACTTTTATTTATTTACCATTTTTGTAAAATTCTATAGAAATTGTGTTTATAAGATGTATACCAACATTAATAAGAATTTAAATATTTTACATCAATTCAAAACTGCAGCCCACTGAAATCTTGATTCTATAAACATTTTATTAATAAAATTTTCAAAATTAGAGCATAAATAAAGTGATGGTAAAGTTACACTTGTTCAACAATAATCAAAGTAGTTTATTTATACTTTAGGAATAAAATTTAGTAAAATAATTTTTTATCATTGAATAAGCGAAGTTTGTTCTAATCAACTTTTATTTGTTAAAGAAATTGGAGATATTTCATCAATTAATTTTAAATTTTTCCAGACAAAGGATGTCATGTTACTTTTATTTTATAAATTATTGTTTTAACCTTTTTAATTTGTTAAAAAAATGTTATCAACGAAAAGTAAACCAAAATTTTTTGAAAATAACGAACTAATTGTTCCGTTACATTCATTATTATAATTTAATCATTACCAATTGAATATGATCCAAATTGTTCCAGCATTACACTTTATAATTAAATTGATGCGATGATCATTTTTGTTGTGGTCTGACATTAATTATTTATGGGACACTTAAGTGATGAACAAATATCAGGCAATTTATATAATCAATTATGTTTTTCCGTCCAAGCAAAATCAGGCGGGTTGTGAAAACAGACGACAGCATAGCGGAGAGCTGAGCAGAGTGCGTTAATTGAGATTTCCAATATGCGCATGGAGAACAAAGCTCGCGATGGCGAAGCAAAACAAAAGTTGAAGAAAGTGCGCGGCAAAATGTGAATCGTTTTCGCGTTCCACTTGGCCGGCACGTATACATCATAAAAGATCGATGAACATTCTATCTAATACTTATGTAGGGTACGTGCCGACGCTACAAACAAAAATAACCCAGTTTAATAGCTGTTTTTCATTAACTGCACATCCTCGTTTGAATCAAACATACCCCCCCCCCCCCTCTTTGACTTTTCAATTTCTTCGCACATCCTGATTTCAATTGACTTTCAAAATTTCATAATAAATTGATTAACAAGCTTAATATATATTCGTTATGAAAAAGTTCTTTTACTAAGTTGGAACGAGTCTTGACGAAAAGTTTTTAAACTTTATTGAACTTTTCGAGTATCGCGATATTTTTATAAAACAATGAACTCACAAGCGTCGATAATAAACAATCCATTTTATTACCAACATTTCTCTGGAGAATCCCTATAACGGGAAAGAGGCAGTTGGCATGTTTTTGCTTAAATTATTTCTACAGTCGAGCATACAAGACCCAACTACCAAAAAACATCGAACAGTTCTTTCAAGTTGTTTAAAAAGGAATCAGTTGGATCGGCGTTATATTCTGGAAAGCAGTTGGAATGAAAACTAGGTCAAGAGGCTCCCGTGGAAGTTGATAAGTAATGCAACAACAGAATGAGTGGCGCAAATAATTAAGCGGGATTAAAGCGAAGTGTTGAGCGATTTTTTTTATCTATCTTGCCAAACGAAACGTGACAATTTGAATAGTTTTTTTCCCCTTGGTTGAAAATATGACTCTGAATCGCTTTGTGTGAAGGAATAAAAATTGAAATTGAAACAAAACTGAAATGTTACATTTTCTCATATGAACTTTAATTAATAAATATTTGTTTAAGTTTCTGAGTTAAATGATATTGTTTGAAATAACAAGTTAAAAAATTAGTAAAACATTTTTATAGTTATAAATTAAAAAAAAAAAAAACAAATAAACTTGGAGTCTGACAGCTCAAGGGAGAGATGAAGATTAGTTTAGTTCCGGGTCGGAGTTCAAATCTTGCTACCATAAACATTTTTTTACATAAAATGTTTATTTTATGTAAAATTATTATTTTACATAATTTTACATTTATTTTTATTCATACTTTTCCGACAAATATAAAATAAAATTAAAATTGCAATTGAAAAAAAGAATGAATAAAATAAAACTATCCCAAAAATTTTAAATTAAAATTATCCCAAAAAGCCTTGCGATGAAGTGAAGTTCTAATAAGAATCTCAATTAAATTTATTAAGAACGTTCTTTTCCTTGCAGAGATGTCTCGTTAAAGTGACACTCTCTTATTTGGTTTGAAATGGGAAAATGATCGTTCAATTTTAAAGATAATGCGGAAACAAATTGCGCTCAAACTAAAGAAACTTGGGTCTTTGTCTTCGAAATCGCTTCGTTGAGCTTAAATGAATCACAATAATTTATTAATATGTTTTGCACGGTTGTTTTCGCCTCAACTCGAGCGTGCTTCTGATAACGTTCAGATTCCTGCGACTTTCAAACAAAGATACCCATTACAGCTTGAACAACAATTGTACAAGCGAACAATTCCCCTCATCCCCAACCCCTCGTTTTAGTTACGTTACGCTTTTTAATGTGCAAAAGAAGAACATGTTGGAACAGTCGGGCGGCTTTAAGGTATGAAATGCAATTTACGTAATACTATAGAGTTCATGTCAAATTGGAATGAGGTATCTGAAATGCAACGTGCTTTCAAATCGGATGTTAACATATGCGGTATATTTTTAATTAAAAAAAAAATTTCGTATTAATGCGAAACGAACGTATCGATTTTCTATTACGTGGCAATATTATAAAACCTCATTTCTTGATGATCACGAAAGCAGTAGGAGAAAAAAAAATAAGAACTCCCGTCAATTTTTAATTGCAATTTAATTTAAAAACCTGGGAAAGGTCTAAAAAATTGAAAAAAAGAGAGAACGCGGTTTCACGAACAAATTACACCGTGGGAATAAAAAAATTGTCGCCATTGAAAATCTGTTTGAAAACCGAGGAGAATAAAAAATCTGATTTGGTTTGCGAACGTTTAAGCATGTGGTTATAAAAGCGGATTAGATTTTAATGTTAGCTGCGATTGTTCGTTCGATCGTAAAAACGTCGTTCGAAAAAAGGGTCCCGAGTTAAAATCCAGTTTGAGAAGTGCTTTTCCCCGTCCTAAACTTAGGTCTCAATTTTTCTTTTTTTTTTTTTTTTCATCGAGGAAAATCCCGTTTCGACGAGTAGCGATCGATGCCTTTTGACACTCTCGTCAACAGTTGCGCACCCTTTATAATTATATTTAGCCGCTCTCGTAGAACAAATAAAGCAAAATAATTCGGCTCCTCTTTTAATTACACTTTTGTTGTTTTTTAATTTCTCTTTCGTTTCGATTTTTTTCTCCGTTTCAATCGTCCGTGTGTCTGTTGAAAAATAGTATTTATAAAAATTAACTTTATTTTGACACTATTCGTTTTAACATGAATAATTAAAGTGCAATCTTATTAACTATTTATTTTAATAAACATATGAATTAAGTGTTATATGAAAATTACATGAATTATTTAACGCAACTAAATATTTATTTAAGGAAAAATGCTAAGTAGAATAAATTATTTAATTCAGCAGTTTGTATTAATCACGATTTCAAGGAATTTAGAAATCAATTTTTTATCCTTGTTTTTTCAGTGGACATACATTTCACGTGGATGTCAAATCATCAATATTCTTTTACTCATTGGAGAAGTCATATTAAATAGAGTTTGTTCCAATTTCGAGTTTTTTCCAATTAAAACAAAATCAATGCAACGTACACGCACTGCACATTCCATTTTCAGTTCGACTTCCCATTCTGAGAGCACAGTAAAACACAAACATGGTAATGAATCAACAACAAAATATTCTAACTCTGATCAAGTAAAAAAAAAAAAAAAAAAAAAAAAAAAACAACAATGAATTAAAGTCACTTTTCCGAGGCTTGACTTTTTGCCACATAACATGCGTAATTATCACTTGGAATTGTTTAATGATCTATGTCATTATATCTTTTAGGCGCCCTACACTGTAAATAAATTCCGTTTAATTATTCTAATAAAGTGTTTTTCATTAAGTTAATGATGAATAAGATCATCTCAAGCACAAAGAAGGTACTCTATTAGGTAGCTTTTTAAAGTTCGCTCTTTTTAAAGTGACTAAAGGTGGCTAATTTAATATAAGAATTAAAAAAAAATTGATGAAATAAAATACTAAAAATGTAAAAGAGCAAATTGAAAAAGGGGGTTAAATTTGAATAAAAGTAAATCGGTAAGCATATGAGTGACATAAAAAATAAAAGATCATCAAAGCGATTATATTCATTTCGTTTAGTTACATTTCATTTAGTCGTTAGATCGTAGATAATTTAATTCCTGCTTAACGTGTGGACAAACAACCGAGTTACTATATTGCGGCTTGAAATTTCACTTGCGGCTTAGACTTTTATATGTTGCAAACTGCAACTCACTTTTTCACAGTCAGTTAAACACTCTTACTCATTACACTATCTGTCATCAATGCTTTACCCCTCAAAAATTATTAAACCTGGAGTAATGTTCTCCATGAACGTACTTTTTTAATAATCCTCATAAAAACGATGACAAGTTTTGAAATGGTAAATTGATGCAGTTTATAAAATGTAAAATAAGCGTTAACGTTCACTCCCCAATCGATAGCCTAGTTATATTGCATACATTTTTTCTTAATTCTTATGTTTTGTGATGATTTTATTATAAATGTTTTACATTTGAGCTAATTAAAAATGTGCAGATCTGAAAAATTATTATTTGTCGTACCAGTTGAAACACGAATATATAACATTGCAGTTGCAATTTTTTCTTCAAGCATAATTTGAATATGGAATCTCGACCACACACCCAAGTTTGCGACGAATTATACAAGTTATAATGACTTGTATTGCTGACTGAAATGGAATAGCCACTTAAAGACAGCCTGTCGAATTTCATTAACAAGCGCTGCTGCAGGCATGATTTTTTTCGTCTTCCCCTCCGTCTTTCCTACTTGAAAAAAAGGCAATTTACAATTTTCACGTATTCATGTGACATAGAGAAGCAATGCTATTTATCTCATCCAAACATGTAACATCAATCTCGAAAAAAAAATCAGCAGAAAGATTTTATATTGCAAAATTATGAATTTGCTTTCAAATTTAACAACATTGAAATGCGTTTTTGTATACAATTTGTAATTATTTTTTTGTCATCATTTTTTATTAAAAAATTATTAAAAATTATTAATTAAAAAAAATTCAGCGTCACATTGTTTCTCGTTACAATCACGACACACTGCCGCTCTTCAATTTTTAATAACAATTTAAACAATTCATGCTTATCCCTTTCGTTTTAATTCCAAGTTTAATTATTCAGTTTCATAAATTACGAAGACGTTATTTGGAATTGAACATCCCGAGCTAATGAAACGCATGACACTTAAATTATAGCAGTTGACTCGGCCAAACAAAAGGCCGGGTTTTTTTCCTCTCTCTCCCCCACAATCACCGACGATTCGGCTGCTTAGAATGTCATGCATCGCACCGTCAGCCGAGAGCGTTTTCGTGTAATCCGGAAATAGAATCCGTCAAACTTTTGGAGCTCATGTAAAATCCCTTGAGTTTTTTTTTAAACTTAGAAGGGATCCCTCCTCTCATGACAATATTAGACCATTCATCTAAAGACCCAGTCAGCAACGGTGTTTGACATTTGCGGTGCGAAATTAGAACTTTTCGAAAATTGGCCTCCAATCGGAATTGATATTTTATTTTTGGTCTCCAGAAATTTCTTTTATTTAAAACTGTCCCTGATTTGTATCTCGTTTAAGGAGCAATTAAAATTCGATAATCAATTTGCAGCTTCTCTTTTTTTCATGATTCCAACATCAAAAATCAAAATGAGAAACCTACGGACAAAAAATAACAAAATAATAAATAAAAATAAAGCAAACACAAAAATTATAACGAAATGTATTCAAATGTTAAAATTAATTTACGACAGTTTTGTTTTAATTAAACATAAATAATTACAACAATGACTTCTTTGTTGTCTCTCTCTTTTTCCAAAAACGTCACTTTTCTGAAATTTTGACTTAAGTTAAAAAAATGTTTCAAAAATCTTATATAAAAAATTAGTGTCAGGGATGATGTCCGTTTGCTTTTTCAGATCTGCTTGTTTGGAAAGCGCAACTCCACCCAACATCCGGTTCAGTATTGGGGCCCTTTTTGAACTTCCGGTCGAAGCTAAACCACGTTGATGATTGCAATAAACAGCTCGAGTTGGGATCGCGGGTGTGTTTCTTCGGAGACAAAAGCCACTCGACTCGGCCAGAGTCGCAATGTACACAAACTATATTTACACCAACCGCACGGCAGCCCCGCGCACTGCGTCCGCACCGTACACTTTTGACTGCACACACTTTGGAAAAAAGAAGAAGAAGAAACGTCGACGAAAAAAAGGCCAAATTCTGGAGCAAAAGTTGACCTGCTTCGAAACGGGTAACACACTTCGCGAGGCTCTTTTCAGCACGTCCTGTGCAACTTATCACATGTTTGCCTGCTACTCATTGCCACTCATTTTAAGCTGCGCTTAAATAAGTCAAATGGGATGGACAAAAGCGTAAACAATAACAAAAAGCGGACACGAGGAGTCGGGGAGGGGTGTAAACAAAAAGATGTTGTTTACCATTTAAAAAGAAATGTCGGTGGAGGATAAATAAAGATGGGTGTTTGACGGAGCAAGTGCGGGGTAAAATTAGAAAGTCACGCATAACTGGGGAAGTGGATATTTACAGCGGCTAGAAAGTGGGGCATTGTTCTGGGGGGTTGCGGAGGGGCTCGGGAGAATGAGCGAGCCGGCGGTGTTACCTGGTGAGCCGGTCATCGTGAGCGTAGGATAACTGGGGCTGTGGCATGACCCGGGTGCGCGCGGGTGGACGCTGACCTCCTCGCGATGAATCACACGAGCTGCTGCTGCTGCGTTCTCTCTTGTCGGCGCGCTCTTATAAATAGATATCTGGGTATGTTTGATTATTTATATTCTTTTTATCGGCGCGCTCCCGGAACGCGGCGCGGGCGACTCCCTCGGCGCACTGGGGTCGCCTCTCCGGGTCGTCCCACCCTGACCACGCCACGTCGTCCGCGACGTACTACCAGCAGCTCCGCGGAGAATATGGGCGACGCTCGAGGAGGGAGGCGACACCGACGCACACACACCCCGCTTGTCCGTGCTGGCAGGCCGCGCTCTGCCGCGACTACTATTGCCAGTCGTGAGAGAGCGTCGGCCCCAACGTCCCACCGCCGCCGCACGCAGCGACGCCTCGCGTCGTCGCGGGCGCAGCCTCAAACACTGCAAAGCCTCCGCACCCGCACGCACGCGAACCCTCCCGAATCGCATCCTCATCCCTAATCCACTCTCCGACAGACTTTCGCCCCTTTTCACCAAGTGTTTCTCGCTTCCAAAATATCGACTTTTATTTTGTTTTCTTTAACAAAAACTTGTTACATTTAGGATCTAAAACTTTCATATCGGGGCTTTTTGTAAATACCCTCGATTCAGTGGGGATGACGCTCCACTTATCAACTTTAAGATTTCTCTCATTTTAGGAACAACCACTGGGAATAGGAACAATTCTCATCCAAATATCCCCAGGTAAAAAGAAACATGGCGTATTTATGTTGAGATGTACATATATACACTAATATATGTGTTCATCAAAATATATATACAACTTAAATGTCATATATGTAGCCATATATGTTTCTTTTTACCTATGTCCATATACATGTATCCTGTATATATAGCATTTATGTGTAATACGTATGTAATATTTATGTGGTAATATTTATGTGTATATGCAAATATATGATTTTATACATGTAGACATATATGCGCCATGTGTTTCTTATTACCTGGTACATGTTATTTGTTCCTATTTAAAAAAATATGTAGGATTTATGCGTATGTTATATATGGCATACATAACATATAACATTGGGGTAATTGTGACATATAGGATAAATATGTCAGTATCGAAATTGCGTCCACGAATTCATTTTTAATTTGATTTATCTAGATTTTATAATCATAATAATTTGAGCTTTCGAATATATATAATATATTCGAAATATATATAATAGATTTTAACCCAAACAAACAAATTATATTTTTCAATAGCAAAGTTATCAGGCAATTACATTTACACCTAAATGTCACAATTACCCGAACTGCCTCTACAATTTCTTGTATATAAATTATCTGTCAAAAAATGTTCTTTGACATTTTACTAAGTTGTATATATTTAATCGATTTTATTATTCAAGATATCTTATTTCGACTTGGAATAGTTTTTATCAGAAATAACTAAAATATATTTTTAAAATTAAAACTGTCGGTTTAAATTGAATGAAAAATCAGCTGGAGTCAGCAAAAAATGTTTATTGAGAAATCTTAAAATTATAGAACATCAATGAGATGTAGAGAAGCAATAAGTTTATATTTGTTTGTTCATCAGGCATCAATACTTTCGTCCTGAATTTCGTGTTTGTTTGTAAATAAGATAGAGTACAACGAGGAGTTACAGTGTTATTTTTTTAATTCACGAAACAATAACGCGCAGAGTATTGTTTTCGCGAGCTCCGAGGCAGGAAATTGGGTGATTAGAACGAGTGTGTTGCTCTGGATGATGTTGAACAAGTTTTGCGGATAACGCCTGGGCACGAGATAGACCGATGCCCGCAACGCGATATGACGCAGTATGTAACCGTTGTTATCTTATCAATTAAGCTCGGATGAGTGGAAACAGATTTAAAAGAGTACGGCGCGTATTTTTTCCCCCTAGCGAAATTGCGCAAAATTTACAATCCCGTCGAGTGCAATCGACAAGTCGAACATCCCACTCAAACGGAGTTATTTTTGTATCAAAACTAACAAAATCGAAGGGTCTTAATTTGTTTTTTCATTTTCATTTCACATATCCATTGAGTTAATTGAATATTATAAATCTCAGACGATCGAATAATTAAGAAAACGAAATTTGTTTTTTGTCATGATGCGACGATAAATCATACAAGTTTTAAAGTTTCAGTCGAAGAAAATCATATGTCGTTTTAAGTACACACGCAGCTTTAAACCGGACGTGACTATTTTACATAGTTTGGATAAATAAAACACACCCAATTTTTTTCTCTCTCATAAATGATGATAACATTTTTTGTTTCTCCCAAAAAGCGAGACGTCAGTTTTTATTTTGCAATTTTATCATACGATGAAAAAGCGCAATCGTGTAATCAAGTTTACAACTCCGCTTTGATTAAGCAACAAGTGTAAAAATGTCAAAAATATTCTTCGTAAATGTTTTGTTGCTATTATTCAATAACAACAAAAATGAAGCTTCAAAAAGAGAAAGAGAGAGAGAGAGAGAGAGAGAGAGAGAGAGAGAGAGAGAGAGAGAGAGAGAGAGAGAGAGAGAGAGAGAGGGATGAAACATTTCCTGGCTTTACCTGTTTCGACTTAATTTGCGACAAATTTGTCAGTGTAATTGCTGTTATTATTTGGCTTGTCAAGCTTGGATGGAAAAATAATTCCAAATCTCAGCGCAACATGTTGAATCGGTAAACATCATACGGAATCAAAAATCAATGCCAAACACTGCATGATCTCGATTTCAAATTAAATTTTACTCGCGCATATGATTATTGGTGAATTAATTACATACGAAATTATGTTCCATTAATTTTCATTGCACAAGTATAGGAAAGGCTTGTACATTTTTATTTTGAATTTTTTCAGTAATGTTTCTATTCAAAATGTGTAGAAATATTATAGCTTATTTTGTTACAATATTTCTTTTTAATTTGCAACGTCTCTTGGCAATATTTTAAATATAAAAATATTTCAAATAATAAAAAGACCCAAAAATTTGATCAAAGTTATGTTCTTAATATTTATATAAGCATACCTATTACGTCCAAGCTATGTTGCGAAACAATTCAATTATATTTTATGAAATTATTTTGATAAAGTTCCAGAAGATTGTTGGCGTGGGATGAAAAATGTTGCCAGACCAAATGATTCGCGCGGGGCTGAATGACCTGCTGCATCGCTCTGATTTTATTGGTATCCTCCACCAGACGCTCCAAGATAACACCGTACAGGAACTGCAACGAGACGTTACGATTTTTTAGCAGCTGTCAACCGAGCATACCAAATTTTCAGCTTAAAATGAAACATTTGACAAATCAAGTGTATAGCAATTGTTAACAAAGACATGACAAGAAATTTGAAACTTTTAATAAATCCGCAGCAAAATGAAGGATTGCCTTACAAATGAAAAAAAAAATTAAACTTTGCTCTGCAACCCGCAAATACGAGATTAATTAGGTCAAACTTTGTTCCAACCGTAGAAACAAAAGTGTTTTGATTGAACATTTTTTACATCCCCCGTGATATTGAATTCCCTAACGAATAAATAAAAATTCTCTCCTGAAAGTTACAACTTTTTGATGACGTTTTTTGTTGATGAATGTATGTCGATATTGTTCCTTCCCTATTCAGTAGCTCAATCATCATTTCTGACAAACTCGTACCGTTTTAGAGAATCGATTTTTCACCCTCTTCAAAACGGGTCGCACCGACTTCCAGCCCTCCAAATAAAGATTTCCAAAGAGGGAATAAAACTTGCGCAGATTCCCGTCAAGAATCCTGTCCAAGTTCATGAACAGATCAGCCAACTCGTAATTTTTCCAGCCGTCTGTTGGTTGAAATGGAGGCAGAGAATCTACGAGCTGAAAACGATTTATAAAAATTAATTAATCTTGCGAAAGCCGTCGTACTTTAATGTCACATCTCGTACCAGTGGTGATGAGTCGTTATCGTCCGGCAGAACTGCAAAATAGTCATTGAAAACGGAATTTATTTTCATTAAACTGTCATTTACAGTTTCGTTTGTGGGCGGCTCGTCTGGTGAGCTCAGAGCTTGTATGTAACTATCAATCCGGTAGTTTGTTTTCGAATAATCCGAGCCCTGTGGTTCAAATTAATTTTCTGTGTCATTCAATTAATAAGATAAATTTACAACCAAACATGAATATGAAACAAAAATAAAATTAAAAAAATCTGAGGTAGTTCTAGCGAGACCGACAAAATATTTTTTAAAAGAACAATTAATTGCAAATTTTTTTATGGCTCATGTTTCACATTTTATTAATAATAGTCAGTAATTAATTAATAATATTAATAAAACTTTTGGAATTATTTTATGTAAAATTTTGCATCAAAGTTTTGTTTTATTATTTGCAGTTCGAAATATCCTATTTAAAATTCATCAAAAAATGCATGGTTTATATGTCTAGATTTTTATATTCAATTGGTAAATTAAATGAGATTTGCAAGAACCACCTGAAACTTTAAGATACTGAAAAAAAATTGAACAAAGACTTATAAGACAAAAGAATTAATTATGAAGAGAAATAATGTTGAGATTTTATGAAACGATTATTAAAAAACGATTATGAGAACAATGATAATTACTTGGACGTAATACTGGAGCAATATTTTGTTTAGGAATCGTTCAGTAATGTTGGCAAAATCCATGCGAAATTCATCGAGAGCCTGATTCTTTTGCCAAGTGAACGGCAAAGGTCGTCTGATTGCATTACTAAATGTTGATGAAAGATCGTTAAATTCTATTTTTTGTCCTGTAATTAAAATGACAATGTAATTGAATCGAAAAATTAATCCAACTAACGAACTTAATTTTTTCAGCAGCGCGTTTTAATTCAATCGACGGTACTTTTTGTTCTATAACAATGTGTACTAATTTTAACTTTACATTACAAATTATTAAGAATATTACATATAAATAAAATAGAAGAAAAAAAGGTATAGAGTTCGATATTATTACCATTGCTCTGGACACAGATTATAATAACTAAGAAAAGTAACATCGCGGCCCAGAATAATGTTGGAACTGTAAAAAAAGTCAATATTACCTTTCAATATTTCAAGCCAATTGAAACAAATCTAAGAAAAACATTTTTTTGTAAAATTATTTCTAAATGTAAATCCACGAAAATTGAAAAACATTAGCCCAGCAACACATTTTCATTAATGCATTTCATTAATATTTTAATTTCTAATTTTTTATAAGAATATATTTATTCATATAAGTAAATATAAAACCTAGCTCGCAGTATAGACTTATTTCAGTAGAGTTTTACAAACTCCCTAGATACGGACGGAACAGCGAGCTACTTCTTATCGGTCATTTCATGCACGCAAACTTTTTCGCCAGCCAGCGAGTTCTTGAGTTGGCAAGATTTTTTCGCACAAGGGCAAGATTTAAATACTGCACTCCCGGACGAATCTTCGGTATCGCCGTACGACGTGAGACGGTCTAAATCACTTGAGTAAGGCTCTTGAAATTGCCGCCGGAAAGGTCTGTTCGCGCTCGAGGACCAGACTAAAAAATGAAAAGGAAATTTCATTAAAGTGGTAATGAAGAAGTACAATGAGTAAAAAAGAAATTCTCTCTTGGTCATGATGATTAAAATAAATTGCGAAAACATACAACAATGAGAAAAAAAAAAGAAGTTAAAAATTGTGAAACAAATTGAGACGATTAAACATTACGATGAAACATGGCGACATATTCACGACATTTCCAGCACTGACAATCAGGATCGTTTTTTCTATAAACGCATCGATTTATCTTGCCGAAGAGGGAATTCCTTTGAGGTGTCCTGGACTGGCTTTGACGCTTGTCCGCAAAAGCCTGCTCGTTCAGACTTTCGTCGCTCGATTGTACTTCGTTCTTCGGCTCTTTTCTGCGGCGCTTCTTCCTTTTCCTCTTCCTCCTGGCGCTTATCAGCGGCGTTCTCTCGGAGCCGGCTCTGGCCCCTTTGCTTTGTTTCCAGCACCTCAAACACTTGGCACCTTCACTCGTATAAATGTCGTCGTCCTCGTCGATGCACCTGCACTGCCTGAACGACGCCTCGGTCTCGCTTGTTTGCTCGTACAAAGGTCTACGCCAAGTGTCATTGAAACAAAAGAAGAAAAGTATTTATCGCCTGCTCGGTGTTAAGTCACAAAAAGAAATTGAGCCCCGCTTCCACGAGCTAGCTTTAAATCAGCCAATCAGTCCCATTAATTCGTATTTGCACTGATAATAATCGTTCTCCATTTAGTCAAGCCAACGTGCCAGTTTGTGTCAATACCAATGAGATGTTTGAATTATCTGATACGGGTTACATCAATATGTATTGGCTTGTTCAAATTTATTAAATTTCAACACTTTTTTTACCGTTATTCGTCCTCATTATTTTGAGTCATTATTTAGTCATTTCTTTTAATATCACATTCTATTTTGCAGTGTATGTCATTAATGAATGGAAATTATATTGTTGATTTATATGTAACTATTTTTATAAAATATGGTTCATGTGTTGTCATAATGTTTTATGTGCGAAAGATATAAAATCATGGTTGAAAAACATAATTGCGTCGCTAACTTTGTTGTCCATTTTGACGCCTGCTTCAATAAGCTGTTCGAATCACTAATTGTAAAAATTTCAACGATTCGATTTGCAAATGAACGACAGATTGCAAATGCTCGCCAACAAATGAATCTTGATTAATCAAGTAAAAAAAGAGGAGAGCCGTTCATTTTCCAGCTGTGAATAATTAACTCTGGTCCATTTCCAGATTCATTTCACTATTGCATGCTGTTTTTGCATTCTTATTCGCAATATCAAAATTATAATGGTAAACTTTGCAGCGACACATTTTTTTCGTTTTAATGGTGCACACGTCTGGATGTGAGGTTTTCATTTTAACACGAAAAATTAGTTTCGTCAAGTTTTTCGTTCCCGTTTTTTTTTTTTTTTTAGGTCTCAGTGTTTTTTTGCAATTTTTTGTTTTTTTCCCTTCAGAGAAAAATTTAAAACTGCACTGAAAAATGTATGCTTTCCATTTCTTTTTGAGAATTAAAGGGGTCAAATTACTTGCGGAATTTGTTCATCCGGGACCAACACGATCTTTTACAAATTGCAAACATTATAGCAAAAAGTAGAATCGTGCTCGCTGTGCTGAGCAGAACAATAAAAGTGATTCGCTTTCCATAATACTGCTCCTGGCTTGTCTGGTTACGTGATGTTTCATTGGTGATTGATCTGATGGTTTTTGTATAATCTACACTGCAAAACGATACATTTGTCAGTCCAGAAAATTTTCATTATATTTTTTTCCATAAACCTTATTTATTTTTACAATATTCATGAAGTATTTCAATATTAACAAACTTTTCTAATTTGTTTGTTTATTTTATTTTCATTTTATTATTTTTTTTTCTTATTTATTGTGCGTTAAAGATGAAATTCTTACTCATAAACTTTCGTGGTAGTCTTTGTATTTTTTTCAGTGACATTTGTAACAACTTTCTGCTGGGCATTGTGTAATTCTGCAATGTCATTTTTCGTTTTTAATTCATCTAAATGAGCACTGGAAGATATTTTTGTTTTCTGTACGTCTGAAAAGAGAAAAAAAAATTGAATCAACATCGTGCCTCACATCATTATCACTGGTTTTCATTTGTATAAAATACATTGTTGTCACTTACGTTTACAAATCCTTGACAGTTTACCCTTTCGGTGTTTCCTGTCCCGCCGCGGCTTCACCAAACACTTTTTCATTTTGCAAACCACTCAAAACGACATATTGTTCTAACCTGAAACAGCACATGTCTCACAAAACATTCAATGGAACATGACAAGTCGATTTGAAAAAAAAAAGTGTCACAAACAGTGAGCGCGCTGACAGTACAAAAACACAATCCGAATATTCGATCGGGAGAGCGCCCGACGGTCGGATTTTAATTGGATTCCCTATTTTAATTAGATGCACATTCTGTTGGTGCTGCTGACAACACGCTATCGATCTCGCACATATTCAAGCAACAAAAATATCTTCTAATTAATCCAACTTACGCATCCTTGAAGTGTCCCACTACGCCGGATAACCTTTTACAGATGTCATAATCAAATTCCTATTACATGAATTTCAACAGATGAAACCTTCCAGTGAGACAACTTTTTTCATTTTCATCTTGTAAATATTGTACTGAATTTGTTGCGTTTTTATTGTTCAGGGTACAAAATCCAAAAAGATGGAACGGGTGGATTATGGGACCCTTGAAAATTGGAAGGTACAGGTTCATAACAAAACTGCAAATGTTACCAATGGTATGACAAAAATGTCACAGTTTTAATCACCATTGTCATCGATAAATAATTTTTTTAATTTTAATATTATTAATATTTTGATTATATTTATTTATTTTTGTTTATTTTTGTCTTAGTCTGGTGGTGTTGGACAAAATATCCAATCAGCTATGTAGTGTTAGGGGTTGTCGTATTCTTCAGTTGCTGCTGCGCCCTCTGTCTGCACAAAAAGATTTTATACCTGTGGAGAACCTTGACTTGCAAAAAGTGGCGTACAAAAAAAACATCCAAGTAAGTCAAAAGCGCATTTTCGGACCAACCAACGAAAACAATAAGCCGAGTCTAAAACGCGGGGGCGTGTTTTCGAATGTTTGCAGGAAAACATATGACCGGGATGTCGAGAAGGGCAAATCCTTCTGGAAGAAGAAAGGGGATTCCCCAGAGTACACTAAAGTCGAGCAGCGCGAACAAAAACGGGACGTCGCGGATTTTGGTGTTCAAAACATCGTCGCCGCGCCAAGGTTATCGATTGACTCGTCCACCACGGGATGTTACAAGTGTTACAAGAAGAAGAAAAAGCGCAGGAGGAAACGCTGAAATCAAATCTTGATCTGTCCTGCTATAATCTAGCTTGTAACTGTAATTCTAGTTTGTTTTTAATTTTAATTTTATTTTGAGAGCGAACAAATTTATTTAGAGAGAAATACATTAATCCTAATTCTATAACAAAGCAAAATGTTGTAAAATTATTTAAAATTTCAAAAACATGGGGTAAAATGTGACACCTCAAATTTTTTAATTATAATTTTTATTAATTATAATAATTGCAGTGTTAAGATGTAAATAAATTGAACGTTTATAAGTACAAGCACCACTTTTTTAATTATTCTGTTACAATAAATAATGTCGGATGAAGTTTTACATGAAATTCTTCACTCCCCTACTTTGTTCAATTAATATCGCTCGTAATTCAAATATAATTAAAAAAAACTTGTTTTGATTAAACATTTTCACAAAACGTATCCTTAATTTAATTCAATTTTCATTCCGACGATCATCAATTTGCATTGTCATTAATCAATGATAATAAAGGAATCGGATCAATAATAATTGGTTTAATCAGGAGAATTGTAATTTAAAATAAATGGAATATTGATAAGCAAAATATTGGTAAGCATCAGATCTTCTTCTGTCATTCCGACTCCCGACTACGTGACAGGAAAAATAACACTCGGCATGACAAAATAAAGGATGCCAGTGAGTCGCAGCAACGTTGCGATAATTTTAATTAAGCTTCTCCGTTTGATTGTTCTTGTTTGGATAAACGGAAATAACAACAGCGTCGAGTGCGCGATAGACGTAAATCTGCCGGAATTGGAGTACTTGGCAGCCCATCTCAGTCCATCTGAGTGCCGACACCTCGTGGCTGCACTTCATTATAAGACTTTTGAATTACCCAGAAGCTTAGAAGCTGTTGGTATGACATTCATCTTCTTTTTATCACTGAAAATTGCTGCAAAACTTTCTCTTAAGTTGTTATTAAAAGCTCGTGATAAGCGACTCAGCCAAGCTGTTATATTGAAATTAACAAAACAACAAATTTTCTTACAAATGATTTTCAAAAAGACCAAAAAGTAAAAATGAATATACTTTTTTTCCAGTTTAATTAATTCATTTCGACTTTTTTTTATTTTTATCTTGTAGAGAAAAAATTGGATCATAAAGCTACATGTTTGAAGCTTCTTATAAAATGGAACGAATCTGTGGGTCGCGAGGAGACTCATGAAATTTTATCTAACCGTCTACGACAACTAGACAGAAACGAGCTGGCAGATTGGCTGAGTAAGACAAGTTTTTCCCTGCTCGCCAAAGACCTTGAAAAGTCCTTCGACCAGCCGTTCAATGACGAGCCGACAACCGAACTTGCGTAAGAACAAATTGCTCCAAAATTAACTCTCTCATGTTACATTTTTCGGATCAATGAAAGTGACACAATTTGTAACGAACAAAGTTATCGGATAAATAATGGTACAAATTGATCTCAGGCTTTATTGCGAAACAACTTGAACTGGGAATCAATTTCGATCCAAGTGTAGTCGAAAAAAAAGTAAAGCAGTGTCGAAAAAAAAAAGATGAACAAAAAAGAGACTGAAACTGTTTTACGAAGATTCATTTCGGTCAAAGAATTGTACAAACTGTTATTTTATAAATTGAAAGGCTCGGTGCTTATCTCTTGTGAGTGACGATACAGTATTACACTTGAAGCCTTTGATTGAAAAAAATCGTCCTGCGACCTAAGTCCAAAAAAAAAAAAAAAAAAAAAAAAAAAAAAAAAAAAAAAAAAAAAAAAAAAAAAAAAAAAAAAAAAAAAACAGTTTCATAAATGAAGTAAAAAAATTAAATGCCTCAACCAGAACAAGCGTTTACTATATAATCAGTATGGAAAATGAATTAAAAAATGAATTAAAAAAATAAAATTTCTCTACACACGTAAAAATTGCACATCATCATTTAATATGACATAACATTTCGCAAACCGAGCGCGCCACTAAGGCGTTCATATACAAAATGTGACAACGAATTATTTTATGGCAACAGTCCTTCGGTGACAATGAAACTGATTGATGGACCGAGCAATAATGACGAGCACGATCTGTGGTTCTCAATTGATGCTATTATTTGGATTCTCTTGATTTCGCTCGTTATCATCACCACTTCCCTCATTCTTGGGGTCTTCATCCGATTGATTCGCCAGACTGGTGTGTATGAAATTATTCCTCAAAAATATTTTCAGTGACAATTTTCGTCTCAACTTATTTTTAAAAGCAGCCATAATAATTGTAATGACATTAATAATAAAAAATACAAATAATAATAAAATGATAATATAAAATTAAAAAAACAATTGGTTTCAGAAAAACGGAAGAAAAACGAAGACGGATGATGATGGAGAGGAGTCAGTTAGCCGCATCAGCTGGATATTAGATGTCCTTTGGTGTTGTCATGTCTAGTCCTTCGAGAATCTGGGTGAACAAGACGTCGAGTAATTTGGCCCAGATATTTGTGACTTCGTCTGTGAAATCGTCGCCCATCGTCTCTTTCATTACTTCCGTCATGGCGGCCTTCAGCTCCTAAAACGATGGAATTACGTCAAAATCCAAAGCTCCCTGACAGAACGCAACAAAACGATTTAAAACAAATCGTGAACGATTAATCACGATGGAAACAATCGGAAGGGTGTCTACTTTTTGTATATTCACCACTTAAATCATACTCAAACAATTTCTGACAAATTTGGAGGTCATCGGTCCCATGGAATGTAAATACAAAATATCCAATAAACTTGATGGAAAGGAATATCCACATTTCTATTGTGATAATCCGATGAATAGTTGCGGTGTATTTTTACACTCCGCTTGACATGTTTTTTGTTCGCCCGTTTTGTTTGAACAACTTCGGTTCTTTTAATTCATTGAAGTGCTTCTTTTATTTTTTTATTATTATTATTTTTTGATGTAACGAGATTAATTGCAAAACAAATCGACTGACGTGATCGAATCAGGACGACATTCGCAGCGGAATCATTATTATTGTTAATTTTGTGACGAACTATCTTACGTAAAACGGCTGCTTATCCCGGCTACGTCGAGCGTGCCTCTCACCCACTGCCACGAGAATTTCACTCATTAAATCAAAATTGTCGAGCGAATCGATGGCACTTGACAGCGCCGATATTATTCCTCGACAGTGAGCGCGGAACCTGACATTTTTTGGCAGATCCTCCAGTGGAAGTCCCTTGAATGCCGCAAAAAAGTTTTGATAGTCTGGTTTCTTCTCGAATACTCTGAAATCAATCATAATTAAAAATTCAATTCATGCTAAAAAAAAGTTGTATTAAAAAAGTCGTATAAAAAAAAGTTGTGTAAAAAAATTAAAAATGTAAAAAAAGGGAAGTTGAATTGTAAAAGAAGTTGAAATATAAACAAAGTTTAAATTATGAAAAAACCAAAGTTCAGATATGAAAAAAGCGGAATCGTAAAGAAAAATGTGTAAAAAAGAAGAATTAGGTGATAAATTGTGTTTACGCGATTGGAAAGAAAACCAAACATCGGAATTGGAAAGCTGGCGTGTGCCATTAAAATTTCAGCCATAGGTGTATATTCAAAAGAAACACACGTGTACTGGGTAACAATTTGTTTTTGAAACTTCCTTTTTTGTATTCATTTTAATGCACCGCGAAACTTATTGCAACAAATGCAACTAAAAATAAAACCGCATCTTTTTTTAGATCACATGTAAACGAACCGATCGAATAAGTAGCTCTTAAATACAATGGAAACCAATTCCCCAAGATTGTTGGTTTTCAAATTCAATTATTTTCGCAAACTAATTTTTGCTCTTCGAGTAAAATAAATAGAAATAATTAGAAAAAAAAACAAAAAACTAACGAAAAACTTACCTTTAATTTTCAAAATAATTGAGCAATTTTGCAACGATAATAATTATCAAAATTGTTCACCGATTCAAAGTAACGACATAGTAATTTTTTTTTATATTCATGAACAAAAACTTTTTTACAAAATCAAAATTAAAATAATAAAAGATTTAAAATTACCTTATCAAAGCAGTAACCCCAAGATCTGGATCTTTAATGAGTGCAACTCGCCAAAAATCTTGGGCCATTTTTTTCTGTTTGTTTGTAAGGCCAATCTTTTCGTCCAAAACCACTTCATCGCGACTAAAAAGTTGTAACGCGTAACTGTAAACAATGCCCATTGCAGCGGGAAGTCAAAAGAACGACGTGCACAAAAAAGTTGGAAGCGGGAAAAAAAGTGTCGCGACGAGACTTTTGAGTATGTCTTGTATTGAACAATCGCGAACAGCGTCGCTTTATGGCCCGGTTTCGTGCTTTCAAATAATATGTACGGTGCGAGTGAATGCAGAAACGTGAGTGGTAGCATGTGATTTAAAGAAATCATCGTATTGGCTGACCAAGCATGACGCAATCACAAATAAAAGGCATTCATCTAATCGCGAAATCGATTTATCAATTTCGAAATTAATTCCAAATTGACAATTAAATGAAACATTAGATGTATTTTATATCAATTTATATTAACCTGATCATCATTAGACCTTCACCTGATACTTTGTGAATATTTTCTATAGATAATTTTCTAAACTTTTAATTTCCCAGCATATTAATCATATTACGAAATTTCAAAAAAAATTTTCTAAGAAATCAAATCTTAAATCTCGAAGAAAATATTTATCTTTCTGGCTATTCCAAATATTTGCACATGACAAAACAACAAAAACAACAAAAAATAATAACAAAAATAACATAATAATAATAAAATAATAATAAAATAATTACAAATAATAATAAAAATTTACTCCATACTTTTGCTACAAAATTAATTATTTATAATTTATACACGTCCGTTTGCTTTGGTTTGGTAATTTTTATTGCGTGGTTTTTGAAAAAACAAAGAAACTAGAAATTTAAGGAAGTGAATAATTTTAAAAACAATAATTAAGTTGTAAAGAAAGATTTCAACTTTAGCAAATGTTAATCGACAATTTAAATTAGTTTAAAAATGTAGATCACGATCATACCGACGTGAATAAGATCGACTAACGGTACTTATTATTCGTTACTAACAACTGGTCATTTGAAAAAAAAAAAAAAATTTTTTTCTAAGACAATAAGAAATTTTTTTAATTTTTAATTTTTAAATTTAACATTTTTTAAAAAATTCATCTTTTGCAATCTTTTTAATTCATCTATTAAACAAAATTAGAATCATTCATATATTTCTTTAGCCACACGTGTGTATTGTTAATTAAAATGTTTTTTCTTGAATGTAGAAAAGGTACGACAATAATTAGAATCAATTTGACGGTTCAAGTCAAGATTGAATATTTCATTGGAGTGTCATATCGATTGTCTCGCGCCTTTGATTTTGCTCGTCTCTTTTTGATTCGTAAATCGCAACTCGTCATTTGAGGCTGTACGTCATTCTTTAATAAAAGCACGATAGGAATGCATGAGATAAGTGATGTGACGTGACTTTATCTATACTTTATATGACATATCTGCTTTCAGACGAGGCTTTTATCGAAAGCGATCGCACATGCGTGTTCTCTTGCACGGCCATTATATAATTCTCTTTAATCTTCAATGGGACTCAAAAATTCATTACAATATGAAACAAAAGTTCAAAGTGCAACTCTGATAATGAATAATTATTAACAATTCTATTAGCCGTTCTAATTGAATATCGCATGATAACAATTAAAAAAAACGTTTTCCCTTCATTAAAAAATAATTTAATCGCCCAACTTGCTCGAAGAGTCAATTATAACATTTACACTTCACTTTACAAGATGAAAAAGACAAATAATCTTACGACCAATCAGTGTAATTTTTTTCCCATGAGATTAAACATTTTTTCTGTCAATATTTGTTTCCTTTTTGTAATTCAATTTTTTAATTGTATTAAGTCTTTTTTTCATTTTTAAATTATCATACATTAAGTTGGAATGACTCAAGACTTGATAAGAATTTGATAATGGTGTTGTCAAGATGTGAATGAAGGAATCCAGATTTAGACAAATCTATTATTCACAAGGTCCGTGGTCCATCACCAAGGCGATGTATTATTATTCCACCTTGTTCGACACAAGTTGCTCCATTGAACTTTGGCGCTGCTGCGCGATGCTAAGGGCGTTTTGCCAAACTTACGCAATCATCATCGCACCGCTGGCCTCTTTTCAGACGAAGAGTTGACCTTGCTCGAACATTAGTACTTCAACCCTTAGAACAAAACACGTAAACAATCCAATATTTCATCAAACTAACTTCATTCATTAACTTGAATCTATTCATCAAAATCAAAAACAACTAACAAAAATAAAAATCGGGAAAAATATTTTTAAAGTTGATAGTTGGAAAAAAAAATTAGATGATACGAATATAAACTTTTGGTTATAAAAATGTTAACAATTTTTGTAACGTTTTGAAATAGAAAAATCACTTTCTAAGAAAATAAAATATAATTCCACCCCTAAATGAAATTATAAGAGAATTTTAAATTGAATTTATCATTTGGATTTGATTTATATTTCAAGTAGTTCCGTGTGACTTTAAAAAATCACAGATCCACAAGAAAGAAATGAATGTTTTTTGCAGTCCATTTGCAAGACTTACAACTCCAAATCCAGTGTCATCTGAACACTCGCAATTGCACTTAAGTTGCCCGTCCTCGATTACGTAAAGTAACTCTTTTGTCGTTGCAATGTCATGTTTGCAATAAATGGTAATGATTACATCTTTAAAGAAAGAAAGAGCTGATTATGTTATCTCCTGACTTTTTATCTTATGAGATTTCAAGTGTAACATTTGTTTGTGTGCATTTGAATATAAGAATCGATGAGGAAAATTAACGATCCATTTTGTTGTACAAACAATGAGAAAATAAAAGAATGAACTTGTCCGTCTGACCTCTGTTTTAATTGACACTCAAGGGCAATATGTAACAATTTCACTTCCGGAATCAGGCGGCAGAGGTTCGGGTGCTTTTCGCACCGATCTAAACAATCTAAAACCTGATGTCGGTCACACGCGCTGACCTTGACACTCTGTTTCAAGATGCGTTTTCATGAGCGTCGGAAAAATGTTTGATTAACACGTGTCCAACAATGTTGAACAATTAATAGTGCTTCAGTCAAATAAGGGAAAATCAAAATATTTATGAATTTTTGAAAGAATATTATTTGAAAAGAACCTCAAAGTGAACTACTTTTCTTATCCCAACTTTTTCTCATCTTTAAGATCCAACTTAACATACAATTTTGAAACAAAAAAATGTTCACAAATTATTGTTTGTCTTCTTCTATTATTTTTCAATTTTTTGTTTAAATTCAGTGCATCTAACAAAACAAAAAATAAATCACCTTTTAATTGCAAAAACTTCCACGTCTGTTTAGTTAAAAAAGAAAAAATTTGGAAGTACAAAAAGAACCATTTGACAGTTAAAGTTGGCGCGCACCTTCGACCAATGGAAATCGACCGCCCCCGCGGCGCAGAATTGTGCGCACTAGATTTGCTTCGGTTCCATTGGTCAACACACGGAAGTGACGTTGCGCGGCTTCAAATGTCGGCTGACTCAAAAACATCAAAAACAACAACAATTTTGCAACAATAACAACAAAAAATGGTCCGTGGATGTTGCGACCGATTAGAAATAATTGTTTACGTTCGTTGGAACTGACGAAATTGACTGCACGAGGTTCGGAGTTTTGGCGCGCTTGCTGCGCAGTGGGTCACGTGGTCGGCGCATCTATTCCCGGATGAGGTCAGAACTGCAGTGTCCCGTACGGTGGCAGCGCTCGCTCACTCGTCGTCCGTCGCGTGTCCGATCAAGTCGAGCGTCTCCTCTTCCTCTCGTCGTAGCCCCGTGTAACAATTAACACTCCCTTCGTGGACCCTTATTTTAACCGTTAAAACAAGCCGAACACACAAAAACAATCATGTCTGGACTTGCGGATCCCGTGGCTTTTGCCAAGGACTTCATTGCCGGCGGTGTGGCCGCCGCGATCTCCAAGACCGCGGTCGCCCCCATCGAACGAGTCAAACTGCTCCTCCAGGTGCAACACATCTCCAAGCAAATCGCGGAGGACCAGCGTTACAAGGGTAAGTTAACCTCAAAATTTCGCCCTTCGTTCAAACAGGCCCATCATTCGCCCTATTTTACCCTCGAATCCACACTCTGAATAAGGTTCGATTGCTCCGAGTGGATTTTGGAGTAATGAGTCAAAGGTCAGGTCGTCAAGGTCAAATCGATCGGACCGGCGATGCTCGACGTGTGCGGCAACGTGTCAAACGCGTTATATAACCGCGACGTCGAGATGCAGTTTTTTTCGCTATTTCTTTCTTTTATCTCCTTACTCTTCTTTATTTTTTTGTCGGCTGTATTTTACGTAAGCATTGTCGCGTTACATAATCGCGATGAATTTTCGTGGCCGAGGACAGGTCGATATCGCAAAGGGCCGCTGCCAGATGCCCCGAGAACGCCAACGATCGATGACTGCGCGTTCCAAGATGGCCGAACGCCCGACCACGAGGCTTCAGCTTTTCAAGGACCCCGAAATTTTAACGGCCGCCTTTTTGACTCGTGCCCCTCGCGTTTTGTTCCATCCAAATGATCCGAATACCTTTGACGACCTGACTTGACACTCGAAAAGTGCAGTTTTGAGTTTTAGGTTAGGTTTCACATAAGACGACCTTGTGCTCGAAAATAGCGCTTGCGCCTGTGAGAACCACTTTAGAAAAAGAAAGGCCAAATAAGCACTGAATCATGATGTCCTTTTGTTTATCGAATTTGACTTGGTTTAAACTGGAGGAAATGTGAATTTTTTGACAAATTAATTTTTTTGCAATTTTTGAAATATACTTAAATGTCAGCTTTTTTTAATCATTTTCGTTGGACAGTTTGATAGATATGCGGTTGAAATAATATTTTATGTTAATTTTACTTAAAATTATCTGGAGAAATTTGGTTCGCGTTTCGGGTAATAAAATGGCGGCTCCTAAGACTTCTGGCCGTGTCACGTGCGTGAACTTTGTGACCATATCATTGATTCGACACAGAAAAAAAGATTGTCTTTTGAGTTTTACCGTCGAGGAAAATTTATTTTCCTCTCGAAATCTCTTGTTTCAATAAAAAAAACTTGAAATTTCACGTCATTGTTAACAATTTGTTTCAACATTGAACTTGACATTCAGTTTACAATTAGAGGTTACAACAATGTCTGAACAAGAAAATGCATTACTTTTCTTTATATTGCAGATAAATTTTTATTGAATAGCCCAGTCTGAACTATGGTAATTGGAAATCAATAAGGTGTTACCTGATACTATTATCTTGTCAACATAAAATTTATCTTTATAAATTTATATTTAAATATTCATTGACCAAAGACAAGAACATTTGCATAGCTCTGATGAAATTCTAAATCAGCGGTCCAACCGAGTGCCTAACCTTTTAGAGAAGAATTTTCGATTGGCACAGCAGCGCCCTCATGGCATTGATTGCTCCAATTTATTTTCCTGCAACGATAGAATTTTACCCTGCATCCAAAAGAATTCTAAACAATTAGCCGCAAGATTAACATGAAATTGATTTGAATGAACTTTTGTGATACGGCTTTTATCAAATAGATAATAATTTTGTGGGAGGAAAAAAAGTAGCAATCAATGTCTCAATAGCGAGAGAGAGAGAGAGAAACGAACCTAATGTAACTGCACTGCTATATTTTTCAAGTTACGTAACTGTATAACGTTCTGTTTCAGAATTTCCTAATAGTTTTATTAATAACAATAAAATCCGTTGTTTTTTAACGTTTCACGATTTTGTCATTCTAATTTACCATTGTTTACACAATCAAATTTAAAAATAAATTAAACAATTTTCTTGAAAGTAAAAATATCAACAATTTTTTATAACATTATAATTATAACAAATGTGAACGTTTGTTAATGTGAAACGTTGAAAAAAAGTCAGAATAGAAAAGAACAAAATAAAATTTGATTAACAATCAGCAATTAATAAACATAATGAATTTCAATAAGACTTGATGCACTTCGGTAATGAATCGTGTTAAAAATACGGCCAGACATTCGGCGATTGTATAACGAAATGACTTTATCTCAATGATTACGAGACTAAACAAATTGGAACATTTTCAATACCATGAACTCATATATCTATTGTCTGCTGACAAATTTGACGAAAAGGTCACTGAGAGACAACAGCAAAATCTCATATTCCATTTGAAAAACAACTTTTCTTTGATATGAAGACCCACGTGGTCTTGATAATCCCTTCCCTCCCCGTTCTTAAAATTTCAATCACTGATTCAATCAAACTGTCCGAGTTATTACTATAATAAATAATAATAAATGGTATTTTTAAAATCATAAAATATGAATGAATCAAAAATAAATCATTATAAAATACAAAAATTCAATCAATTCAAAAAAATGGTCTCAAGATTTAAATATAGAAGAAAATCCGAGTGCGCAGGCGCAGCGTTTAATGTCAAAGTAGGAACTTGACACTTTAAGTTTAAAAAAAATATAAATTATTCTTGGCGCGAAGTCACGGTTATTTTCGCAACGAGGAAATAATCGCTGACGCAAAAAGAGCATCAGACTTAAAATTGATGAATTGTATTTGCTTTTTTGTCTTACAGGTATGGTAGATTGCTTCGTCCGCATCCCAAAAGAACAGGGTTTCCTCAGTTACTGGCGAGGTAACTTCGCCAACGTCATCCGTTATTTCCCAACCCAGGCCCTGAACTTCGCGTTCAAAGACAAATACAAGCAAGTCTTTCTCGGCGGCGTCGACAAGAACACGCAATTCGGACGCTATTTCTTAGGAAATCTTGCGTCCGGTGGTATGGCCGGAGCCACGTCTCTCTGCTTCGTCTACCCGCTTGACTTCGCAAGAACAAGGTCAGTCATTATTTTCAATCAATAATATTTTCATTCTAATTCGAGGAAAACATTTTTGTTGAACTTGTATATTAATTGATCGATTCGGTTACAGGTTGGCCGCGGATGTCGGTAAAGCCGGAGCCGAGCGTGAGTTCTCAGGTCTTGGAAACTGTTTGTCCAAGATTTTCAAAACTGATGGTCTTGGCGGACTCTACCGTGGATTCGGTGTATCCGTCCAGGGTATCATCATCTACCGTGCTGCTTACTTCGGGTTCTACGACACTGCTCGTGGAATGCTCCCCGACCCCAAAAAGACACCATTCCTCGTTTCCTGGGGTATCGCGCAGGTAAAATCAAACACCAAAAATTAAAATAATAAAGAAATAATTAAAAAAAGAAAAAAAAAGTTGTTCAACTTTTCATTACTAGGAGGAGAAACTGATCGTAATGTTTTTATTTCCAGGTCGTCACCACCGTAGCTGGAATTGTGTCTTATCCATTCGACACGGTGCGTAGGCGTATGATGATGCAGTCTGGACGTGCCAAATCCGAGATGATGTACAAGAACACAATGCACTGCTGGGCCGTGATCTACAAGAGTGAGGGTGGAGGCGCCTTCTTCAAGGGAGCTTTCTCGAACGTTCTCCGTGGTACCGGCGGTGCTCTCGTACTTGTCTTGTACGACGAAATCAAGAACCTCCTCTAAGCACTTTTTCGTGCTTATCATTTCATAACCATTACCAGTTTCACAGGTGATTATCTCACTACCCGAGCAGGTTGTCAAAACATGTCCTGTAGTTGAACGATGTGAAACTGTTGACACGATAGGTTCCACGCGACAATGTATAATCAAAGAAAAAGAACAAAACAAAATGACCATAGCCTATTTTTCTTATAATTTTTTCACAACACAATTGTACAGACGTAGCGGCGAAGCCTACTTAAATTCCGACACACCATTATTGTAATTCGAAACCAAATAAACAACTTCGTGTATTTTTATGTATATTTTGTGTAATTCCGTTGTTCATAATGAAATTGCATCTGATGTTTGACTAGTGGAACGAACGTTTAATTTTATTAATAAAGAATTTAGTCATCGTCTAAACATTCACGGCGTTTCATTTTTTTGTCTTTCTTTTCCGTGATGAACTTTTAAGTGTCATCAGATTTCTTAATTGGACTTTTGATTTTTTATTTGTCCCGAGCAACACAAAGTCTAAATCTATTTTTAAAGAAACCTGTCTAATAAATTAGACTTTGAATCACATAGATAAAATTGTGATAGATAGATTATGAAACAAGTTTTTTTTTGAATATTAATGTTTAAATGTAATATGTAATAATTTTAAATGGTAGGATGTCGTTCAACTTTTGTTTAAGTTGAATTAACCACCTGATTAATGAACACTTTGCTCCGTAGAAATAACGAGTCACGAAATCGTCGATCACCAAACCAACCCCTCGTCATCTGGTTCAGAAAATCAGCGGCAATCACTGTGGCGCCATTAAGTATCGCGCGAGTACGATAACTACACAAACATCATGGCACAGCTCGCCAAAGCGAGCGGTAGCGGCCCGCGACCGAAATTTCCTCGAGGAACCACCGGAAAACAAGAGACCACAAGAGGAACAACAGAAAAAAATCCAAAAACCCAAAAAAAACAAAAAACAAAAACAAAACAAAACAGTCATCGCCGGACATGTGCCGGTGATAGATGAAGATACCACAATCTAGAGAAGGAATTCGCTTAACTTATTGCCGAACGCAGTATTTTATGCGGCTCTCGCGGCGCGCTACTTTCTAAGCATGGAAACAGGAGAGGAGGTGCGAGACCGTTTCCGGTTGACTTATCGTTTTGGAAATTGTCGGCAGGACACGGTCCTGGGTCGGTTGATCGAAAAAGCAAGAACCGAAAATCAGCTGAACAACCGAGATGGACAGAACAGTTAAAATAACGGGGCCCAGCTTGTACGAAATTCGGGCGCACGATTTTGTGCGAGCTGCCAATCCGTTGACCTCTCCTTTTTAGATTTTGCCCCCTACCCGATTTTTATTGTCCTTTACAATTCTAATTCAATTTTTTTTTGCTTTAATCATATTTGACACCCCTACACGTTAGACGATTCTTATGTCGGTAAAGTTGATATTATTTATATTTAATTTGTTTTTTTTTCTTCTCTCAATTTGTAACCCCTGTAGTTTGTTTCTCGTTTGACCTACTGTGTAAGATCACTGATGAAAGAGAAGAGCGAGAGAGGGACGCGCGGCGAAAGATCATAAACGGCGATGGCGGGGCGCGTAGACCTGGGCCGCCCCCCGCCCTTATCCTCGGCCCGTTGTAGATAATTATAAATGATTAATTAAAATAAATCGTAATGAATTAAACAAAACAAAAAAATGGAGAACACGAGAACGACAGGAGCAATTTAGGCGATCAGTCGGAGGATGTCCCCTTCGCGATTATGTTTTAATTTGTAACATTCTCCGAATAAAAAAGAATCTGCGCGTGTAAAATATACTGAGAGCAGTGTAAACTCTTGATGTATGCATCGCATCTTGTTCATGTTAGGATGTTTGCAAGAATGGTATGATCAAATAAAGTGGAAAATAAAGGTGTTCATTTGCCTCAAGTTTTGTGGTTTACCTCGTTTCATTCGTGTTACCTTCCTTCCCCTGTTTATGAGTTTCATTCAGTTGGTGAAAAATTATCCCTTTAAAACAGTTAGAGACACAAGTTTTGACATAAATGGATTAGGTTGTATTAGAAATTTAAAAATTTTTACCATTACTTCAGTCTAAGTTTTTTGTTTTAAATTTGTGTTCTAATAGAATAGTGATAATAATTTAAACATTTTTAATCTCATTTCACTAAAATTTTTACTTTAAAATGTGTAAAATTTGAATAAAGATAAATAGAAACTATGTTCTAATTCTTTTGTTCCTAACCTTTTGAGAGTTAATAAATAAACAAAATAAATTAAACAGTCGAATAACTAAAAAAAAATTTAAACATACAACGAACAAATAAAAAAGAATGAAGAAACAAATAGAAAATAAAAAATTAATCAAGTAAACAACAAACACAACATAAAAAAATTAATATATAAATAAATCTCTTTGTATATTTATTTGTATATAATCTGTTTGTTAGTTTAATTGTTTGTTTAATTTTAATTTTTGTGTTTGTTTATTTATTGTCTTTTTATTCATTATTTGTTTGTTTAAGTTATTTGTTATTGTTTATATGAAATGAAATGTATAAATAATTGTTTAATCAATCAACAAAGAAAAATTAATTTTAATAGAATTTTAAAAGAAAAGAATTACTTATTTATTATTTAATGTTCTAAACTACTTTTTATCGCATTGGCACACCTTTATTTAAGATAAATTCTTAACAGAATTTCAATAAATTAATTTAAATTTTCACTTTACTTTATGAAAGTTTTCATATTCTTGAACTTTTTATTATTTCGTTGTTGAATCAATTGTTCATTTCACTTCACTGAAAAAAAAGAAATCTTTTCATCAATTGTATGGACTATATAAAGATAAAGCACGCGCTCCATCAGATGATTTGCGATTGGACTAAAAACATTCGTATAAACTAAATGAAAAACTAATTTTTTAATTGCAATTCTATTTTTGTCACTTGTGGTTTGAGAAGTATAATTGATACGAAACTTGGTACATAAATAAATGAAAAAGATTACAGCATGTTGTGAATAAATTTTTGTACAACTTCTTCACTAAGAATATTCATAACATTGTTTTGATACTTCGTTGTTTGAATGAAGACAATTCTGTGGCTGTGAGGAAAAACCAGTTAAGTGCATTTTTGTACATTTAAGTTAAACAAATATTTTACGTTGTTTTTTTTCTATATCTACTTCTATAATATATCTACTTCTATATAAGACGAACTCAAAGAAGTGTTTCTACGGGGATCAAAAAACTATAATTCACATGTTTCAACATTATTCATTCAGAACTACACTTTTGTTTTAAAAATGGTTAAAGTTTTATTTTTTAAAGTTTTCAACTGGTAGTTAAATGGTTTTTCCTCATAGCCACATAATTGTTCCCAAAGCATCCAAAAAAAACTTCGACATACCTAAACAAAGGGACCTCATAAAAAGGGAGACAACAGCAGACAGCAACACTTTCCTGTAAGAAAATTGAGTGCGTGTGGTTTTAAATTCAAATTATCATGTATGTTATTCTTATTATGATATTGTAAAATTTTGAAAATTATACCTGTCCTAAATGAATATTGATGATAAATTTTCAATTACAACTGAACAAACCTCCAAAAAATCTTTTTCAATTAGATCTGGTATAATTCTTCAGAGTTTTGGTTTTCAATCCAATAATCTATATAAAGGATACTATATTAACATAATTCATACTTACCCTTGGCATGACCGTTTTATTATATTTTTGTAAATATTAGATTTTTTATTTATTCACTATTTTTCACTTCACTTTTCATTGTAACAAATTTTTTAATTTGTTTAACCACTTCACTTGTCTTTATGAATTTATTGCAGGTTATTTGTTCACTTATAGTACAATAATTAACGAAATTTGCTTTCACTGGAAAATTTGTCGACAATAATTGTTATTATTGAAAGGAAACTCACTCAACTCGGTGGTCCACCGTTGGAGATCGGCGTTCATTA
>JAPYZS010000194.1:0-99381 GCA_030522925.1 Trissolcus japonicus | reverse complement strand
ATTACACGATAAAAATTAAATTTTATTTTTTTGCCTATACTTTTAGTATAGGAGTCACAATCACCCGCAGCATAAAAAATATATCGGGTCAATGTGATTATAAACATTGTTATACAATTATTTATTGTTATCCTCAGTGATTACGATACTAGAAGGTATTACGAATCTAAAGTGTACGTTGAAAGTTAAAATACAATATTATTTTTCACTTTAAAATAACTTCAAAGTTTTGGGAAAAAAATTTCATACCCTAAGTTGATGCTTATTTTGACTTAAACTTTTAATGAAATGTTTGCTAGATGATTAACAAATAAGATTCTGTTCATATGTAAACATTTTGTTATTATTTTTATATTTAAATTAACAAGTATCACAATCACCCCAATGTCACAAGGACCCATACTGCCCCTAATCCAATTACGCCGCTCCGCGAGGTCCCTTCGTGTTCACGAAGCTTGCCAACTGCTCGCACAGAGAAGCGCGAGCAATAAATTATTCACAGGACCGCGGAGATCTCGATATCGATCGGTTACCATTTTCATAAAGTCGCACGCGCGCCCGACTCCTCACCCTGGATCTGTCGACTAAACATTTTATGTAATCTGTTGATCCTATAAATGGATATGTGCTTAGCAACTGGTTCGCGATACCCTACAAGTTGTCCACGCTTATTTTGTAGCCCAAAGAAACTTACATCCGACTGTCGAGGGCGAGCAACAATTTTTAAATGTGATCTGTGACTGTAGCCGCGACAATGTGTGCATGAATGCTCTTTGAAACATTGACGTCTATATTTAAAACAGCTTTCCCTGAAAACCAAGGACTTTAAAAAAAATCCTATTATTCATATGATTAAACTCGTGATCCAACAATACAAAAGCTAGTGTCTCCTAAGAAGACACTTTTGGTGTCAAAGAAACTAAAAATTTATTATTTATAATGAAAAGAAGAGACTAGTTTTTGTTGACAAACCTACAAAATTGTAATTTTATCAGCTGGCCAGTTATCGACTAAGCGCGACTATATACGAATTCATAAATTCCGCATAGTCTAGATGGTTTTGTTTAATTAAAACATTCTTATAGTCGAACCCTCAAATTCGCATTCCTATTCCAGCCCCCAATGAATATTCAAAAATAAATTCTCTAATAGGGATTAAGCTTTTGTTATAAAAACTTTGAGATTATAGTAGCTTACAAGGTTTCCGATCCAAATTCTTTTTATTGTGATCATTCGAGTTCAGGTCGAACTGAAACTATATTTTCCTTCAATTACAGCACATCTCCAGTTCCTTCATTTTCGTTCCAATTCCTACCTTGCGATAAATTGACCAAATTAATTTCATTTACATCTCACGATTTTATTAATTAAACAATGTTAGTTGAAAATTTAATTCTTTTACATTCGATTATACTTATAACCATACTTTGATGTTTGATTGCAGTTAGGCACGATGTCGGATTATAGGGGTCGGAGCCGTAGCAGGAGGGGTAGTGTGGAGGAAGAGGAATATGAGGCTTACAATCGCGGAGGTCGAGATATTCGGGGTGATCGAAGAAGTTCTTACGATCGCAGAGGGGGTGGCGGTGACTACGACCGACGAAATCGGGACGGCTCTTACGATCGGCGGAACCACGATGACTCGCGAGATCGGCGAAACCGGGACGGCTCGTATGATCGGCAGCGCGATCGATCGGGTTCGCGCGATCGGCGGGGTTCACGCGACCGACGAGGGTCGCACGATCGTCGAGGCGGAGAAGACCGAGACGACAGAAGACGCGGCGGCGAGAACATGGTTCGGATGGACAGCCTCGCGGATCCAGAAAAACGTTACACTCTGAAGGCGTGCATCGGGTCAGGCGTCTGCGGCAACGTTTACGAAGCCATCGACGAGGATGCGGGTAGGTCGAACGGGCTGGCTTTATATTGCCTAGCTAATTTATATCACTGATTTGGTATTAAGTGCACTTTTTGGAAACGATCGAGATCGGCGCTCATTTGCTAATCGCTTCATTTAGGAGGCAGAAAGGTGGCTATCAAAATCCAGAGACTCGGCCCGGATACAGAGCGGTTCATTATCGAGGAGTACAGGGTGTTGCGGGAGTTGTCGAGTCACCCGAACCTGCCGGACTTTTATGGCATCTATCGAAAAAGGACCATCAAGAAAAACGAACAGGATGAGATATGGTTCGTGATGCAGGTAAGAATCATGTCATATAAACAAAGCTACTTCCTGAGATTTCGCATCGTTTGAGATAATCAAAAACACAAGGGACATTTTTCGACCTCTCGAATGCCGAATCACAAGTAATTCCATGCATAACTCCGTGATTCATGGAGCCCAGAAACAAGTACGAACCCACCCACTCGGACCGGCCCAAGGCAATTTTGGAGCATTTGAGACGCTTGAATATACGGATAATTTACGACACGCACGGCCATTAAACAATCATTAAACTCGTTCGCATGCGCAGGTGAGGCTCGGCCTCACGTCGCAACCCTAATTTACGAACGGACCTCCACGGTGCGATAAAATATTATTACTTATCTCGAACCGCGACGCAACTCGATTATTATTTTACAGTCATTAAATATTGGCGCGACAAAATTTTATTATGGCTTGTAAACCTTTCCAACTTCTTTGTTACTTTGCTTCGAGTTACACTTATGTCTAAATTTGCAAACAATATAATCGAAGTAAAACTTTTGGGATAGAAAAATAGTCTTAACATTAATGGAATTAGAAACTTTGCCCCGACTAGAATATTTGATTTAGTTAACCGGATGTTAACAACTTCCATAAATTTTATTTTTGATGGATCTTAGATTACAAAATTAATATCACGGTTTCAAAATTAATATCTTTGTTCCAAATATTTTGCCAGTGAACTCGCACTGAATGTCTCTCTCGTACCAGAAACTTCGCCATAAACGCTTAATATGAAATATCGCCAATGGTAAATCTCAACCACATTGTAGCAATGTGACTTTCGCTTTATCTGCTGATACAGAATTCTCCATTACTTTTATGTTTCGTTTAAACGTACATCTTCGCTGTAATAAAAAAGATGAATGACTCGTTGCGTCTTCGTTTAGCAAAAAATTTAAAAGGAATTGAATAAAATTGAGATGAGGTCGAATTAGCTTTGATGATGAAAAGTCGCGACAATTGAATTGTGCAATCAAAAACTGGATTACTTCCGCGGTAATTATCGCTGATGCGTGACCGCGAAATTCAAATCAACGTGTCACACCGTTATCGCCCAAATTAATCCCGTAATAACGGCTCGTTTCTGCTGACGACTTTCTTTCGGGGAAATGAAATCACAAATGGAATCCACACGATTCCGCAAAACGGATATTACTTTATCGTCGACCGAGGCGATTGGTATTAAGCTAATTATTCAATGCCGCTGTTTCGGTTGCAGCTCTGCGAAGGCGGCTCGGTGGCTAACATGGTACGAGGAATGGTGGCGTCAGATAAAAAGATGAAGGAGGAACACATTGCATACATTTTGCGAGAGACCATCAAAGTAAGTTGAAAAATTGAAAAAGCAAAATTATCACTTCTCGATTCAGGATTCTTCAGATACCAGGTGTCAGAAGTTTTGTTCTCATTTTATTTTTTTTTTATATAACGCATCGAATGACATAATTTCATACTATAAATTACAGTACTTGAACAACGAGATAAAAAATTTTGAATGCAAAAACATAAGACAGTTACTCAATTTCTGCTATATAATTCACATTGGTTTTGAATTTATTTTTGATAACTAGTTAAAACAAATCAAAGATGTCATTTTTTTAAATAATACATTAAACTTTATGTATTACATAATATTATTGTATTATTAACAAATCGAAATTGTATAATGAGACAATCTCTTTTATGTCAAAAGAAAAAAAAATTTGACATTGCATGATATAGGTAAAGTACAATATCACGACTTGGTAGCCAGCTTATTGCAACTTAATTACAGAAGAAAGTATGTCTCCCAGAGGCTAGCAGGCCTTTGTTTTCGAACACACAACGGCATCGCACTTCTAGATCTATCCACTGGCGATGAGTCGACCGGTTTGAAACGCTTGCTGCAAGTTGAGCCATGCACAAACGTATTATCCGCTGAGCAGAGCGTCAATGGGTGCATTCTACGGCGTATAAATTACACATAAGGCAGCCGAGATTGCCCGCTAATTAACCTCTTCGCAAATGAAACCCAGCCGGTCCTTCAATCTACCGACGTCAAGATCGCACGAGTGCAAAGACTCTTTCATTGTTTCACGGCTAGTCAAACTCGCGTGCTACCCCACTCACATGCGCACAAGTGTCCACTTTGTTTCTTTTTCCGTATTATTTTTTTTCACGTTGTCTCTCATTTTTAAATTTTCGTGACATCCAATTCGACACTTTTTACAATGTAAAAACACAAAAATGGCGGCTCGAATCCGGCGTTTCAAAAAAAAAAACCTCGTTTCATTTTACTATTTTCGATGGAACACTCAGTTTCCTTCTCAGTTTTTTAGTTTAATTTCAATCTGATCGGAATAAATTGATATTATGTCGCAAAGCTATGATATATCTAAGGACATTTTTCTACATTAGAAAATTACCAAAAAAGTCGAAACTAAGATCATGCGATCATCACAGGATGTGCGTGTGTCAGGATATTTTATATTCGCAAAGCGGAAATAGAAATTATCGGTCTTACTTTCAGAAATCATTTGAACACAAAGTATAACAGATGTTAAGAAACACTCTTGCGAAATGAAATGTGAGTGTCTTTTTTATATTTTTAAACGTTGCGCTCATTTTTAACGACGATTCCTCGCCAGTATATACCGTTTGAGTGTAATTGGTGTAAGATAATCGGGGGCTCATTATAGCACTTAATATCACTTTGTGAAACTAAACTGTAAATTTAATTTGATTACATTCGTAACACATTTCATAGAAATTATTTTTCATCCTTTAATTTCAATTTTAATGTAAATGTACTGGTTCTCATAGCATCATCAATCGTAAGATATTTTCTAAAATAGTTTGATTATGATAAAGTAAACAAATTCAAGATAAATTGTCTGACCCAAAAAAATGAAAATAAAACTGCTCAACGAAGCAGTACAAAAACACGTACACAAAAAAAAGGCCGAAAAATGGCTCGCATCGTCGTAAAAATGGCATTCCACTGCGTGCGTGGAACGTAACTTAATTAAGTACCCTTCATATCATTTACTTTCGCGCAAAATATGCCCGCTGTTTATCAAAACCGAAAACTAATGCCCGGTAATTAATTCGCGGTCCGAAAAACAAGCAGGCGGCTTGTTCCCAACGGGTTCGCCATTGCGCAATCATTTCACAAGTAAATAAACGCCGCAAAAAGCGCGGCCGAGAAAATTCTGCGCGATATCGTTCGGTAATGGAGTGGCATTCCTGTTAACGTTGGCCCCGCGATAAAATTTACGGCGCCATCAGTTTGTCACTAAATCTTTAGGTCGCTGTGGGGAACGTGTTGCGTGGTCGCTGCATCGATTCGTCAGACCCCGGAAAATCGGACCCCAATAAATAAGACCCTGGAAAATCCGGCTCCGGTAAATCAGGCTGGACGTTTAAGGCCGGCGAATTACACGCAAAATAAATGCCCCTGTTGTTGAGTCTTGGCGCGATGTTTTTTCAAGGATTTCGTTTCAAGAGCACCTCTTGTTGTCCGCACTGATGGGCCAACTATTAATGATTTCATGCGCATACCACACGGTATATCGACCTGCTCGTTACGCGCGTTAACCCAGGCCCCGACGCAAATTATAGATCGTTCAATTTGCAGTAAATCTATAAAGATGATTCCTGAAAGCGAGTGCGAGAAACAGTTTTTGCAGCTGCCGTGCGAGTTTTCTTAACTTATTGAGATTATGAATATGGAATAATCGAAGGCATCGAGAATCGTGGTTATTATCGAGTGTTTACTACGAAGTACAACTGATTGAAAATGAAAAAAAAAAAAAAAAAACGATTTCAATAAAACTTTTCATTTTTTTATATTATTTTATTCTGTTTTAAATCGAGTTTGTATTGCCAATTTTTGTTTAACATTTGCATCGGGTTGCAAACAAGTATATGATTTGTCAAATAGACTGAATGCATATAATTTTGTTAATAGGCAGTTCTAAACTTGCACGAGCACCAAATTATGCACCGTGACATTCAAGCAAGCAACATCGTTTTAACGAAAGAGGGCGAAGTGAAATTAATAGACTTTGGCTTGTCTCGTGGAATCAAAGGTGAAATGGGCAAACGAAAGACGTGCATAGGTTCACCGTGTTACATGGCCCCTGAATTAGTCATGAGCAGAGGAGATTCCAATGGGTACGATTCCCGAACGGACGTCTGGGCTATAGGCATCACTGCGATAGAGCTCGCTGATGGAAAACCTCCATTCCAGGACATGCACCCTACCAGAGCTCTTTTCCAAATCGTTAGAAATCCACCGCCTACTTTGTATCGTCAATCTAACTGGACACAAACTTTTAACGATTTTATCGCAGAGTACGTGCACTTCAAAAATATTAAAATATAATCAATCCTGTTAAATAAAGAAAAATTAATTGAATTTTTTTCAGATGTTTAGAAAAGAATCCTGAAAATAGGCCAGTGATGCCGGAAATCTTGGAACATCCTTTTCTTTCAGAATTGCCCGAAAATGATTACCATGTAAGAATGAAAACTATATGAATAAAGTTAACTGTTATAGTTCACAGCAGATAATTAATATTCGTTGGTGCGACATTATTTTTAGCTGACTCAAGAACTGAAAGCACTAAATGACACGATGCAATCGAAAGGAAGACAGCAAAAAAGGAATGAAATGATTGTGCACAAGAATTTCCTGAAGGTACTATCAAGATAAAAATATGATTTGTCTATTAAAACCTTGTTCATAATTCTTTTATTTTAATTCTATGCCAAAGGTGCTTTTACACATGTTAAAAACAATAATTTTTATACAGTCGCATCAAACCGAGCCTCCGGAAGTTATGCACACAGAAGATTTAGCTGCATTAGATCACATAACCGAGGACATCATTCTTGATCAGTTATATCACCGACTTCAGCTGGGCCAATTTCACACCTTTGTCGGAGACGTTCTACTTGTTTTAAACCCGAACGAAGATCAAGATATTTATGGACCAGACGTAAATTTCATTGCGTATAAATATTTCATAATTTTATAAATAAATCAACGTTACTTTCATCAATTAGCTAATTTGTCTTTCATGTTTCTTAAAACTATAGTACCATTGTAAATACCAATGTAAGTCAAGATCAGACAACGCACCACACATTTATTCTGTGGCGGACAGTGCCTACCAAGATGTTCTTCACAATGAAGAGCCTCAAAACATTCTTCTAGCTGGTGAAAGTAATTCAGGGAAAACCACTAACATGTTGCATCTTGTAACTCATCTTATGTTCCTGGGCAAGGTATATTTGCTTCCTTGCAACATTAAAAAATTTTTCTTTTAATTGTTATATACATCATGAAAAGTAAGATTTCAACTTGTAAAATATTTTTTAAATACAAACATTTTCATAGAGTCTCAAAGATATCGGCAGTCGTGTTTTGAAATCAATCAAGATCCTGCAAGCATTTACGAATTCTGCAACACCTTTGAATCCAAACTCAACAAGATGCATGTTACAAATTCAAACAACATATGGAAACACGGGAAAAGCTTCCGGGGCAATATTTTGGCTCTATCAGCTTGAGAAATGGAGAGTTTCTTCCAGAGACAAGTAAGTTAATTGTATTTCACTTTTGTATTTCGTCCACTACGCCTGATTCATGACAATCAGGACGACACAATCATTCCAGTATGCCGAGTTGCCAGCCGTCAGGCGACAATGTCCGATTGTACACTTTAATAACTACTTGGAATGTTCGATATCTGTTCAATGTAAAAGTCAGAGTACAAAAATAATATCCACGTATTTTAATGAACTGGTACTTATAATGCAATTTCAGGAACCAATCGAATTTCCATATATTATATTATTTTTACGACGGCATGGAACACGCAGGGAAACTGAAAAAGTACGGCATGCATCCTGGAAGGAAGCAACGTTTTTTGCGCATTGGCGATAACAAGAGTTCCAGCAAACGTTCGTTCAAAGTTAGAAACGATCCGTATGGAAATTCCGCCAAGTTTGAGGAATTGAAAGAACATTTTAAAGCCATGGAGATGGATGAACACTTTGAAGTGCTGTGGAATGTCCTTGCGGCGGTCATCAACTTGGGTGACATCCGATTCGTCGAAGGTCAAGACAACGACGCGGAAATTCACAACACCGAGCTGGCGAACAAAGGTATAAAAAATAATTTGGTTCGGCCTCTCTTGGGCTTTAGTTGGCCTCTTTAAAAAGCTGCTCTTAATTTGGAACCGTTTGGCGTTTCAGTCGCCGATTTACTGGGAGTGGATCAGAAGAAATTCACTTGGTCACTCACAAATTATTGTCTCATCAAGAAAGGAGCGGCTGTACGAAGAAGACATACATGCGACGAGGCCAAAGAATGCCGGGACGTCCTAGCAAACACGATTTATCAACGTCTGGTGGATTGGATTGTGAACACCATTAACTTGAAACTCACTGTCACGAGAACACTTTTGTAAGCCTGCTTTAATGACGGCTATTTTAATAGACACATTTCTTTAATTATCCTGTCTATCAAATAATAAGAGCAAAATGCTCCATTCGTAGCATATTTCTTGCGTTTGTGCGCTATTCAAACTTTTTGTCCTGTCAATTACCTCGTCAAACGGAAGATCTGCGTAATTTTCTTTCACTTTTTGCTTCATTTGATTTGGTCCTTTTGTTTGTATATCAATGTAACTTGAAATCACAGTGATTAAGAAATCACGGGATTCGTTTTCCAGTGGCGACAAGTTTTGTATCAACATTTTGGACCTCTTTGGATTCGAGTGTTTCTCAGTGAATAGATTCGATCAGCTGATTATTAACACCATGAACGAACAACTCCAGTGCTACTACAATCAACGAGTTTTTGCTTGGGAAATGGTAAAAAATATTTTCAGCAAAAGTTTTTGATTTATAAATTGATGTAAATGGATCTCATATATAATGATTCTTTTTTATAGCAAGAACAAAACGAAGAGGACATACCCCGACAAATGTTTCATTTTTACGATAACAAAGATGCGATCGAACAATTGATGGGTAGAAACGGGCTCTTCCAAATCATAGACGAAAGTTCTCGACAGATGGAGGACGCTCATTACATCCTCACTAGGCTTCAGGAGCGTAAGTCTAAGAACATTCACATCAAGCCCGTGAGCACGCACGAATTCTCGGTTGCGCACTACACGGGCAAGCTGGTTTACGATGCAAGTGAAATCGCGGAGAAGAACCGCGACTATTTGTCCCTCGAGCTTGTCGAGACTCTTAGGCAGTCTACGTTCGAGCCGATACATCAAATGTTTTTCAACAAGCTCTCAAGATCCGGCAATTTGACGGTCCTTGTCACCGATACGCAGAAGCAAGAAAAGAAATCGACCAAAAGTAAATGGGGCGCTGCTTTGATGCAAGAGACGACCAAGTTGAGGGTACACTTTCAAAAGTTTGAATTTCAATGCATATCGTTCTGATAATTTGTTGTAACAATTTAATTGTTTTCAGAGATGTAACTCAGCGTCTAGAGGTCAGTTCTCTCAATCGAAAAAAGTGCGAACGTGTGCCGCGACATACCGTTCAACGAGTCTGGAAATTCTGAAAAATTTGTCGGTGGGAGCTGGAAGTGGCGGTACGCATTTTGTGCGTTGCATCCGCGCGGATCTGGAGGGTTCAGCCCGAGGTTTTTACCGGGACGTCGTGCGGCAACAAATCAGAGCACTTGCCGTCCTAGACACTGCCAAAGCACGACAAAAAGGCTATCCTCACAGGATCCCGTTCCAGGAATTCCTGCGCAGGTAATGATTGCGAGCGATTCGCTGCCCTCAAACTCTTTCTTCTAAAATGCCGTGCGATTATTTTCTTCGAGTTGAAATGATCATTGTGGTTTTTGCTAACCGTCAGATACAAATTTCTCGCGTTTGATTTTGACGAAAACGTCGAGCTGACTAAGGACAACTGTCGCCTTTTGCTGATCCGTCTGAAGATGGAGGGTTGGGTAATTGGAAAGAGCAAGGTTTTCCTCAAGTATTATAATGAAGAGTATTTGTCAAGGCTGTATGAGACGCAGGTGAAAAAGATCATCAAAGTGCAGTGCATGCTCAGAGCGTTCCTCGCCAAGAAGAATATGGCCAGTAAAACAACCAGATACACTAAACCACGGAAAGAAGTTGGTATGTAACATACATGTTGAAACACACACTGTACGAGCCCATTTATTCCTCAGAAGACATCAGCATCTAATGAACAATCACGAATTTTCCAACTATTTTCTGGGATACACTTCTATCACTTCAAACATAAGAACTATTTTCTCACATACTTTATATTTAATTTTTAAAATGTCATTTCTTTTTACTAAACATTTACGGTTTTATTGGAAAACTGTAATTTTTCGAAAACAAGTTTTTTTATGGCTCGTACACTTGAAACAGGCAGTTGGCATTTTAAATTAACGGGAAATGTTTTAGTAAAGAAAGCGTCGTTGAAGAAACAAGAGTCGAAACCCCTCAATATGTCCGAAGACGACGCAGCCCTAGCATTGCAGAAAGGTAAAAATATCGATTCAACGATTTGATATTTTTGAGCCTGTAGACTTTTTTTACAATCATGTTATTCATTTAGTTCACTCTCTATGGTCTCATGCAAAAGAATCACTTTCGAGAATAACTTAGAAAAATTAGATAAAACGTGATCTGCGATTTATTTGTTTCTTGGATTTAGTATATCGAGGTCACGTAGTCCGGAAGGAATTAGGTCCAGCTTTGAAGGGGGAGATGAGCGAACAGACGAAGGAGTTTATCGAGTATTACAGCCGAAAGTGGCGGTCGAAGAGCATATTCCAAGTCCTCCTACAATACCGAGCAGCCCGGTACCAAGATCTGGTTCAATTTTGTCAGCAAGTGAGTGTTTCATTGAATGGCAGAATCCATTCTAACTCCTATTCTAAAGAGTGACTCAATTACTAATGATGAACTTCAATTCCAGGTCCATCTATTCAATCAGGCGACAGTGAGATCGATACAAGGGACGAATGAAAGGATCGGACTCGAGGGAATTGATGCTGGAGTTAAAGCACCTTATTTCTTAGGAACACGTAGACCGCCCGAAGTAAACAAGTTACCATTTGACTTTGAACAAGAGCTTCCATTCTTCGATACATCATACATGAACGATCCGTCAAAGAAGCGGCGAATCGGGTAAGCTGTGTGACAAAAAAAAAAGAAGTAAGAAATTCGAGAATCCAGTTTACGAAAAGACTTATTTCATCAGTTCCAAATTTCATTGCTCATGGCGTTAACAAGTTTTGTTTAGATGTTCATCTTAAAAATGAAATGATAACAAGATTCTTAAATCGATAAGTTAAAGTTATTCGAAGGTAAGTTGAGTGGATTTGAGTATTATTTGAAAATGCGTTCTGCAGATCTGCGTCCTCTATGTCCGACGAAGAGCACGAACCTTGGGATGCACCATTGCGAAGGCAAACTGTTCCGTGGTCCAGCGACGGCGTTCACTCTCGAGGTGCCTATTCATTTGTTCACCCGAGTTTTCTTCGTGAATTGTCCAGTCTGTTAACAACATTATGATACAAGAAGACCTGTCCTCGTTGAACAACTTTCCGTAGTATTTTTGAAAATTTTTTGTTAGATCTAAAGATTAGTTGACGGTTAGTCATATAAATCACACTATTTGACAAGTTACTGCCAACTAAACCGTCAATTATTCCAATCAGTAGGGCAACAACATTGGTAGTATTAACTTCTGTCACACACGAATTAAATGTAGATGAATTGTCCCTCTGTCCAGCTTCACACTGACTTGTAGAAAAGAAAAGTTATGAAAATTCAAAGCTTTTCTTTTGCACGAGCAACCAACACCGAAAACAGACCGACTGTTTGATGAGAAAATCAGAAATTGGAACGGCTGAAGACAAGAAAGCCGTAAACAGGACGAAAAAAATGATCGTAAACCCAAAAGCTCGAGCTTGGCCCCAAACTTTAATCCTCTGTCTTTGGATACACGCTGTCTTGTCCGTACGCCTGCTGTCTGTTAATCCGTCCAGTCGACTATTTTTCTCTATAGTTTAAGCTGACAATAGCACGAATATGGATTGAAGCGACGCAAGACGAACATTGCAGAGCGTTGATTTTTAACATTGCAGACGTAGAAGTTCAAACAACGAACTCACCGCACCGCGTTTTCAACGCACCAACCAACGGAGGCCAGAGTCTGATCAACACTCCGTTTTCCAGAGACCCCAATGTGCCGATACGCTGTCCACCGGACGACGCATCCCGAGGTCGGGTGCCTCCAAACATTCACCATCACGATAGTCGTAGTCCTGCCAGACCGATCAACGCTCATATTCCTCGCTCAGTGAGTTGACTTTGTTATTTGCAGCATCTCGCATTCAAACATCCTCACGGTCAAGATCTCATCAGTGACATCAGGGCCATTGTCATGAAAAAATAAAAAAATAACTGGAATCGATAACACCATCGTGAAAGTCATATATCTATAACAATTTTTTACAGAACAGGTTCAGAATGACACACGTACTTTGATTACAGAATAACTACACTAACTCCGGATCTATTCGCTCTAGAAAGAAAGAACCAGCGCCGCCGATACCTTACAATCAACAATCGAGAAACTTTAGCAATTATAGTTCCACTAATCCAGGTAAAACCGAATCAAATTGGGATCACGAGAACAGAGCTAACGCAAATACACGGTAAGATAGAAAAATTACATCCATGAAATGCAATTTTAAATTTGACGATTAAAGTTTAGTTGGATGTCTAGAAAATGAGATTGAAATTTTCATTATTTTACAGAGTCAACCCTATTCATGAATTACACATGATTGGACGACAAAATGTGAATAACAACGATGACGATGCACCACCTTATAATTTCCAGGTCAGGTTTGAATAAATCGAGCTCTTTCTGTTTTTTCAATGCAATTTTTCTTGAATTGTGTGATTGGTTTTAGGCTATGCTCCGTAAAACGACACATCATAGAGATTCAATGAAACGAAACCAAGTGTATGACAGTTACGGTGGAGGTGGTACATCATCAAATGAGTTTTACTATAATCCATCCAATCGCAATAAAAACACGAATGAATCGAACGTTGTTTACAAAAGTGGAAACCGAAGAGAATCCGACGAGTGGAATCCAAATGAGCTTGTGAAAATGTCAGAAAAATACGGCAGAGAAGGTGCTTGGGGCGGAGGTCGTAATGAGAAAATAACAACTGAATTGGCACCTGGGATCATCGTCGAGGGCAAAGTAGCGGATTTGTAATAATCAACGTTTCGATTTTGCGCATGTCATTTAATCATTGAATAAATATAAAATAAGTTAAATCGTATTATTATAATATTAATTCTGCGATACGGAAACGTTAATATTATTTTATTGCAAAAGTCATTTCATTGAATAAAAATCACTTCAAAAAATGTTATGCCTAGTATTACAAAGTGTTATAATCTAATGAACATTCTTGTTAAAAAAAATACAAAATGATGAATAAATAAAGTTCATGCTAAAAAGTTGATTTCACCTTTCATCATCGTATTATGTTATTATTTACACAAACTGAAATAACCCATTATGTTCATTACTCAATTTTATATGAACTATGAAAACTGTATGTTTGTAAAATATTATAATACATACTATAACTTATTTCTTTTATCTTATTTAAAAAGAATCGCTCGTTGTCTCATATTTATAATGAGAATCATTCAATTCTATTTTTGTCAACCATCATAGCTTTATTGTCCTTAAAGAGATAAATAAAGAAGGCTGTTTTAAAAATGTAAAATATGTTTATTTGCGACCAGTCGTGTATTTTCCTACAAGATAGAATTTGAACAGTTGTCAAACTAATTGTACAATAGGGCGTGAGAAATATTAAACAAAAAATTAGAAGTGTTTTGACACAAAATTAAAGAGGTTACAAATACTTGACAAATTGTATAAGCTCTAATTCGAAGAGAGTGAATGAAAAATTGATTCAGTGTTGTTGTAACCTCCTTTTAAATTAAAGAAAAATATAAGATAATTTTTTTAAAGAGATACGATTCTCATCGAAGCATTTAAGTTGAATAATCAACCCCACAGGTTTTCATTTAGAACTGTGACAGTAGAAGCTATTTAGTGTCACAGCAATTTGTGTCTAAGCAGGGATCAAGAGTGCCTGACTATCTCGAAAGCGAAATTTCTATGGCTTGTGCATATTATGCATGGACACCAGTCATTTTCCACGGAATGTTTGACCAACATTTTTGTTCCAACACATATTTATATCCATCACATCAAACGAATCAAGTTAAACTATTTGGAATGTTGATTGCTCATCAAATTGTGCACCTTAATCGACTCTGTCGTTATTTAATACAGTTTAATCTTAGTGTAATGTGTGTTTTATAGTACATCTAAATGCATTTCATATATTTATACATATAGTTTTATTTGTAATGAAAAAAATCAGCGGATTTGAATTTTAAAGTAACGACAACATTGCAAACAGACGATTGATTCGTTAGCCATAATGAACACAAAATTTGAATCATCTAGACATATATATATATATATTTTGGTGAGCTTTCGAAAAAGTAACTCTTACGAAAAACGTTGCTCGAAAAATTTGCTAAACAGCTCACTTGCTCTAAAAACTAAATCTCACTTTGTGAATTCTATTAGATATTAAATAAATTATTTATATATATTTAATATTTATTTTGAAAACAAGAATACTTTGTAAAACAGTCGTGTGACACAAAATAATCATTAACCCACTCGTAACTTGGTTTCGTATATAGGTATATATCACAGTTGATTATATAAGAACAAGATTTTACCCAGTATGCCGTTTAAAAACTACAGTAGTAGTTTTTTTAACTGTTGCTGTTGCAAGTTATCCTGTAACGATCCAATCTAAACTTCATAAGAGGAGAGTGGCTTAAACTCAATTGGAAATTACAAATGGGTTAATGTCTTGTGGCTTGCAAACAAACTTTATAAAATTACTTGAGATCCAATTTGACTTGCACCACAAGAATGAATCGCTTAAACTAAGAGAAAACCGATGAAAAACTACTATTGGAAAGATACAATTTTTCAATACTAATTTTTCATACAATTTATCTTGGTTTGAAATGAGACCTAAGATTTAAGACTCGTTCTGACAAAGCTTGGAGAAGCGTATAAAATAGTCTAAGCAAAATTATTGAGGATGCATAAACCTCGGTCATTGCAAAAAAATATATCTCCCAGCAGCTCAGCTTGAATGCAGACAAAGACGCTGTACTTTACCGACTGCTAATAATGTACAAATAATTATTATATTTCAATTCAACAATATACAATTCGGAGACAATAAAACGACTCTAAACGACTTGAGTCCTTGTTCAATAAAAAGTTGTGTGTATTGACGCGCAGATTTTCGATCACAAAACTACAGTAGAAAAATAAAATGTTCGTCAATAAAATTAGAAGTACATTAAATTTTACGATTTCCAATGCAAGAGTTAACTGACATTTTCAGTGATCAATCGTATAAGTACATTAGTTTAATTACACACACCAATTCGAACTATTGCGTAGTTTTGTTTGACAAGAAACACAATTTTTTAAATTTTTTATAATATGTACACCTATTTTCATAAATAAAATTCATATCGTTTAATTTACAATTATATTATCATTGATTTTTCTGTTCTATATATTGTTTTCTTACAGACGAAGCTGTAAAATATTAACCTCGTCGCAAATTTTGAAAAAAAATAATGTACTATGTTTTTAAATAGCAAATTTGCATATTTTAATGATTAAGTTAGTAATACTTGCAGTTCATCTCTGTGTTTAACTCTAATTTTTACAATATAGTGTAATGTCGCTTTAATATTTATTAATTTACAATATATAGTAGGAATTGAAAATATTTTTTAGTAAGAGATCTTTGAGATTAATTTCAAGTTTCTTTTTACGTTGTTAACATTTAAGAAATAAATTTTTATTTTGCTTTAGACGATAAACTGAGAAAACATTTACGTACATATTCAATTCAAATAACCTTTCCACGAACAAAATCAAATTATTTGTTCTTTTTTTATAATAAAAAATGTCATGAACATCAGCAAATTTAATTTAAGAAAACAATGTTTTATCATGACCTCGATTGTAAAGTGCAGTCAATATCAGAATATATTTCAAAATAAAAGTACTTTTAATCAACTTCAAGAATTTTAATAATCGAATTAATATCAATCGCTCAATAAATACAGAACTCAATGTTATAGAATAAATTTTATATGTTTTAATAATGGAAAAAAATTTTAAATATCACATCATGCGAACGACGTAGTGTCGTTCGCTCCATCCCTATCATGAAACACCAATTCTCAACTGCACTTTTTAAAAATTTCAACAAAAATAATAGTAATGTTAAAACTAAAAATCACAATTGTTTGAGTGTTTATTCGAGCCAGTGGAAACGCTTGCGTTTAACCCCTGACTTGAATCGCCCTAGTCATTGAGAGTAAACCGAGCGTCTTTGAAAAAGATACCTTTTCAATCCCCGATTGCTTGTGTCGATTTTTGTGACACAATTTTTCCATATTTCCTCCCATTCTACACTGTTTGGCGCAATGCCGCTGAAATGCAGTAGCACCTCGCGTATCAGCCGAATTTTATTGCTGTCAAATTGCTGCTTTCCCATTTTACCGTTCACGTTACAGAGAATACGTTCCTCTGGAGTGAAAAGGATTTTCATGAGGTCGCAGGCTAAGTGGTCCATGGGCCTTGATGTTGCCCATGTTGAAATAATTTCTGGGCTGGGTAACAGATCCGCATACGGTAATTGTTGATAAGCATACAAGGTAGGTTTCATTTCCGAGAATGCAGCCAAGGTAGGCAAACCTGACAAAGATGTCTCTTCTCCAGAAACATTTCCAGATCCTTCAAAAAGGAAGGTAACATTACTAATTATAGAATCCTTCCTAGCAAACAAGTGATTCAAAAATATAACGATTCAAAACTAGTAACCTTTTTTTTAATTTAGTGATTTATTTAAAAAAAGTTCATTCAAAGTTATTCACTGAATCACCTATTTGTTGCGGGGTTCCTATTTTGTATTTGTCGCGGTTGAAAATGTAACGAATAAAAAAACATAATTGCCCAATTAAATATATAAAAGTAATTGGAAGTATAAAATAAGCTTACTTTGTACTCCCAATATTTTAGAATAAATATGGAAGTACTGAATTTCAATTTGTTAAAACATTATTTATTAAATTTTCATACCTCGAGAGCCTTCCTGTTCCAAATTTATCCTTTCTATACTATCCTTATTTGTAGTTAAAGCTTTAGGAAGTTCATCTGCTATTTCAAATGGTTCAATCTGAAAACAATTTTATTCAATTAATTAATTAATTTCTAAATATGCATTGACATTATTCGTTAAAATTTTACTCACTTTCATCTCTAATCTATGATAAACTTCATCAGGTAATGATGTGTCAGCAACTGGAGTATCAGATTCTTTGCTTTTATCACTAGCATTCGAATCCGATGCTGGTTCTGAATATGACGTGCAAGGTGTCAATGCTTTTTCAAGTATCGAGCTGTTTTGCACTTTATTACCGGACGTTTTCTGCTTCTTCTTCGGTTGCTCTTCAGGTGCAGACACAGCATCTTCTTCAATTGTCTGATCAAGTTCGGCCAACTGTTTAAACGACTCTTTACCAAATATATCGCCTCCGGACAACCCCCGAATCTGCAGGGTTTCTGCTGCTTTCAACAGAGCTGGCAAATTTTTCTGCTCGATATTCACTTCACCTTTGTAAATAAATATGAGCAGGGCTTCAAGCTCACTAAAGTGTACATCTTGAAGTATTATCACTGGATGCTGACATGGATTGGTCTGTGAATTATTTAAATTGTTATTAACAAAATCATTCTTTCGTTATACTTGAAACACATTTTTAAGCACAAAAAAAAAAATAAAAAACAAAACTCTGACATAATAAAAATTTCAATTTACATAGTTAAAAAAAATATAACAGACATAAAAAATTATAACCACTGAACAGCAACTTTGCAAGACAAACAAAAATGATAAAATAAAAACAAAACGAATGTGCTCCCCAATTTAAAAAGTTTTCAAAAGACTTTTTTCAAAATGTCAATTTGACAAGGTCTTGACAATTAAGAATAGTGACTCTACACGATTGTTGGATCTCATCAGATCTTGTCAAAAATCAAATCTAACAAAAGTGAATAAATGAAAAAAATAATATTGTGACAGTAGTACTGACATAGTGAACTGTGACAGGCAAATGGTAATTTAAATGAAAAAGTAATGAATGTACCTGGAAAACCTTTTTGAAGAAGGGGCTGCTGGCCGAGAGGATGACCTTGTGCGCTGTTAGACACTGTCCATCGCTCGCAAGGGTCACGTCAACCAGGCCCTCTTCTTCCCAGAGACTCTCGAAGCTTGTGGCAATATTGTTGAGAAAGCTGTTCCACCTGAGGCATATTTGACTCGACATTGTTTCTAATGAAACAATGCGAACGCGAATGCGACGGTGTGACACACCGTTGTTTCACGCAGTTTCACGCGACCACGGCAACGCACGCACCGCAGAAAAACACACTGCCAAGATGGCGTCTGGCAGACGCTCGCCACTCGCTGGTGCCGTGTGTGCGCTCGATCGAAAACGCGCCAAGATCAAACGTGGGTCGTGGGGCGGCGTGCGTGCGTGCGCAATTGCGACGTGACGAGCCACACGCTAGCCGTCTTATGACCACCGACACTTTTGTTATTTTATTATTCATTTTGCTAATCTACTTTTCAGACCCTTTTCAAACATAAACTTCATTTTTATTTCAAAAATTATTCGCCTGTTTGTTTATTCACAGACGAATCAGAACATTTCATAACCAGGTGTATATCAATGAATAATTGATACAAAATGACACTTCAACACACATTTTTTCAAACAAAATGTTTGAAAGTGATGCATGAATAATGCATTAATTGTGTAAAGCTTAGTTAACGATTTATACAAAAAGAAAAATAATCAATTATTTAATATTTATTATCAATTGATGTGTTTTATTAAATGTTGAACAATATATTTCATACTTACCACATTACAAGAAGAAATATTCCTGTTTTAAAAAAAGTTCATCCCTATCATCAAATATTTTTTTCATTAAAAAAAGTTTATTTAACAATTAAATATTTCTGCTGGTTTTTAGACATGAATTACATGATTGAACTTCAATCGTGTAACTTTAAATTTTATCTAAATTTTATCTGGAAGATGGATGAAGAATTGAAAATATATAAATACGTGATGTCTGACCACGTGCGTGTCTCCGGTACCATTTATAACACGATTCGGTCATCAATGTTGCGTGATACGTGTCCAACTCTTCGTGCCTGCTTATTTCAATAATAATACAAAAGCACGCTTACTTTTTTGTTATGGGAACATTTATGTCTTCTCATATTTATGCGCATTATTTGTTCAATAAAGTTCACGGACTACCTGTGAGAGTGCGCGCAAAAAATTGATAGACTTGGATATTAAAATTAGCAGTTTGACTTTGATCGTTTGAAACGTTGCGTTTTATATGGAATCCTGCGACGAAGAGGTTCATGAAATAAGAGTAATCATATGCAACATCAAATGCACTTTTCATTTATTCCTCTATTTATCTTTACAGATTCAATCTACCTTACTATAAAGTACAGCTTCATTTTCCATTATATTATATTTTCTATTCGCAACGTTACGATTATTTTCTAAGTATAAAATAAGCAATAGAGCTTGAATAGTTGAATAGCAATGACTTCGGTATCCGTCTACTCGTTAGTACTCCATAAAAGTGTCACAGGAATGAACAACGTAATTTCACTCGGGCAAATTTAAAATGCTAAAATTTTAATTTATTATATATATATTATATTGAATTTTAGTGGGTCTACATTAGGCCATGTTTTCTTAAAACAAATCATGCCAATTGTTCCTTGTAAACTTTAGTATTGAGAAACACATTTTTGATTGTTCAATCTTTTTCATTCCCGTTTCACTCAGACCTGTCCCAATGAATGTATTTTAAGTACCCAAACTGAAAGTACTAACGCCTCTTAAACATTTGAAATGATTCGGTTTTAAGTTTAGCCGCTCATTGTTCAGCACTTTGCAATGTTCATACAAATCGATTATCTCGCACACGCAAAATGATAATTTTAATTCGGACAGGCATAACGCAAAATGCAAACCCAGTCTCGCACACTCATGCTCATTTTTTTGTTTATTAATCATTTTGTCTTATACCTTTGTGTGTATATATATATATATATATCGAATTTGTATAAGAGTATTTGGCGACAGTTAAGCAAAATAATAGCGTCGCGCGGAAACATGAAATGTGCTCGCACGTCGAATATACAAATCTATATGCCTTGTACAAGTATCGTCATAGTTGTATATCATTAAGTACCTCAGTGATCGTAGTACAATCGGTATTTAATTTTATAGGCGAACCTATTAATTAATGCGTATCCTCTCTTGTCTCTCGGCTTTTTCTCTCGCTTTGTTCTCATCCATTAGCGTTGTACTTAGCGTTTATTTAAAATAGTAGCGTTGTTTACTTTGTTTACCAAGTCAATGAAGTTCGGACAGAAACTGATTCAACTTCCTTTATAGCAACATGGAGGGAATTCGCTAACAACTCGTATAGATTAATTTTTTCGCACACACGTACATACACAACTATAAACGAATATAAAAAACTCCACCGCATCCGATACATTTTCTCTTCTCATTTTTTTTGCTTTTTTATATTTTTTAATTTTCTTTTCTTTTTTTTTTTTTTGCTTTGTGTATAACGGTGCTTTGAGAATGCAAATCACGGAATGTCAAGTTGTTTGCACACTTTTGTCTTCGCTTTCATATGAAACAGACGTGTTCACCTAAAAGTCTTGCTTTCATGTTTTTTTATAGTTGAATAAGATGCGTACAATTGTGACAAAAAACATTATCAAAAGATCACTACTTCAAGTACCTACGTTAAATACAATGCGACAACGATCCTCGATAAATGCTGGCGAGTCGCGCGCTAGTTTGCAGGAAGCGTCGAAATACGAGTGGATCGTTCGGAGCTCTATGATTGGTTCGTACAAAATCTTGAAAGTTTCGAATGTACAAATGCCTCGTTGCGATTTGGAAAAAATTGTTTGCTTTCTTTACAACTCACAGTAAGAGCTGAATGTAAAAGAATGAAGAATTTTACACGTGGAAGAATATTGCTGTACAGCGCACAAGCTAAAAAGTCTACAATTGAATACTCTTCCACGTGTATCGAACTTGGCAATCACGAATCGCGACATTTATTTATATTATGTATATCCCCATATGTATAATCGTTTATCTTTACACCCGCGAACTCGATTCCCAGCTTAAACAGCGTGCACAAATTATTTATCCCACGAGTTTCAGCTGACAATCGATATAATGTTGAATGACTTTTTTTGTTTATTGAATTCGTACTTATGGTTACGTTTTAAGAATAGCATGCGAAAATACTACGAAATATCCTCATCAAGTGAAGCTGGACGGCTTTGATCAAATTAGGATCTCCTCGAGGGACGCAAATTTTAGGAGGGATGCGGAAAAAACCAGGCGCGAACGATCGATCATTTCGTCGTCTGTGTGTCCATTTGATCGTATAATTTTTTAAGCAAAACATAATAGCGATTGTTTGTTGGCATGGATTAGGACAATGTTCATTCTTACTCCATATTTTTGGTTCATTACACCTTGCATGATTTTTCGTTTGAAAAAGTATGCTTATGATACATAAAGCGGACGTGCGTTATATTTACATGTAACATCACTGACTACTGTGTCGTATTCATGTGCATTAGACGATGAAACAAGGTTTACTCAAAACGAAGAGTCGAAATGAGAGATCTCGTCTCGTCACATTCAGAATAAAACTTCGAAACAACAACAATAATCAATTGGTAACAGTATAAATAAAAATGATAACAACGACATATATAATGTGCAACGCAATTCTCACGTTTTCATCAAAAAGTTTTTTTTCATTTTATCTTCATAATTGACTAGCGATATATTTGTATTTAATTATTTATATATAATATATATTATCTGATTTTTCTTTTTTTCTTGTCTGAATATTACAATTGCGGCGCGTTTAAGATCGGATTTTTGTTTTGTTTAGGATCTGCCGAAGGCATCGGTTATAATGAGCATTGACAAATTGTCTGGTTCACTTGGCGACTCACCGGTCAAAAATGTCGGACTCGACATAATAGACAGTGCGAATCTAACATCTTCACTTATTTGGTTATTATTCATCATTTATTAAACTTTCTTTTAACTCTTATCTCTTTCTCTCAAGCAAATGAATCCAGTATTTTTGACAGGGCACAGTACCTGAACTTGCGTTTGTCTTGTCGCCTATTCTGTATAAGTTTCTTTGACGATTAGTGAGTCTTATTTAGTTGTAGATGAAATCGTTTTAACTGGACAAAATTGTGTGTTTAGTAACGTTGCTGGAATTCGTGGTGCCATCGATTGAAGTCGATGTGGAATATTACAATTGAACCGTTAGCCAACCCAGCAAGCAAAAACCTGAAAACATAATTTATAATTAGTCTTCTATCCGAACAGGAATCTATAATTAAATAGTCAAAAGTTTAAGTGAATCGAATTACCTTTGATCGTGAGATAATGCCAGAGAACGAACACTGCTTTCGCAGGCTGGGAAAGCATACAGGAGAGCAAGATTAAATGTTCTCCAAACTTCAACGATACCTTTGTCACCTCCGGTCATTAAGTACTCTCCATCTCGGCTCAATAGCAGACTCTGTAAAATTCATGAAAGTGATAACAAAATTTTTATAATTAAAATTTTTTAATAAAACAATACTGAATCAAAATTGTTACCTGAAGATTATCATTATGAGATTCATGACGCAGACGTTTTCCGTTGATTGTGAAAGCGGCTATGTTTCCACGTTCATAGTTGACAACAATAACGCCTTCGCGAGACATAGCGATATTTTCTGGCGAACAAAAACCTGCAGGAGCTTCTAAGGATCTCAGAAGATCACCGAAGGTTGTGTGCACCAAAACAGGACCACCTGAAAATCAATTTTCAAATAAGTATTCAAATTCGAAAACGTAAAAGACTTTATTCTTCAATTTCTGGTGATTTGCAGTAACCAATTAAGTATATCTATATGTATTTTTTCGTGTTTTTTACTAATTAAGGCAATTCATCACAAAAACATTTTTATATGAGATTTTAAAAACAATATTTGTAATCTATAATTTTGTATTAAAAAATATTTTGTAATAAAATAATGATCAATTTTGCAAAACTCGTGAAGCTTTTTGATCAACTGCATACGATTCAGATATAAACGAAATCTATATTATCTGCTGTGATACGTTGAAGGATCGAAGGATTTGTGCTTCCCAGATACTGCTGCCATCTGTACCTACTATTATATTGATCAGCGAGTTTAAAAATTCTCAATTTGATGCTGACTTATTTTTAGAAAATTATACAATTCAACTTATTGTTCTATTTCTATTCGTTATGTGAACATTATATTTTTAATTTTCAACAAACAATTTTGGAACTTACAATAAGATCCAGAAACTACAAGCCCCAATTCAGCAGAAATTACAACTGCAGTCACTGGCTGCTCGTGACCCGTCAAAGTGGCTCTCGGAGCTGGCGCTTCGCCCTCTCCAACAATAGTTTGAGTTCTTGCGTTCCAGTGCCAGAGAAGCACCGTGCAGTCAGTACTTCCAGATGCAATATAACAGTCTGATGTGATGTTGCATTCGCTACGTGAGAGACATGTCACCACGCCATAATGTCCAAAGATAATTTGCACAATTTTAGCTGAAAATTTGGATGCTTAACTCAATATTCATGGACATGTTTTTTAGATCGAATTATATTAAAAAAATTTTTTTTAGAAATTCTGTTAATTGTGAATGCAAATTTGATGAGTCACCTGTTTCAGTAGAAAATACACGGAAACTGTTATCCCAGAACCCACACGCCACTAAGAATCGGCTGTCGACGGTTGTGACAAAACAGTTACTTCGAATTTTCAATTTTTGACTGAAATTGTCACCCAAGTGACGCCGTAAAGCTGGATTTGAGCTGTTTGCACTTTGAGCTGCAAATAATAAGAAAAGTACATTTAGAATTCTATTGTTTGCAAAGATTATTTTCTAATTAATTTGCTTACACAGAATAGGATCCATGGAAAGAGGCTGGTTAACAGCTTGTGCTTGAGGAGTATCTGCATAACTTGGCGATTGTACCGATGCTGCGAATAATTGAAAATGTTAAACGACCCGTTAAAAAACAAATAAAAATTATACACTTAAAATGTGTTCAAATGTTACCAGCATAGTTGGTGTTCCAACGATTAACAGCAAACTGCTGGCCAGTCGTGACAGTAACAACGGATGGCAGAGGTAATTGTGGATAAGTATTGGCTGAGATGTGGCAAATTGGAGAATTCGATGGGAACTTGAGGGTCATGCAAACGTCCTCCGGAATGCTCGAGAACATCATCGGCGACTAAACGAGAAACATTTCATTTAATTTGAAAACCGAGAAATTGAAAACATACAGATAATTGATTAATGTCAAATGATTGTGACAATAAATGAATGATGATCGTTGTCTACGTACCAATCCACTTACCAAGTGCATCGCCGAGCTTCTAGGTGGATGGGGTTCCATTAGGAGTTGCGAGGGTGTCTGCCCGAAATTCTTTATTTGATTTTCTATGGCTTCCCTCATAACAGAGTCGGTTATAGAATCCAGCTCTACGCTTCCCTCGTATGTGAGATAGTAAAATACGTTTGTTGCTCTAATAGCTTCTGGCCCTACAAAACCAAACATACAACTTTATTAGGCAAACAAATAGTAACAACATTAAATGCAGTATTGGAAAAAAAATTGTTTCGAATTTTGAAATCATCGTTTTAAATAGAATTTTTGGAGAATCCATTTCTGCAACATGAGAAATCACTTTGCTGGTTCTCCGAAAGAAATGTTGCATACGAAAATGTAGTTGACGAAGCAATCTTTTTATTCCCGTTTGGGCTTTCATCTTCGTCAAACTGTATCGCGTTACATTTGAGAAAGCAGCGAGGGCGGTGCATTGTCGTGCACGTGACTAATTGGCACGGACTGCTGGCACGCGCGGGGAAACGGGCCTCGCCAAAAACTAATTCCTTCCATACTTCTGCATCTTCGAAGAAGCGCCGGATATAGAGGCGCCACTGCCAATTACCATCGGCTTGACTTTAATTTAACACGAGGCCCGTCTCCGCAGTTTCCACGTGTTTCCACGTCCGACCATTGTACTTGATTATCCGATTTATTTTCATGCCCTTTTTCTCATTCGCTTTCATTTTATTACATCGCAAATTTTTATATGCCAAACTTTAATTACTTAAAGCATTATTAATTTTTCAAACAGATGGTGATAAACGATTAGGGGCAGTTGAAGAAAGAGTACCTTTTTGTTTGTATCCAAATATGAGATCGATCCATTGGTGAAGTTGGCAAGACACAAACTCGGATTCGAGAGCCTGTGGGGATCAAAATCGTTTATTATTTGCGTTATTGAATGAGCGCATGATATATTAATGAAGGCTGCGCGCCGAACGAGTAATTACCATGCGATTAATGCGAATAAATTCTTCGGGGGATGACGCCCACGGCGGCAACTCGACGTCATCTACGGGCTCACCGTCCTCTCGACGACCCAATCGATACCGGTTCGTGTTTACTAACATTTCCGGTAAGAAGAAAAATTCCGGGATCAATTCCTGTAACAAACACAAATTTTTATTTGTTTTATGTTTTTCAAGTATCTTCATGTCTGTATCATTTTTAAAATGTATATTTCATAGGATAAACAATAAAAGAAATGCATCAAACCTTGACATCGGAAGTATCGCGTTGACAATTTTTCCAAGACAACGCGATCGAAGAGAAGAGTCTATTGGGATGATCAAATTTGCCTCCTTGTAAAGCCAAAAACATAGTAGTCATAGGTTCCTGAAAAAAAGAGGACATGATTGGTTAAAACATGACATCTAGCGTCAACGACGTTTGGTCAACTTTTTGTTGGCCGCAAAAAGGTGTGGCAATGATCTTAGGAGCAAAAGGGTGCTGTAAAGTTTGAAGTGGCTTGAATGGCATTTAGAAGGGGCTCGAGAGGCTGTGCCTGTTCAAAAGGCCACTCAGAAACACTTTATAAGAGGTGCTTTTCTCTCTCAAATCACACCGAAATCTTTCATCGCCAGTCACTACTCGTTTCACTAACAGATTTTGATGATATTTTGGCAGACCTGCCACGCTTGCTACAATGATGTATTATATACTTAGTTTCCCGTTATTTGCAAACATATTCATACTTTGTTACAAAACGAATTATCTTACTATTATGATAATCTGTCAAATGATAAATTGATATTTTCTCACTAATATTTTAAACAGGCATTTCAATTTTAATACAACATTCTTCATAATAAATAAAAATTTACAGTATTTGTAATTCCTTTAAAAATTTGTATAAAAAAATGTTAGGAGTTAAAAACAATAAAAAAATTGAATCAATTGTTGCAATTTTCGAGTGTCACAATAATGAGGCATAGCTTTAATTTTTAATTGGGCATAAAAAACGGTTAATTGAGATAACAATTGGATAATGAAGTTATTTTCTATTTCGCGGTAGAACCCGCTAATGGGAAACAAATGTATTTATAAAGACGGGAGACAAGCATCGTCGACTTAAGGGCGTTGCTACGCCCCCCAAATTAGTGCAAACGTGAACCTCGAATGTGTCTCACAGATTTATGATCTGTTAAGTGTTCGAAAAAAGTCGGCGATGTTCGTGTTAATAGACGAACGACATTTGTTGATCGCTAATTGCAAGAAATCGACTGTAGAAAGGCCATTAAACATTTTCATCATTCCTTGAAAAATTTTGTTGACACTCCAATTTACTTAGCAGAACATGTTTTATTTCTTTTTTTTTTTTCAAGAAAAAAAACATAAAATGATAAACATACCACTCGAATCAGCCAATTGAGTACAAAAGCTGCAGTTGAATAATGTGTCCCGTAATGAAAACGAGGAATACTGTCGTGCATCCAAGTTTCAAATCGTTCTTCGAAGAAGTCTCTCCTGCTCGGGTTGAGAGCACCAATAGGCTATAAAAAAAAAAAACAAAAAATTATATATTTTGTCTAATACATTATTTCATGCATATAAAATATTAATATCACATACTTTGGATAGATCACGATAGTTGCTCGGTAAACTCAAGTCCAGTTCTTTTGATTCGTAATTAGTCAACACCCAGGGAAAAACTGGGTACTGATTCAAGTCATTGTACGTTCGTCCTAAAATTAAAAAAATATAATTTACATTAATTAACAATGCAATTTAATTTCGAGTTTATGATGAAAAAAAGTTTTTTTTCGACCCATTACAAATACCAGATGGAAACGATTTTTGTGTTCTTCGCAGTTAAGTTAAAAAAGTGAATTTCAAGGGGCAGCGAAAACACGTGATCTATTTTTAGAAAAAGTGCGCCCAGAGTAAAACTGAATGGATCTGTTGCATAGTACGAGCATAACTCAAAGCGTGACGGCTAATCGCTACTGAAATTGTCACCCCGAGGACTCACTTGGACCGTCTGCTAGTGTGTCACCCAATCCCATCCAAGATACATTAGTGACGGCAGCTCAGGGCAACATTCCCTCATCTAATTTCTTTGCTTGCGACACTAATTAAAGTGCGTCAACGGACCTGTCACTCATTACTTTCGCTCCACCAACATTGCACTCGAATCATTCCACATTCATTTTTACCCATTTCATCTCGTCGTTTTAATAAAATCGTCCGAAATAAAATTTGACACGATACAAACTATTTCATGGCTCATTTGTAAATTATAATTTACAACTTCAATTTTATGGACACAATACATCACTTTCATATTGAAATATAGAAATAGTTACAATTTTATATAAAAAAAGTGCGATTAGACAAAAGACGAAAAAAGCTGTTCGTCATTGGAATGTTTAGATTAATTTGACTAGTGGGCTTAAACTTGTACGCTGTCATGAACTTATAAATGCAAGAAGCAGCGAAAACGACAAACACATTCCCAACTCGTGGCCAGACCTTTTCTTTTCAACGAGCAACGAACTGCAAACACGAGTTCTAACCACGCGAGTGTGATCATTTATATTAATCGTTCGCCTTGGTGGTCCACGTGTGCGCACCGTACAGAAAAGTAGAACCACGTTCGCTTAACGAATGAGATCAAATGGCTTTTGTGTTGCCACTATTTCAAAATTGCTTTTGCAAGCAGACCCATCAATTTCACTCAAATTTGTTTTCTTTCTTGATACATATTCTTGTTTTTTTTTTCTTCCCAGTGGTAATAAACTTTTCACTTTCATTTGAATTAATGTAAAATTTTTTTACAACAAAGTCTCAATTCAAGATTTCAAGACTCACCAATCAAACAATGTAAGTGCCAAAAAAATGAAAAAAAAAATGAAAAAAAAAGGAACAATTCACCAATGAAAACATTTTCATATTTCAGTAATATGAGTAAAAGTAAATACAATTACGGAAAAACTATTACTGTTATCTGAGTATAAAAAAGATTCGTGTTTGTATAGATATATATATATATATCCCAAAGGCATTATTCGTCGCATTTTATCTTGACCTATAGTAAGGTCCTGAACAATAATTCATTGCCGCGTAGAATGGACGCAGATACGATCGAAGATGAATGCAAGAATCTGTTAGCAGCTGCATCGGATATCTTACGACCTTGTTTCTGCTGGCAAGGAAAAAGGATGGACGAGTATACGAGTTTGCGGCAGGACGAGTCGTACAAACGTTTGAAAAGTCGGAATACATTTTGTCTGACAGAATGCGAGAGGAGTGCTATGGTCTCAAATTACTATTTTTCTTCTCGGTGTGACAGTATCGAATACAAATCTTTAGCAAAAATTGTAAATTGCACCGGTGAAAAAAAATTCACCTTCCTAGATTAGACCTTCATAGAACCCCCCTGGTTTTGAAACTGATCTTTTAAATAAAAGCATGTACTTATTTTGGGTTTGGTTTTATTTCGCGGATAGAGATTGCCTTAAGTTACTTTGCAGGAATACTATTTTGTTGATTATCTCGAAAAAAGTGTGAAAAAAACGTACAGTGTATTAGAATATGTTTTTCTGAAAAAAGTAAAAATAGAGATAAGGAATATATTCATCGTGGCGAAGAAAACAAGTTGTAATTAAGAACAGTTATTTGTACTTTGTATAATATAGTTTCGAGTATCATTTCACTTTCAAATCAGAAATCAATCGATTTAAATTTTGTTCAATTAATTTTCTCAATTTACAACTAAAAAATGTTAATTATGTAAATGCAATTATTTTTAAACGTGAATAGAAATTAGTATTCAAGGAACAGTGTAACATTTTGTGTAGATAAAAAACATTTTTTTTCCTTCACATCGAACATATATTTTTTTGGTTTAGTTTTTTTTAAACGCTGTTACTTAAGAATAGAAAAAAATTTGGATGAACAAAATTAATGAAAAGTGTTTGCAATTAAATTGTCTCATCCAATGAGGGCCGTGCTTTATGCCTGTTGGATCGCTTTTATACCCGATTTATTGTCATTAATTTTTAAGAAACCAATATGACAGGCGAAATGAACGAAGAAAATAACTGAGGAGATGTTGGTGAACTGGTTTCACGTGCTCGCTTTGCTCTTCGTCTTCTTCTCAGAGTCGCAGTTTTGCCAGAGGCTATTTATTTACGCAATTAATATATAACGCTCGTAAATAGCGCCCAGGCCCTTTAAGCCACATGCGTCAAAACGAAAATTTAAATAATTACATGTTACTTTTGATCACTGCCATTAAAACACAAATAAGTACGGAACAACACTTCGGAGTTTTTAACATTGAATACAAAAGTCTTTAATATTGGCACTTTCAAAGAACAAGATCAGATAAAACTTTCAAAACAATCTTCGAATAAAATGTTGTGGACTAATATCTTTTTATTTATTTTTTTTTTTAATAAGTTTGCAAATTTTGAAAAGTACGATAAATTTGGGTATAAAGGATAAAAAAGCGAAGTTAATTTTCCTTGGTGGCCTCTGTTTGTTGTTGAGGGAACAAAAATTCCCAGTAGTCGTCGAGTGGTTGCTGTCTCCGATTTCTCGTGATTTGGCAGCAAAGTAAAAAGGGAAGCTGATATATTAAACCGAGAAGAAACAAAGGCAAGCCGCACGTTCCCCGTTGCGAGCACGGCCCGAAAAGACCCCGGGGAGAGGATTACCGCGGCCGGGGCCGACTGGATAGGGATTACGCGCCTAGGGTTGGTACCGAACAGAGGCCTGATTGAGAACATCCCTAATGTGCTGCGACAGCCTCCATTCGCCCATATACTCCAGCCCATAAAAAGCCAGAGTTTCCATCTAGTGTTTTTCGTTTCGCAAAATTAACAATTCAAGTCACAAACAATAGTTTATCTTCAACATGATTCTGTACAGTTAAACTGTGAACTATTTTTGCAATTGCAATATTTCAGAAGATGAAGATTCTGAAATGAAAGATTTGATTTTGGTTAAAAGATTGCACGTACCTGCAATGGTGTTCAAGAACATGAGATACTCGAAGTTGGAGATCTCTCTGCGTTGCCACTTTTGCGTCATATTCGAATTTCTCATAAGCTGTCTTGGCGACATCATCGAGGCTCGTCTGCAAAAATAAGATTGAATAATGTGGCACATAAGTAATTGAATAATCACGCAGCTTCAGATGACGCTCGTGTTTTTGTAAGCAAAAAAATTCCGCAGAAGTGGACGAACGTGCGATAGTGAAACTGTCGGAGCTATTACGATGACAGGCGGTTTCAATCTTGCCGTGACCATTATATTAAGATCATATAGTTGCACCGTTGCTTTGCACTCGCGTCGTAAATTATCGCACGTCACGGCTTTATGAATTACAAAGATCTTGGAATTAGAATTTATATGCAACATTTTAACGGCCGTCGCGCACAGCTATGTTGAAAGAAGACGTAAGACCGGATACATAAATACGCACGATCCACCGACTATCAAAGTAGATCGTGTACTAATGATGATTGCAGAGTTGCAGCGGGCTTTACAATTGTTTGTCGGTAGAACACTAATTAGACAGCCTTTTGATTATTGTTTTCTTAAATCGTATCGCATTAAAACTTTTAAAAATTTATGCAGATCTGATTTGATGATAAAAGGTTTCAAAGGGAGAGTCCGCGAATAAATCATTTTAAAAAAATGTTAAATTCACACAGAATATCATTTATATTTTCAAAGTTCACATAAATCTTTTACGTTTTAGAGATTATGTTTAAAAAAAAATCAATTCCTTCGTTTCAAATAATTTAGCAAAAACTTGGTGAACTATAAAGAATACGCTCGAGCCACCAAAGAGGAGTGTGTGGCGTCCAAAAAAGCGATGCGAGTGCGATATGAATTTCAAAATCGCAGCAAATTCGCGTTACAATAATATATAATGTAAGTATCCAGACAGAATCGAATAAAAAAAGGAAGGAAGAAAGTCGGCTCATGTTGGTTTTGCTGTGCAGAAATCTCTCTCGGATCAGACGTCCGACTCGGCGGTCTGATATTTATGGTCGGCGTATCTCTCCCGGGCCTTTTCTCTTCTCCCTTTCTTGTTTTCTCTTTCATCCTTAACGTTTAATGAATGGTCCGGAGGAACGCGGGGACCGCGGTTCTGTGTTCTCGCCGCTGTGCCCGCCCGCAAAATATACGTCCTCCGTGATACGAAGGGATGAGGCGATATCGAACAAAGAAACGCTCCAAGAAAGTCGCGCAGTCCAAAAGATTTCGGCCGGTGCAAAGTGACTGGCTGTCGTCCTGATAATCGCCGGGCTTACCTGGTCTGAGGAATCCCGTACTTAATGCCTACTCCGACTCGCGGCAGCGCCTTGATCACCTTTTTCACCGTGGCCTGGTCAACGAATGCGAACAGGATCGAAGCTGAATGAAACAGAAAAAAGTGTCATTAGTGAATTTGACCATTTTTGCCAAGTGGAACTTTTTTTCCTGATCGGAATGATAATTTTCAACGGGGGACTAGTCCCATTCATTACTAAAAGAAACATATCCTTGCAAATAAAAAGCAAACATAAAGTAAATAATTTACAAGACAGAATTAGAGCGGGCGAAATAATTCGATAATTTAAAATGAAAGGAATAATTTTGAGGAAAAATAAATGAGATGTCGGAACGAATTGGAAATCATTAGGAGGACTTATCATGAGAAAACGCAAGATGGCGTGTAAGGGAGCCGTGAGCGCTTATAACCGTGCTGCACGATAAATTAGATGCGAACGGTGTGGTATAATATGCGTATATAAGATACGACGTACAATTCGGCTCATTTTCTCATGAGTCAACGACGGAACTCGAGAGATAAGGTTACAGTCAGTCTGCCGCTAAATTTGCGCGTCCCGCCGAAACTGCGTATCAGATTAGGATCTCGTAATTCGTGAGAGTTGCAATTTATTCCAACGGCTAGCAGAAAGAGTCACTTGGGATGGGAACCGAGCAAGCCAGGTATACTTGTGGCTCGGTAACGAGTCACTTCTGTTATTTGTCCGATTCAAATAGCATCGAACGTGTGCGCGAAAGAGAGAGACACACGAAATTAAGCGAGACATTCCATCGCGTTACTTCGATCCCGAATCGTTAATGTCTTGTAAATATATCACGAAGCGATGTTTTGGAACCATTTTCGAGATAAATTTTCAAATTATGCTGATGGTTCCGAGAACGAACATGTGTTTTTTTTTTCAAGTTTATCATGTGAAAAAGGACAGACATTCTCTGATCTCCACGCAGTAGACATTAATCTGATATCATTAATTTAAACTTCATCCAATTATACGAGAATTGAAAAAAAAAAGCATTTTCGGTTTGTAAGGGAACAATTTACGCGATAGTTTAGAAACCGCTCCGGGAAAATTATCAAATTTTCGAGATAGCGAAAGATGTGTGTCGGTCTTTCAATTTTTTTTCTTTCGCTGCGAGATGAATCTTTTCCGCGAGGTGATGGAGCAGGTGCATCCGCGGAGCTCGGGGACAAATAAATCGACGCCATAAAAAGACATAGCTCGAACCAGGCCAGATATTTATTGCGTAAAAACAAAGCAACGTCGCACACCTCGCAGCGAGCTCTGAATTCCATCGCCCCTCACAGGACTTAGATCAACTCCTCGTGTGAACCGATCGCAAGAAAGCGAACGCCCAAGGAATGCCGCGCGACAGCGCTGCTACTTACTTCGACTTGCGAGGAATATCTCGATCGCCACGTTTTGCAACAGATATCGTCGCGAAAATATCGCACGGACCTCCGAAAAGTACCATTTTCCGTGCAGGTGATCGCAGTACTTGAGAACCTGTAACAAAAAAAAATTGTTTTAGAAATCATTTTTCAAAACATCATTTAAATTTAAAAAAATAATCAATTAAGATTAATCGTTATGCAGAAAAATTTGAGTCATGAGTAACTTGTCAGGTAAGCAACATCTTCGCAGATTCGATTAACTTTAAGGACTTTCTTTGGAACATTTTTTGTATACTGTACTTTATTTGTTGTACTATGTTTTATATTTTGTTTCTGTTGGGTTTGATATACAGTAACAAAAAGCCTGAATTCGCATAAAATAGTTATTGCTATCGGAACAGCCATAAAATAGACGTCGCTCGTTTGAAAGTTTTTGTCTTGCGAAGTTAGCGATGTACGTCCGAGGGTCTAACGATTTAAGGACGCAGGAAGGATCGCATCCTGGATGCGACGAGGTGTGATGTGATATAGAGAGTACCAAAGCTGGTTTCAAGATGGCCGACTGGTGGGAGGAGCCTTCGACCGAGTCCAGGATCGATCTCAGGACTTGCGGACTTGCGCTTTGCGAACACCAAGGAGGGACAACGGAAACGTAAAGGGTTCGGCTAGAGGATAAGCGTGTAATGGGAGAAGACACCACCGGCCGGCTGCGAGGTAAAAACCTAATTTAACACCCTAACCCTTATAATGAAGTAGTTGTTCTTTGTAACTCTTTTCTTTTTTATTTTTTCTTCCCTCCAAATTTGCACTCATATTTTGTTCAATGAGAATTTTATAAATTTCTTCTGGTTATGTTTTGAAAAAATTTTATGAAAAAATTTGGCACACAAATATTGCCAATTACTATGTAGTTTAATTTTTTGGGGAATCGTTTTAAAAATAATAAAACATATCTTTTTATTTTCTAATTTAAAGTTCCAACATATTATTTTATCGTGGATCAACAAAGTTGATTTTGTGTCGTTGAAAATGTGGAGATAAAAATAAAAGCATGAGAGAATTACAGAGTCATGGGTATCTATCGACGAAATAAATGTTAAACTCTGGAGGATGTTCTGGATGTCGTGGGGATCATTATTGGCGTTATCGCGGCGACAAGATATTAAAAAACCTGTTACCCCATCTAATGAAGTAGCGAGAAGCTGACTGAAAACAAGCAGTATGCGATCGTGAAACAAACGCACGGAATAAATGCGTGTGCTGTGTTATACACGAAAGCAAGTCGCTCAGGGCGTCCACGAGCGATGACATCGAGGTCGACGTGCGTATGCCGGGCACACGTCAAAACCCAATTACTCGACACCAATAAGCTGCTCCAAATCACTTGGGACCGTAAAAGCTGTCATTCATGAAACTCAGGGCGCATCGTAAATCCGCTGAAATGATGCTGTTTGCCAAGCACGAAGTCATTGTGTACATGTGATGTCATTCCTACAATTTTGTAATCTTCTTTCCGGTGGTCATCAGTTTATTACCAATTAACTTTTCATCAAAATCAAGTTTTCTTTATAACAAAATATAAAAATTAAAAAGGTACTTTGTAAAGATCAGTAAATTCTTTTAATTCTCCATTTCTAAACAACATTGAGGTATACAAAGAGAAACGAATAGAAAATTTTATTTTATAAAAGTTCAATTGATGAAATAATTATTTCTGATTTTCGCACTCTACAAGGTTCACAAATTTTCGAATCATTCCAATTTAAATTTTTTTTCAATGAAATTGATTTTTATTTTGAAAAAGTTTACTAAAAGCAATTAAATTGTTTGAAAATTTAAAATTCCAAATATTTAAATGTTTCTTGCCTCCTAGATAATTATATTTCGTAGAGTATACATTTTGTTGAGAATTATGGCATCATTATGCCAAGTAATCAAGTAGAATCACATTGCGAGCGATTTGCTCGGCTGGTTTTCGCGCCGACTACACAATGGTATATATTTGTCGGCGTCGTTGTTTCGGGGGTACGCTACCCTTGTGCTGCGAGAGCGCTTGCCCAGAATAATAAACACACGTAGCACAGTCCTCCACACAGGGTAAGGGATTAGTGCGTGTCACAGCATCTTTCATTTGAGCGGCCTTTATGGAGATAGGACACGCTTTGAGGGCACAGAATGTAGTTTGATGTGGTGTAGTCTGTTTGATTATGATTACTCGGTGTTGCGACTTTGTCAAAGATAAAGCAGGCTCTGTTCGTCCATTAAATAAACAGATCAGACGTTATTCAATTTATAATCACGCATTCGTGAGGGGAAATAAAATAATAATATCAATTATCACAGGACTGGCAAACAATATACATTCTAATTTTGGATTTTTAATACAACATTTCCGAGTTTTTCACTGAATTTGAATTATTGTAAAAAAATTATATCGTATCTAATTTCATTTACAATTCGAATGCTCAAATTGAATGCAAAGGGCACGAATTTAAATTTTTTGCGACTTGTAATTTTGTAAACTCATCAAGAGTGGAACAGATTACCCTCGTTGTCGTATTGCAAACAAAAACAAAGTGGTTAATCATCACTCGAGACGTAAATGCTTGTGTTTGCTTGTTGGCAACGTCTGCGTTAATTTGTACAGTTCAAAGAATGTTTCGCAGAGCTAGCGATTGGTTGGAACGAGTAAGTGAGCGGCGCATCATTTCGAGTGCAGGTCCGTGATTGCCGCTGTCGAGTGTCAAGTGGTGCTGACGATTAGTGCGCCCCACGCAGCAACTGCGGTGCCAAATCGGTGGCACACAAACACGCGCTAGACGCGCCCAACGAACGGACACACACATTGCGATCCAGGGGTCCAGCACAACAATGGGCAACTCGATGCAACGACATGTGTCACATTCGCAAGACCCCTCGTGTTATATATTTACACGCGAATACGTGCGTTGAATTTATTCGTGTGCGGGGACACGCCACGAAGAGACCATCGGAATACGAAACCACTTAGCAGCCAGTCAGCAGTTTATACAACAAACAGATTACGCGAGCCACCATAATCGCTCTTCATAAATGGGGATTACGGATACTTTGAGGAGCGTTTCATCTTTGAGTTTTTACGAATCCACGTCATTCTTTTTTTCATTCTATTGAGTTTTAGAATACCCTTGATATACAAGATGCACATAACGGTCGCTGCTAAAAAGTTATAAAAATTGTTTGTTTGGATAAAATTAAAATTAGGTTTCCTAAAGTTATACTTTTAATGCATGACGATATTTTTGAATCATAACGGATCTTGAAAACCGTTAACATTATAATTTGATCATATTTTTCAATTAAGGAAATATTTAACTCTTATCATTATGAACGTATTTTAATAGAAAATCATTAAATCTTGTAAGTCGGGATAAGTGAAACAAAAAATAAACTTCTAAATTTTTCAAAACACTGAAATGTAAGAAAGTACCAGCATAAATTATATTTTTTACCAAACTCATCAAATGGTGTTTTCCTGTTTTTTTTTCTATTTTTTTTTTCAAAACGGAAACTTTCAAGGCGACATATCCGTGATAATAAATTAGTTCCATTATCGGGCCTTTGGGTTCACTTTTGATGGTGTTATGTCACACGAAGGGGAAACTCGACCAGAACCTTTAAGTGGACCGTACTATTTTTGTGCCCGTTGAGTTTCACTTTTGTCTTATTTGTATATGCTTTCATCGTCTAACGAAAAAAATAAATCTCCCGTCCATAGACTACCGGAATGACATCATTCCTCGACTTAATGAGATAATTACCAGTTGTTTATTTTGTCAGTAAAATGAAAATCTCATTTCTCTCAGGTGATACAAGAATTAAAATAAAATCATTATGACTGATGGTGAGATAAATAGATGAATTTTCCACTCAGCATCATCACCTTCCAGAAATCTCTCACAAATCATCTCCCTCGCTTATAAATCGCCTTCTGACACGTGAAAAGCGACATGAAATTAATGGCATTGTTAATGGGTTGCTATTTTTACCGTTCGAATTTTTCACCTGCGCGCCCTCCTATATCTGGCACTATCGAGTGTGTCTTCCATTAACCAAAATCAATTTAACATCAGGCAAAAAATGCATACCATTAATCTTGTTGCATGGCCAAAATCGAAAACTCTTTTCGAATTGTCTCCCCCAACGAAATCTCGTTTCCCGAATGGATGTGTGCACTTAAGAGTGTATCTTCTTGTGCCCGATATGAGCATTAATCGCGCCCCCGTATAGATCTCGCCGAGACTGAATTATGTGTGCCACGTGCGTGTTCTCATACCTTGATTGCATCCGATCGAAAAAAAAATAATAATAAAAAAGAAACGAGAGACACAAAGACGCCAACGCAATATTCCTTTTGAAACAATTGTCACGACCGCGTTCATCATCTCGGCCGCGGCGAATATGACTCAGAGAGCGGGAGAGTTACGAACGTTCATTTTTTTGATTACCGTTTATGGCCGATTTTAATTTATCGTCCGCCGTTTGATTTGTGGCTTGTATTGCGCGCGGCGCATCCTCTTGTTTACGATTTTGCTCGTTAATATCGGCCTTTTACATGTCAAATTAACAATCTGAAATGTTTTCACTCGTTGATTTATTCGATCGGGATTGCGTGATGAATAATTTTTTATCGTCCTCTGATATCAAAAAAGAATGTTCGTACAAACAAAAATAATACACTTTTTCGATATTTAAACATGAAAAGGTGATCTTAAGAGTATAAAGCGGTGCACGATAAAAATATGCGGCGAATGGAGATTTTGAATGAAACCGGCACCGCTTGAATGAAAATGAACGTTGAAGAAGATGTAAAACGAACATATCAGCGAGCGATTACGTGGCTTCGGTAAAAATGTTGGGGCTGTTAGACGCCGAGCAACACGGACCTCTCAATTTCGTTTCATGAAAGACTGCACACCGACAATAACTTGGAAGCGCCATTCGAGAGCCGCTCCGCCGGCTGCCCGCCTGATCTGGGGATTAACTAGGATTTTACTTCGGGATGCTCATTCGTTCCGACGTACAAAGCACCAAGTCTTTTGCTTTTTTCCGACGCCGTGTGCCGGGTGGCCGCTTTGCTCATTGCACAACTCAGCTTTAATTCCTGCATTGATAAAAATACGTGACACCATCAAACATATTTACGATTCACTGGTGTTGTTCTTTTTCAGTCGCACAATTTGACAGCGGGAAGAATATAGTCAAATTTTTATAAATTAATGTTTTCATTCATTTTGTAAGATCTGCGAATTTTTTTTTCTAATACAAATATTTATAAATTGGTGATATTCAAAATTATCGGTTCACACAATGATTCAAGAAAACAGCAAATATGGTTGCAACATTTTTGGCGATACATTTGCATGGGTTCCAGAGAGCCTCAACACGAGGGATTATCTTGCTTTCGTCTAGAATTCCCGCTGAGACGATGAGAACTCTATCTTTTTGCATGTATACGAAACGCCGCCGAAGACACCAGTTTGAGAGACGAAGTCCGATCTTATCAGCCATGTTTAAACGGTCGTGAGAAAAAGTAACCATGAGCGGACAGACAAAAAAAATGCGAACTCGTTATATTGTGATTCTTGAAAAAATGCCTCTTCGGGATATTCTTTCTCGAAAATGTCCTAAGACCGATAGGATATAGAAATAAAATTAACACAATCTCTCCTGAATACACGTTTTTCTTCTTCATTTTTTGGTTTTTAATTAAAGTTCTGAAATTATATTAAAGATAGTTGAATTGCACTGAGACATAATGTTGTAACAATTTTCCAGAATAGAAACAAGATTGATGAAAGGAAAGCAAAATTATCTTCTGAGGGATGAGATATTTATAATCAAGTGCGCGTCGGTCGTATCCAAATAATTCAAAACATGATCAAATTAAGTCCGGGTGGTATGATGAAAGGCAGAAACGGGAAAGCTGCGGAGCCGGCGTAACAGAGCGTTTGACCCCTCGAAGTGGAGCATAACGAGTGCCTTGCTCATGAATCAAGTCGTATTAGGACGCGGAGAAGAGCCAAGGGTGGCCGAAAACCAATCTTCCACTCCAACTTCAAGTAGATTGGATTCCCGAGTTTTATTCAATTATCCGTGAACGAGTCGTTGCTCTCTTTGTCTCTCTTGTTTAAATGACATTAAACGCGAAAGCTATAACCTCACAGCTAACACGGTCAACACACTGGGTCCGGCTTAATCGATGATAATCGTGTTACAGTAAGCGATTAATGGGATTACAAATAAAAACCAGAAGCTATATCAATGAACTAAAGGCAGAGTTTATTCTATAATTTGTTCTAGAAAAATAAAGAGTATTCAAAATTCACAATCAAGTCACGATAAAAAAGTATCGATGATGATTTATGCATACTTTTTTGTAAATATAAAAATCCCATCCAACTTGGGCGTTAAATACAAGACACCTTCTGAATTTAATAAAAATTTGATTCGTCAATTTATAGACACGTCTAAGAAATTTACTTTCTTCCGTGGAACATTCATTCGGATTCTAATCGTGAAACTTAATACCCAGTTGCGTGACACCAAAATGCTTATACTGAAGATCGTTCAAATATATCCAAGTCAGTACATCCTATACTTGATCGTAAGTTTCATGCCTGCCTACTGTTTCATATGCCAATGTCGAATATTCAAATGAAGCTCTGATCGATTCACGCAGACGTCGAAAATGCGTGCGACGAATACTCAGTGCCATGAATTTGATTTAAAAATATTTAACAGATACTTCTCAATTGCATCGATGAGCTTCACACTTGTATTTCTCACAAGATAAAAATATTTTTCAGATTGTGTTTACATTTTATGTGTTCTGCAAAAATTTTTAATTTAATAATAAAAAATTGTACTAAAAAAGTTTTATTAAAATTTTACCAAAAAAATATTAAATGATTCAGTGTACTTAAGAATTGTATTTTTTGTGATTTTAAAATTGTTCTTAACTATCGCTAACCAAGATGCATGATTATCTTTGTTTTTCGGTTAGTACTACCCGCAACAAAAAAAAACCTAGAACAAATATACCCACGAAGAGATCTCTTAAAATGACACCCATAGATAAGTGAGTAAAAAAGTATAGGCTGGAGGTGATAGTGCGTAGCTTTGTATGTACCCTAAGCGTATCCCGGAGTAACGAAAAGCCGATCGACTGTGAGCAGGGGGAGGCCGGGAGGTTCGGCTACGGGGAAGAGGCGTGGCCGGGGCGCGCAGACGCCACGCGACTATGTCACTGGAAAGGCGGGACCAGGTTTGAGGCATTGAGCCGCATAAGCCCGTGCATGATCCGGCGCGGTTCGCGGGACTGTTATCGTCGCGCGCTGAAACCGTTCGGGGTACGGCTGGTGGTACCCGCGAAAAAGCCCTGATAAGCACTGGGGAAAAAAAGTGGTCCCGCGGGGGGATGGGCGAGCGCGGTCCTTAGAAGATCGACGAAAGTTAGGAGGGTTAATTGATCGTCATGCCGTAATTGCCAGCCGGCAAGATGCTGGTGCCTCAGGACATGATGGCCGCCCAGTCGCGGATGCTCTATCAACTGAACAAGTACTACGATGAGAGAGTCCAGGTGCGGATGGCACAGGTGCAGAAGACCATCCGGGAGGTCTGCAAAGTGGTGCAGGACGTGTTGAAAGAAGTCGAGGTACAGGAACCAAGGTTCATATCCTCTCTGACAGAGTGCAATGGCCGCTACGAGGGTCTGGAAGTGTTGTCCCCGGGGGAATTCGAGGTGGTACTGTATCTAAACCAGATGGGGGTATTCAATTTCGTGGATGACGGAACCCTTCCGGGTTGCGCCGTACTCAAGCTCAGCGACGGGCGCAAGAGGTCAATGTCCCTGTGGGTAGAATTCATCACTGCCTCGGGTTATCTTTCAGCCCGGAAGATTCGTTCCAGGTTTCAAACCCTGGTCGCTCAGGCCTGTGACAAATGTACCTCCAGGGACTCGGTCAAGATAATTGCAGACACCACCGAAGTCAAGTTGAGAATTCGAGAGAGGTACGTGGTGCAGATCACCCCAGCCTTCAAGTGTTCCGGTATCTGGCCCAGGTCGGCGGCTCACTGGCCCATCCCTAATATACCTTGGCCACATCCAAACTTAGTGGCTGAGGTGAAAAGTGAAGGGTTCGACCTTTTGTCCAAGGAAAGTGTCGCTCTTCAGGGCAAGCAGTCTGCCATGGAAGGAGATGCCTGGGTCCTGTCCTTCATCGAAGCTGAAACCAGACTACTTCAGACTGGCTGCCGCAGAAGATGTTTGAGCATCTTGAAGACCCTTCGCGATAGACACCTGGACCTCCCCGGCAACCCTGTTACCAGTTATCACATGAAGACTCTTCTCTTGTACGAGTGCGAGAAACACCCCGCAGAAACAGAGTGGGACGAATGTTCTCTGGCGGACAGGATCAATGGCATCCTACTTCAGCTGATTTCTTGTCTTCAGTGCAGGAGGTGCCCGCATTACTTTCTACCGAACCTCGACCTTTTCAAAGGAAAATCACCGAGCGCTTTAGAGAACGCTGCTAAACAAACTTGGAGACTCGCCAGAGAACTTTTAACTAATAGTCGAGCACTAGAGAAACTTTAGCGGAACGATAGTACATTTAGCCGAAGAAACATTGTTTCATTGATGTTGATTTTACAAATTACCATTAATTTATATAAATGTATACGATTGTTGAAGTATTTACTTTAGTCGATTTGTTATATCTTTTTGATACCATTCAGATAGTTTTAATAGAATACTGGAGTTTATTGCGGTTAGTTGCTATGTTGAACAATTTATGATTAGGACTAGTGATATTATTTTAAGAAATTATATACTGTTATTAAAAGCAAAATATTTGTTGATTTCTAGTCGATCATGAGAAACTAATTTTGAATGTGAAATTGTTGAATGTACAAAGACTTTTTTTATGATAATTTATATGATGTTTATTTTGTACATGTTTCTATGTCTGAAAAGTATAATGTAAATAATATATGAATAAAATAATATTCCTTTATTCAATCCCACTGACTTTTAATATTTAACCATTGCAATTATTATTCCCAATTATTTAATTGAAATCCATTAATTTTCAAATATAAAAAAGACAATTTTTTTCTATTATTTTATTTTTTTGTTTGTTAAACATTTGACGATATAAAATTAATGTTTTGTTTTTGTTTTTTTTTATTCCAACACAATTAATTTAAGTTTGAATTTATTTAAGTAAATTTTCATTGCACGAACAGAAATTAATTAAATGAAAATCGTTGGTCTTTTTTTCTTAGTCAATTATACAATTCTATCCAATTAAAAACAAAAAGTTTTAGTTTTGGTACATGTTGAAAATATGCGAATTAATCAATAAGTTCATCAATAAGTTGGAATAAGTTCATCAATAATTATCGCGTAATTTAAAATACTAATTTCAAATAGCTGATGAAATTTTGAAATTCAAAAAATAATTTCTGCTTTTTTGCATTGCAAATTTGCAAAACTTTATCTTTTGAAAATTTCTGGAAATTCTTATGCAGCTTGTTAAGATTTTCAAAACAAAAATTTCCATATAATAATTCTAATTGAAATGAATGAATAAAATGTTTGATCAAACAAGTACTCAAAATCCATTACCACCTTTTGCACTAGAAGCTACAATAACACGAAGCCGTTTGTTCGACAAAGCCGCAAATTAGATCACGCATATCAAAAATAGTAAAAACCAACACAATAACAATGGTGCTTCACCCCTGTCGGTAAATATGGCTAGCCAAAGGGAGGTTTGCATAATTCACATTCAACCCCGAGCGTCTCGGTCTCCGACACACACTAATGCATCCCAGTGCAGTAGTGGGGAGGTGGATCGATCCAGCATGTGTTGACGATTGGACGCGATGTAACGGGTGGAGGCGGCGCCAATGAAGCCGCAGGCGTGACTTCCACTTGCCTACCTCGGCGGGATTCTGTCCCGTCGAGATCCCCAAACCATAATCCTCTCGCAGTCCACAATCAACTTCAGCCTAAGGAGGACTTGGGAGACAGCACGCGGCTAGTTGGAATTTCGCGGGGTGCACAATGGCGCGAGGCCTCGCGCCGGCTGAGCGCGAAAGTGTGTGAGATTTTGAGTTCTGATCCGCGAACCGCCCAAGCTCCGAGAATGTTGGTGCCCCCGGATATGCTGAGTGCCCATTCAAAGATGGTGTACCAGCTGAACAAGTACTTCGGCGAGCGGGTGATGACGCGCAAAAGTCAAGTGGCCAAGACCATCCAGGAAGTTTGCCGCGTCGTACAGGACGTGCTGAAGGAAGTGGAGGTGCAGGAGCCGCGCTTCATCTCGTCGCTCACCGATTACAACGGTCGGTTCGACGGCCTGGACGTGATCTCGCCGACGGAATTCGAGATTGTCATCTACCTCAACCAGATGGGGGTTCTCAATTTCGTGGACGACGGGACCCTCCCAGGCTGTGCCGTATTGAAACTCAGCGACGGCAGAAAGAGATCCATGTCCCTCTGGGTGGAATTTATTACAGCCTCGGGATACCTGTCCGCTCGGAAAATCCGTTCCAGGTTCCAGACCCTGGTGGCCCAAGCGTGCGACAAATGCGCCTATCGAGATTCCGTCAAGATGATCGCAGACACCACAGAAGTAAAATTAAGAATTCGAGAACGGTACGTGGTGCAGATCACCCCGGCGTTCAAGTGTGCCGGGCTTTGGCCGAGGTCGGCTTCCCATTGGCCGATCCCTCACATCCCCTGGCCGCACCCCAACATAGTAGCTGAGGTGAAAGCCGAAGGATTTGACATGTTGTCGAAAGAATGCATCGGGCTCCAAGGCAAACAGTCCGCTATGGAAGGCGACGCCTGGGCCCTGTCGTTCATCGACGCTGAAAACAGACTGTTGCAAGGTGCTAGTAGGAGACGCTGTCTCAGCATCCTCAAAACGCTTCGGGACCGACACCTGGATCTTCCTGGCAACCCGGTCACCAGTTACCACATGAAGACTCTTCTCTTGTACGAATGCGAGAAACATCCTCACGAATCGGAATGGGAGGAAGCTTGTCTTGCTGACAGGATCAACGGCATCTTCCTCCAACTGATCTCGTGTCTCCAGTGCAGAAGGTGTCCGCACTACTTTCTACCGACCCTCGACCTCTTCAAGGGCAAGTCGCCGAGTGGACTGGAGAACGCCGCCAAACAGGTCTGGAGACTTACCAGGGAACTTCTGACCAACAGCCGAGCCCTCGAGAAGTTGTAGTGATGAACCTTTTTGATGGACCACGTATCTGGTGCAGTGAAACTGTGATCCCGCCGATCGTCGACAGTTCTTATATATTTTTTTTCTCCCTGTGGTTTCTATTATTTATCCTTGGTGTCAAATTCTATTTTTTGTTTGCTTTGAGAATCAAAGATTGTTTACTTTTGTGTTGACTTTTATACAAAATTTCGTACGACCTTCCTGGTGCCATTCTCTGGACCTTTGGTTGTGCACGTGTGATTCAGTGACGGAGGATGAGTGACGTTCGTGCCAATGGCAAACTTTTATATTGGTGAAGCTGATGCAAAACTGTCCCGGGTGTTGGACTACGTTTTTTTAATATGGAACGTCACTGGCAATCGACATTGTAAATAATTTCAATTATTTTTTGTAGAACGTTTTATATATATATATATATGTCTGAAGCCACGTCATCCGACGGACAATTTATTTTGTACTACGCTAGAACGATTTTTTATACGCCGTGTAACAGACATACATTTGTACCGCACACTTACCGCGAACGGACTCAAATTCCTCTTTAGATGCAACTGAATTACCGCTTTTGTAAATATAAATCAAATTGATTATTTATTATTGACTGTCAATGAATATTGTAAAATATATTGATATTTATACAACACACGGTATCACTTATTGTCGAACCATTTACTTCTAACATTACTCGTTTTTCAATGGCTTGATGGTTGATTTGGAAAAAAGTTCCTTTGTGAACACTTTATCTAAAAGCTGATAGCTATACATCATTTTCTTTATCAAACCGCTTGCTATTTTATGTTTTGCAATTATTTTTTCAATACCGCAATCACTCGTTTATATCTTCACTTCATATTGCACATGGAGTAGGTATACTGAAGTGTTTCTGAATTTAATTTGTTTGATTTATTCAACGAAAAATATCTTTTGTTTAATGAAAACAAAGTTGAAAGGTTTTGTTAAACTTGAATGTTGAAATCTAAAAAGAAGGGTTTTTCGTCACATTATGCAGTATTTGAAACAACAAGAGAGTCATCAAGATTGACGAGGGTAAATTTCTTTAAACCGTCTTATCGTTGATCTATCGGAGAGTTTGTTTTTCGATTTTTGTTCAGCACAAAGGCAGCGCAACCGAGCGACGACGTGTCGAAATTTCCGATCGACCGAAAAGTATGCAAATTATCCCAGAATGTTTGGCTTCTTTTTTGGAGGGCGACACAATGGGCCCTTCAGGCATTTTTTTCGCCGCCGATCGAAAAAAACGTTTCGACGAACACACGACGCTGGATAGATTGTGTCAGTGCAAGACAAAAGGATGCCCACAAGTATTTGAAAACGGCCCAGCGATATTGTAATTGGCGAATAGAGGATGGGGATCTCTGCGTAGGACGATGTTCGCAATATAAAATCGGCAGAAAATACAACGACGCCGAGAGCAGGAAAAAAATGTTGCGACTCGATTTCACGGTGGTGCGCCGTCGTTCCTACGCACGCAAATAAAATTTATGTCCCGATGAAAGTCGAAGTTGTGCGAATTTCGAGCCGATGCAGCGGTGGTTATGCGGACAATTTTATTTTTGTTTTAGCTTCGAAAACAGCGCACTCTACTGCGAAAATTTCAATTTGCATACTTTAAGTATGCTTTTTTTTACAAATTAAACAGAGTTTTACGAATCGCAGTTGGCTATTTAATGTTTTTAATTTTTTCATCGCAACATTAATTCACAAATATTTTTTCTTGCATACAAATGATTGTGTTTTAACATGAAAACATGTCGCTGTCAGAGTCAAATGCCCGCTAATTCAATGCGAGTACAATAAAAATAGTGGGAAACGAAAAACAAACACGAATAAAAGATATTTATCCGACGAAAAGGAGAAGAACAAGGGCACGCAAATATGTACACGTGAGCATGACTGTGTGCGAATATTAGATTGTTATGCGCTCAAATGTTTTTGTTCTTCGTCGGGGGACGACGAGTTGGGAGCGCATCGGGCGCACGATCTTTACCGCGACTGTGTCACGAATGTCGGTATCTCTTAATTTTATTGGCTATCCGGCCTCACGGCTCGCCGAGAAATCGCAAAACGAATAACACACTCGTTTGCGAGGCCCTCGAGTAACGCGATACTCTTCGAAAGCATAATGTTGGTTGTTTTATTTTGCACGCGCGATCGCGTTGCTAACATTCTTTTTCTTTTCTTTTTTTCGAATTTTATTCCTTGCCTCTCTTTTTTTACGTTCTGTATGTCTCTTGTTCATAACGGTTTTGCAGATCAAATTTTCAAATAAAAACTGAACTTTTGTAAAAATAAATTTTTTTAAATATTTGATTTCCTAACAATTTTAAATAGCAATTTTTAATAAGTAATTAAATTTATAGACAGTAAATAACTCACTTCATTAAACTTTTTAAGTTGATAATAATTTTTCGTTAATTTGTAATTAAATAATCAATGAAAAAAATTTTTTTTTCACAAATTGGTCTGTTTGTTTTGTTATCGAAACATTGTTGCAATTTACAAATCTTGATTGTGTCGTAAAGCTTAACTGAACGGCGCAAAATTTCTATTAAGATATTACAAATATGCTTGTTAATACGAGGTAGAAGATTAAGCGAAACTATTTAGATTGTGAAACTTGGTGCATTCGAGGCTCGACTGACAGTATAAGCTATTTGCCTTTAATAAACGACAAAATTGCCGCTTTTATCTCGCGATACTCTACGTCTGATGTAATATTTTACGAGTCAGACTCTTTTCCAACGAAGCATGCCATTTTAAGGAAAATCATCAATAAGGATCACACGTAAAAATTGGTCGCGATTATCGTTGGCGAATAAGAAAGCGCTTTTTGGATTAATTATTCTTTGAGATAGACGATTAAGTCAAATTGGTTCGATTGCGATGAAAGAAAAAAGCGTTTTCGGAGCGCAGACCCCATATGTTTCTGTCGCCTCGATGGGTATAATTTTTCGGATAATTGCAACCGCAAATGTCGACATTATCCTATACAAACGTCAGTCCATATAAGTTTATGTTCGAAACCACTTAGTGTATCGACGCTGGGAGAACGCGGTCCCCGTGCTATAATATGAAACATTAATGAGCACAGAGGAGCACCAGTTTCGCGAGCTTTTTTGACTATGAAAAATTGACCTACAATTCGCCCATTTTTCATCATTTAAGATGTGTTTCATGTCGCCTTCTAAAAAATCCATTTTCGAAATGAAAATAAAAACTTAATCTTCTATTTTTCTAATTTCAAATTTCATATAAAAATAAACCGACGTCGACAGGAAAAAAGTTTAGGTTTCAAAAATATGAATATTTTGATAAAAAATTGCTTTTCTGAATGGAATAAATTCATCCAGTGAAAATATTATTCATTTTTTTTGCTTTGTAACATTATTTTTAAATAAGAGTGAAAAAACGAATGGCCTCACACGTGTACCTCTCAACGATTTCGTCAGAAGCGTGCGCGGAGGCAAAACAAATGCTTGTCGCAAGTAAACTATTTTAATTCATCGTGTTAGCGGGCCCATTACTCTGCACCTCGCACGCGATACATCACAGCGTTTGACTAAATAGAATTCAAGAATCGATTTTTCTTTGACGCTCATCATTTCCGCGGGAAACAAAGTGCTCTCTGGGCATGCCAACTCGAGTGTCACTACATCCGGTGATCTGGCTAACGTCCCGCAGCGTGCGACGAGACTCCCGCTTGTTGAAAACTTTTTGGAAGACTTCTGGCGTTAAAGTGCGTCGGCACGCTTTGTTCTTGGCGACGCCCGTTGCTAAAAGTCTGGTTCCGGATTTTGTCTCACGAGTTTGTCGATTTGTCATACAAAAAAAGAGAGAGAAGTTCGCCCACTTGTTTGCTCTTTAAATATTTTGATCTCTTTGATATTTTTGTTTTGAATAATATCAAGTGGTGAAAAAAAAGCAAAGTCATTATTGAACATTTCAAAATTGTCCGTCAGATACAATTTTTCAAACTTTAATTTGGTCAGAAAAAAGAACGAAAGGAAAAAACACTGTGCCTCGAAATCTCTTTATGGACCACTTTTTAATTCACTTTATGTCCTCTTCCGTGTTGGTCTGTGCAAACTTTATAACTTCATATTTAATATTGCGTTATTTCATCTGAACCCTTTCGCGACATCCAAACCTTAATGGCATAATGCAAAGTGCTGATAAAAGGGTCGTTGGTGCGTTTTGTACATAATTTAGAGAAGAACGTTAAAGCCAGTCCCGAAGAGCCTTTCACATCAACATTTCATAGGACAAAATGGTCCGATATACACTAACCTTGAGGTTTATATACTCTATTTTATATTTTTATGGTTCGTTACTTTATCATTTTGCAAGAGCAGCAAATAGGAGAGAGTTGTCATTTTATTTGTTACTATCTGCAGTTGGTAATTCATGGTTGTAATTTGTTTCACTCTAATGAGTCTCGAAACTAAGTTGTTTTTGATAAGATAGAATGACAAAGTGACGGACTGTTGAACTGACGTGAATTTCCTCAGTTACGCAACGGTTTACAAGAGACCAATACAATTTTAAGATATTTCAAAATTAGAATATAACATTTGAATTTTATAAAGAATATACAAATTCGAAAAAACAGAGTCTTCGAAAAGAGAAAAACAAACGCCATTGAAAAAGAAAAACGGCTTTAAATGATTTGAAATCCATATAATCTGAAATCCAAATAAACAAAGCTTCATCAAGAAGCTGCTTGTCATCAATATTTATCTATTTGTTTTTTTAGACATTTGATCTTTTGAATTCTATTGGTTTTCCACAACGGATGTATTAAGTAGTCTCTGCTCGTTTAGGGAGATTTATGGCACCGAACGAAAATAGAGAGCGGCTAGAAAAAAGGACAGCGCATGATCAGGGTGAGAGTTTTTCCCGAGGGAAGTCGGAGCAAGTGGCGCTTGTCTATTCCTGAATCGAAATTCGTGCTAAGGATGAATGTGTCCTTCCTGCTGAGTTACGACCCGAATGCCCCCTACTTTTTGTCGCTTTTTTGCTCCTACCGCGGGCCTTTCTTGTGCCATATTTTCCGTGCGATCGCGCCAGCTATATCGCCTGTTTACATTCGTAACTTCAAAGAAGGCAAGTTTGTATTTCAGAGCCAAGTGTGAATCAATTAAAATGCACGCGAACACGCCGCCTTTGAGTCATTTCTACACATAAGATGTACTGGCGGCGCTTATGTCCTCTTATTTATCGACGTTTTTTTTAAAGATGATTAATCCGGATGTCGTCGACCAAAAGAAATTTCAGATTCAGTTTTTATCTCAAAAGTGGAATCATTTTAAATTGTTATAAATATAAATCTTAAGGTTAATCGACCAAATTATTTTTATTTTTGACTTTCTTATTTCAAAAATAAAATTTTGAAATTAGATGACGCTTTTTATTGAAAAAAAAGTTAAGTTAAGAATATTCTCGCCATTAATATTGCTAGGAAAGTGACTAAAAAATACATGAAATTCATGTTGTCAAAAATGGTGGCTGGATCTCAGTCATAAAACGCGTGTTTCACTTGACTTGCTTGCAACAATAAACGTACGAGCCATTACTCACCGCCAGCTGGACTCTTCCAAGTCGAAAAAAATGCGTTGACTCAAATTAATATGCAAACTAGTGTTGTGCATTAACTCACCTGAAACAAAAAAAAGGAACACACATATTATGAAGCAATTCGCAATAAAATTGATACATATTACGCGGGCTATAATAAAAATACAGTAACTCGTCGCAAATTTATGAAATCGATAAAAAAAATTCCGAAAAACGATAAATGACCGACCGGTTGCCTTTTTTATTTGGAAAATAAATTTTAACGCAATGTCATCATTCGCGGGCAAATTTATCTTGCCAATAAATGTAACGAAAGTTAACTTAAATTCATGGAACACAGGTTATGCGAGTTTTTATTTCCTCTTCAAACGATAAAAAAATTCGTCAATGCGAGATAAATAAAATATACAGTGTAAACTTTATTTCGCTTCATTTAATTCCAAATGTTCAATAAATAAATGTAATAAATTCAGTTTTGCTAAAAAAATTACAGTTAATAAATTGTTTCAATTTTGATAATAAAAAAAAATTCATTGTTTGAGAGTCAAGTCCAGGTCTCTCCAGTGGAGCTAATTTTCAGACGTGAATTAATTTGGTAAGAATATATTCCCAACTCAGAAACGTGGTCCGATTTTTAAAACTGCCATGAATACGAAAAGAAACTTTGATTCACAAATGCGAGTAAGCTAAAGTGTCCGCGTTATGGACGTATTTTAAAATTGAAATAATCGTTCACAGCCAAGATAATCGGCCGCACACTTCTTGACGTCAAATTTCTTCGAGCTACCGATCTCATCTTTTGAAATATAAGAAATAAGAATAAGAAGTCGATTTCGGTCGGATGATTTTTTGGAATTTTAATTGAACGGTTTCAACGTTTGTCTATTTCTTTCGGCTTTGAAAAGTAGAACGATTGTAATTATTATATGGTGTCCCGACTATTTTAACACGCATTAAGGCCGTAACAGATAAGAGTGACAGTTTTTTTGACTTGAAAATAAAGTCGAGAGAGATTGGTGACAGGTTTTTATTTCCGGGAAAACAGAAACAGCTCGCTGCTCCCACATCAATTATTCAACGCCACATTCGATTATATTCTTAATCGCTTTGGAACCTGTTTTGACACAATTATGATAAAAAAAATTTAGATACCCAGAATAGTTAGTTATCTGGTTAACAAGTAGTTTCAGATTTTTTTGTCGTTACGTCCACACAATTATAATTATATTCAATTAAAAATCTGTTCGTCTCCTACTTGGTTAATTGATTAAAAAAACTGACCTGACCTTTTAAGATTAATCCTTATATTGTACGCAAATATATGTTCGTTTTTTTATTCAAGTTGTCGTGTATGTTTGTACAGATATTTTTTGTAAACAGAAGAATAACGATGGAAATAAAAAAGAATAGGATGGCCAGGTTGAGTGGCCATTAGAAGTAATTTTCTCGGAAAGAGGGCTTTCGATAAAGCATATCTGGTCAGGATCGACAAGCTGCCAACAATTAATCCGTCGCAGGGACGAAAATCGGCGGGGTAATTCTACACCTCGACTATGAAGTTCTGAAGCAAGTAGATCGCAAAGGGCAGAGTGGGGGATTTAATTCTCAATCTCATATCATATTTCGTGTTATTCAAATGCCCAACAATGCCATTAAAGGATTTCTCTGGTAATCCTTTGGAGCGCGAGGTCTGCAGCGAGAAAAGGACAGAATCGTCTACAAGAAAGGCACAAAAGCAGCCCACAAGGGACGCCAGTACAACGGATGCAAACAACTCTAGCACAATATGGACAGCCCTATCTGAGGGCTTTGTTCTTGCCGATCGACGAGATCCCTTGTTTTGATTTTTCGTCCCTCCTCTTTTCAGCCATCCGAATTATTGGCAGTAACCACTTCCGGGCGGAAAATCTACCCCGAAATTTCACAATGATTACCGATTATATCTGCTCGTTGAGTTTGGAAAATAATATGTGCTGGGTTCGAAAACCTTCGACTCGATTTTGAATAATGGGACGAGGTTTTGCATGAAAGTCAAATAATAGAGCCTTGTATTCTAATCTGATCTTGTATAAACTTTGGAAAAATTCTTGTACAATTTTTAAAAACACAAGTAAAAAGAAATAATTTCATTTTTATAATTAAAAAATTGTAATAAAAAAATTATTAAATTATTACATTAAAAATCTTGAAAAATTTTATTCAGTTTGCGTTTATTCCTATCCGTAAAAAAAGTCAATGAAAATGTCTCTCTTGAGTCTACGAAAGGGTCTAGGACTAATGTCCAGATAAAACGCAACCGATACTTTGTAATTCCACTTACAAGCACACAAGACATTGATTACTGTACGATTATGATCATAAATTCGAGTACTCGCATTTACACAAGTCTCAGAACATGCAATGCCTTTGACTAACAACTAAAGTAAATGGGAACGAGTTCATCATTGAATGGTGAACTAATCCATTAGGGGCAAAAGAAAATTGTAATCGCGTCTAGTCAAACGAGATGGAAAGAAAAACTATTGACTATGAATTTTGAATGTGCGAAAAAAAAATTGGGCACAGTCATGGCTCCTTCGGTGCATAACGGATTCTCCCGTATGACAAAATGCTATTTGTCATTAGGACAAGTGTGACAAGTGTAACACTCTGGGATGAATCGTGAAAGCAGGATCAGATGGAGATGGAGTCATCAATAGCGCGACCCCTGCGCATCCAGTCGTTTGGAAACAATCACATTATGTCGCACACATCAAGTTTCACCCACCCTTGTGCATTCCAGATATCATCCTTTAGCCACCCTCATGAAAAACTAACGTAACGTAATGTAATGTAATGATTTTGTTTTATTTTCAGCTTAAGCTCCGTCGACTGAGTCGGCATTACTGATCTATTGACCAGTATGACCAAATTGATTTTAGAGTGAACATCAGTGATGTTTATTACTTTCAGATACGTATATTTAAATAAAAACTGGAATTTTGCATTGATCCAACTTAATTTTTGTTAACTCAAAACAGATCCGTATGAAAACAAATGCTTCCTCATTTGTTGATTTCAGATTTGTTGAAACATAATAAAGAGCAAATTTCAATCTATCTCGATGATCAAATCTAATTCAAAAACATGTGGTCAGTTTTGACCACGGCACAGAAAGGTTCGTAGAACTTGTCTAATCCCAAATCGGATTTCCCATCCGGCTGAACGTCGAAAAGCACAACTGCAACAACAGCCTGTCCATGCTAATGCCCTGTCAAAGCCTTATTGACTTGAGTATGCACAATCACTACTCACCCCAGAGCGTACGGGCAAAACTTATTTCGGAGCAAGTCAAGGGTCATTGGGTTTTGTATTATAAATGCATTAAACAGTCCCCGAAATGAGTCAGAATGAAGCGTCTCGGGGATGGACTGTGCCAAGGGTGGCAGGTGGCGCCAATTTTACGGACCGACGGCCATGACGGATGTATAACGAGAGGCAGCGTCGGCGCTTTCGCTTCAGCGGTCACGATGTCACGGCTTGTTTTATGGGAAAAAACCAGCTCTCGAGAGGTTTAGGGTCCCGAATCATAGGCTCAACGGTACCTCTTTGCGATGATCCATTCTACGATCTATTTTTGAACCCCTTCACAGTTGCCAAGACAGAGAACCCGTGAGCATAATTGACCGTCGGGCGAGGAACTTGAATTTTCTTGAAGTTTTAGCGTGCAGCTTATCGTACGGTCTCTAGTGCGTGTCCTGAACCGTCAGAACCGAGAAGGCAAAACCATAAGCGTGTCACTTAAATCAACAACTCGCGTGAGAGCATTCCGTAGGTGTTGACTTTCGAGAGTTGTATGGCGCACGTGGCTCATTAGACCTAATGAGTAATGAGTCGATGATTAGAGGAGGCGGTCAGGGGGCGTGACACTGCCTTGATCTTGCCGACCGCAAGACAATCCAAGCCACTTTGTCTTCCCTTTATATCCTCCCTTTTCTGCCTCTCGCCAAGAAAACCGCATCTTTTCGAAAGCCGAGTGGCAAACATCAAGCGGCGGTCACAACGCCGACGTACCAAAAACTCCCTCTCAACCTGAATGTCCGCATGATTTATCTGCTCCGAAGGCAAATTAAGGGTTGCAATTAATCGCGAACGTGATGAGCTTTACGGAAGCGGCAGGGATAAAAGGTTGCCGGGCCCCGGGCGTCGATGCAGTGTCAGAACGAACGCCGCGGTGTTTGTGATGTTTTCGCCCCGGCTGATTAGGTCGTTAAGTTTACTAATGCGCCCATAAACTTGCGTCGATTTAACGAACCGCGCAAAAAAATCGAGGTGCCTGGTTGTCCGCACACTCGTGCAAAACAAACGGCCTGGGCGTCATCGCAACCGGCTCACTTTTCTTTTTTTTTCTTTTTTGTTGCAAAAGGAATCCTTTTTTGTTGACCTTGCCTAAGTCCCATAAATATCCGCAAAATATATAACTTAACTAAGTTTGTTGCTTCGAGTGTCGCGCAGCACATGTAGTAATGATATCAAGTCCTCGCGAGGTTCGCGATCGTCGGGTACTCTAATCGGGACAGCGACCCACGCAGTCTGATAATAGCCGTTGCGAAATAAGAAACGAGGGAGGGGAGAGATGAGAAAAAGCGAAGAAAACGCGCGAGCGTCCCGCAGCTAGTGTCAACGTTTGACTTTACGAGTCGTCCAAGTGAAAAGAGGATGGAACAAAGAGTGCAGGGGGTCCGGACTGCACAATGGCCACCCGCCGCGACCGGACCAGCCCTTTCGACTCCCGGACGAGTTAATGCCGCTATCTGGCGCGCGTTCCGTTCGTGCGCTGGTGTTTCTATTAAACAACCGTCAATCACCGAGATTAACGCCCGGTTCTAAAACGACTCTAGGCTAGATCATCTCCGTCCCGTGGAATTTCGGAAACGTCATCGGACAGTCATGAATTAGTACGTCAACTCGGAGTGACGGGACCGACAGTGCGCCGCGTCATGGCGACTTCATCTTCGACGCCGCGTCAATCCGCTTCGCCGAACCAACTCCTTCGCTTCGAAACTCGGGACACCGAGCCACCGTGAGATCGTTTCCTTCCAGCGTGGTAACCTGATCTTGTTATTTGCAATCGGACTCAATCCTGAAAGTCCCTTTCTTCGTCGTCCACTGGCTCATTTGTACGTCCAAAGATGGTCCTAGAGATATGGACTTGAATTCTCGAACCAGCAACAAGTATAGCTTGGAACTAGCATTTTTTCCTGGTTATGAAACAAGCTTTTAGAAAATTTGAAAAAAATGCGGAGGACAAAAAAGAAACGAAAACGATATGATAAAACCTTTGGGACAGTTTGTGTGATTATGTTTCGTTGGGCTGGAAGAGCAGCCGAGTGCAGGAATTTTTACGTCTGGAATTTGATTGACTATAAAACGATTATCAGTTACTCCCGTCGGTGATATATGGGAGTCAAATACTGATAATGTGGACGCAGCGGCTATTTATCTTCGCGTATCTAATGTGATTCAACTCGCATGTAGGTAGTGGGTAACCCGAAGGCTTGGAAGTCTGAAAGTCTTTGGGACCAGGTGACGGTGGCGCCTACAAGCACATCCATCTTCGCAGCCCCTCCCCCTCAGATGCCGGGCCACGGGAAACGTTGGAACCGAACATCCACTCTGTAATACTTATGATGCCTCAAATGCGATTTCGAATCCAGCTTGTAATTAATTCAATTTGGACATTCAATTAATTAAGTTTCAATTAAAAATTGCGCTTGTTAGCTTTAAACGTCAGAACTTTCTATTATAAAACTGCAGAACAAACATTCTAGATGATATCCCTTGCGGGGTCCTCGAGGCACCGGTTAGGGACCAGAGGAATCGTCGCATATTGTTTTAATTCGGGCCCCGGTCTCAGTATTCTAATGCCGCGCGATAAAATCGAAACAACCGGCTCTCTGGGGAGATTGATCGTGCGCCTTCGTGTCCGGTTTTCCAACCGATATCGCATAACAAATATTTGGGCCTGTGACATCTGGGTTCATCGAAGTATCTTCGGGTCTCGTTAAGAGACAAAAATGAATGATGAAATCTCACCGGGTTTAATTGATTCGGACTCCGGCCCCGAGATTTAATAATTTGTGAACAGATGATTAATCGCGTCCAAAGTCATAATGCAGAATGTTTGCAGATTTATTCTCCGCTCTGTTGACAAGTTGTGTCGTACTTTTTTTTGTTATGGATCCGTTTTCGTTGCTTTTTTTTCACACGAGGGTGGTCTAGTAAAAATTATACCGTCGCTGAATTTTGATACTTAACGCAGCCGGGCTATTTTTTTTCATTCGAAGATCAAAGTTGATGCAAGACTGGAATACGCGGGCAGGGTATATATTACGAACGTGTCACAGCAAAGTCTGTGTAACACATTTTAATGGATCATTTGAACGACACTCTTGGAATGTTGCTTTGGTTCTAACATCAAAATTTCCTCCTTCACGGGATTATTGTATTCTTGAATTGTGTTCCTGGTCGTAAATCAACAACATGCTCTTCCGTTTTGAAATCCAGTTTGCTGTTTCTTTTTTAATATTAAAATGATATACGCCCGAACTCATTCGGAGGATTACATCTGCATAATTGAACTCACGCTCAATTCTTCATTTCGATTTTATTATTTTAAACAGCAAACATTATTTATTATTCATGTTTAGACATTTTATTTTGTTGCTTTAAGTTTAGTCGTTGACTATTTTGTGCAGGAGAATGCCAGATCGTCGTTAGCTATGTAATATACAACTTATTGTATATCAAAAATGATGGCGGACATTTATGGATCCAGGAGAGGACGTCTTTTGTGGGACAACTTGCGGTTGGCAAGTCAGGTGTGCCACGAAGGTGTCATTTTTGCCAACGACCTTCCGTCGATCGTGCAACGCCTCGCCCACGTGACAAATCAGACTTTTTTAATTGCCAATTCGTATCTTTACGACCACTATAAAACAATGAACAAAATTTGCTGATGCGTGCTTCGTATTCACGGATGAACCGAGGACCAGCGGTATATCACGTTTATGGTCCTCATGACTGTCCCGATGACGCTTTCCCACACTGTTGGGAATTTCAATGTTAATATTCGATTGAAACGTTAGAAACCGATGCTCGTCGCGGTGATAGATTGTCGAACGCCAGCTCGGAATATTAAGTGACTGCTGTTTGTTTTGCAATTCTCAATTGGCTCATGATCCTTTTATGACTGTTTTCGTCATTTTAATGAGGATTAACTACCATCAGCAAAGCGTGTCCGGAATTTTACAACCATTAGGTACAAATTTATTCACGAATTACATTTTTGTTATCGTTTCTGACGTCGTTCTAGAAACAATTCAATTAACATTTTTCCAAGTGAGGACAAATTTTTTATTTTTATTTTCAGTGCCGATGTTGGTTTTTATTATTGTTTTTTTCTCATGTGTTCAGCGCCTATTGATATACGAAGGACAGATTATTTGGAGCAGCAGAAAAGTTGTTCTTCCACACTGGTCTCAAATGTCTAAACGACAAATCCGAAATGATTAAGGCATCTATAGATTTGCTAGTCACTCGCAATTATGCATAATCATCGATGATAGCGTTAACTGCTGGTTCATCGTTGCTTCAACCATAAAATGATTAATCAATTTCCTCGAGTCATAATTAACTTAAGTTGTAGAAACAATCTGACCAACAGTTAAGAATTTTCGGACAATCGAATTCGACAGGAGAAAATTTCTGCTGCAACAAAGATCTAAAATAATTGTATGATATTGTTTTTAAACAACAATTTTCTAACAACAAGTCGAATACTCTTAAATTAAACGAAATGTAGAAAAATTCAGCCTTTATTGCAATAATTCTTTGCGTTTTAAGTCATTAAAATTATATAGTGATTAAAGTTGAACAGGAATTTGCCTGTTTTCTTTTTTTTTCTTATATTATAGTTTTATAAACTAAACAAAACGATCGCAGCTTGCCAACATAGTAAAAGACATTTTATAGGGCAATAAAATGTTATTGTGCACGACACAAGAGGTCAAATAGGTTCTGAGCAGTCGCGGACAAATCATTTTTACAGCGAAGCCCAGTTTGAGCGAGTCTTTTTAACACCTACTTTGCAGCACGAACTGAGCAAACGAAATCGGTAGTCACGGTAACAACGATCAAACGCCAACTCCGGTTGGCCGTTGGCTCGTCAGCGTGTTCCCGAAATTCATTTTGAGGCACCGTTTATGTTTTGGGATGAGCCCACGATGATGATCGCTGACAAGTGTTTAAAGAATCAATTTCGTGTTTTCATCAGAAACGCACCCAATGACGTCACGATAAAATAATTCGGAATGATTTCGACTTTGTAAATTATTTAAATTAGAAAGCATTGACGCTCATTTTCAGAATGTATTCGATTCACTTTTTATTCATCGCGACGTAGAGAGTGACGCCAGGAAGAGATTTTAAAGTCATTTATATTTACAACACAAAAAAAATGCACATTCTAATTTTTTGTTTTAATTCCAAAATCGACAAAATGTACAGATTTAAAGCAAACAAAATTCGAAAACATTCGATAAAGTCAAAGTAATAATAATGCGAAGCAAAAACAAACGTTTTATTTTTTTTTCAGTCTTTTTTGGTGCGGTAAAAAAATAATTTATGCTTTCAAGACATGAGATCGGACAAGTCGACAAAAAAAGGAGCGACAAGAAAACTCGGCGTTCATTAGTACGGAATCATTCAGCGTAGAATGTATTTAATTGGATGTCACCGTGGGGACATGCAAAAATATCCGCAAAGTGTCGATTACGATTGCGAAAGCAAGAGCGAGGACCTGAGAACGGCCGTTGCAGAGACACTGGCAGACGACAGCGATATCCATCGGTGCCTCTCACTCGGTATTCTCGCGCTTGTATTAATCTCTTTCCTTATTCATTGTGCAGAGTCTGAATGGTATTATGGTTGCGGCGTCTGTGGCCGCGGGGGGCGCCGGCGCCGGTGCGTAAAATCTCTGCGTTATGAGTACCTACCGGTGCCCCCGAGCGTCCCTCATCGCTGGTCCCGCCGCATCGCTCGGGCCTGCCACCTCTTCCCACGTCTTCCCCGTCATCGAGAAGTAAACCCTTCTCAAAATTCTCATGGCTTTTGTTTCAGAGATGAGGTGCTCGCATTGATAAATGATTGCCCGCAGAGGAATCCGGTGACACAGACCTTTCGTTCATCTGGGCGCTCGAATTATTCGAATATTATTACATCTGCCATCGAGACAGAGACGTTAAACTTGGACTGGAGCTGCATGTCTTTGTTTCAACTTGATTCAGCATCTTTGTCATCATCGAGTTCAGCGCACTCGTGACCAATCAGATGGAAAAACACCATTCGTCAGTGGGAGACAAATCTAAAAATTGACTTCTAAGGGAACAAATCCCGCGGTTTACAAATTTGGTGCGTGCAAATTGCAAATTCTTCAGAAACCATAATTCACAGTTAAGACTATTCAAAATACTTGTAAGGAGGAAAATTTATTGATATTACATCCTCGACTGGGTTAGCGAGTAATCAAACACCAAGGATCTTTTAACGGAAATAAATATGAAATCCTAGGAAGATACGAGAGAGGTTCCCACAATGGCAACTTCGCGCTTTCCACGTGCAAGAAAATTAATCATCGCTGGACCGTTAATCCGGTCATGCCTGGGTTTTGATGGAAATAATAAAGATCAGGTGACACGTCCAATAACATGTATCATCGGTCTGTGGTTGTGTCTCTCGCTCCCAAAAAATCTCAAATTTCGCTGCCCGCACGATTCCCACAACTGACGAATAAATAAGCCGAAATAGTAGCGTATTTTCGGTGAACTTCGTGAATTATTTATACACCATTAATAACTCTTTCATTAAACGGGATAATAATTTAATCAAATGGAGAATTCGAGACGGCACGATTTTCTTGGAAAATCGTGTTCCTCGATGGTTTCGTTGAGATATCAAAATGTTTCCATAATCATGCACAATCTATCCTCGCAATCTTGACAGTAAATTTTACAACAAATATAGGAATCCCAGTAGCACCGATAGTAACAAGGTCGTTTGTGATTTTGCATTAGAAAAGACGCCGACAGCTGATCAAAAGTCATGTATGTGCTTTCGTTACATAAGAGTATTTGAAAAAAAAAAATCTAAAAAACAAATGAAAAGGAAGTTTGTGGTTAAATTTAACGAGATGAAGATAATTTCCCCTGAGTTGGAAGATGGATAAATGGTGTTGACTCTTGTTAGAAACGGAATCATCAAAGGGATGAGATATTATAAAAGAAGAACAAAAAAATTGAATAAAATAAAAAATTAAAAATTTGTCAGTGCCAGTCCCAGAAGAAATTGAATCCCCGAGTCCTACTGCGAAACCTCTTTTATCAAAATGAAACCTTGTGTCACCTATTAGCCATAATTCTGTTTGAATCGGTAAGAGCAAACAAAACCATGCATCGCATGTAAGCTGCCTCTTTACGCGCGCGCATACGTGTGCACATGGACAGCGTGAAACTTTGGAGTCTGCGCTCGTAGGGAGGAGGTATAATTGAATGTTTTGTATAATTAACCTGCACCATAACTCAACGCACGTCGCGCCTCCAGCCGCGGGCAGATATTTCCCTTCTCCGGCCTCCCTCGTGCGTCTATGCAGGTATTTATTTAGTATATTCATGGATAAGCCGTGCAAGGATATACGTATATATACCTGGCCTCTACGATTATTAACGAGAAGTCTCGGTCAATCGACCGTGAATTCCAACAAAACACTCGTGCACTTTGCATTCCGATAACTTCCTTTTGCAATCGAATTTCCAAGACATTTTAATACAATCTCACAAATTCACCAAAGTGGAAGATCATCTTCGGGTTTGGTTTCTTTTTCAACCGAGTCAACTGTGGAATAAAATTGTTGATGACAACAAGTTGGAGGGAACAAATTATTCCTGGCTGTAGGAGTCTGAATTCACTCGAAAAACAATGATTAGGAAATGAAGAGGAAAGGTGTATCAGCGTTGCGTGTGGCGCGCAGTGCATCTCCTCCCACCGATCTTGACGAGCTGACTAACAACCGGATAATCGTCCCGAAGTGGTCGCGGCAGGCGCTGCTAATGCCTCTCACCTGAGTCCAACAAAACCAGAACTGTGCTATAACACGATTCTGCACTAAACCCGTATATCCGAGGTCCCGGGCTACTGCGTCCTAATCTAAATGCATCCAGATTGAGAATTATTAACGCAGTTTCGATTTTAACGGCTCTGGTAACGATGAACCCGGAATCTAAATTACCTCAAATCACACCTGTATCATTCGAAAATTGAGAATTGGTGTTTATTTGCAGAGCCAGCTATCTTTTTAGTAGTTGATCATTATTTTATTTGCAATGAGTGACTATCACAAAAATAAAACAAACAACAAAAAACTGAAATAACTGTAGAAAACAATTTTCGAGTGTCTGTTTAAGAGGTGATATTTTATTTTGTTTTATATTATTTTGAAAATCGTTTGAGATAAACGTCAAACTAACGTCCGTATGTCTCAGGGTCAAAGTTTTATTTGATTAGGTTTAGTGCGTCATGACGACCAAAAATTATCTTGAAAAAATCGTTAAGAAAACTAATAATTTGGGGAAACTGTTGTAAGGACTGGTCATCAGGATAACATACCCTTGTCAAAATAATCGTTAAATTACGGGATGCGTGCCAGCATTAACTGCAGATGTCGGCTGGTCGAGCGTGCCTGCTTTCTGTCTATCAATGTGTTTCTCGTCTTCCTACTTTCAGCACGCTTTCCTCCTGGAAGGCACAACAAAATCACTTCACCCCAAAACGAGGACTTTAATTGACGCGCACCACTCTGTTCTTGTTGCCCTGGCCTTGAAGAAATTGAATTCTTCATCGATACCCAAATACAAAATCAATTATCAGATTAATGTGATGAGAAATTTTGCATCATAAAACGATCTTTCGCAGCAGCGGTATAAATCATGTATGAACCAATATGCAAATCATGAGGATGAGATTGTGCGCTCATGTATGGACTCAAAAACTATTAATCAATCAAGGTCCGGGCCTGTTTCCAGGTCTGCGGTAGATCTAGTTGAAAAAGATAAAAGGGGAGGGGGGATTGAAAACATACAATGGTGGAATAATACAATATTGTTGAAGGTGACGAGTTCGATGGCAGTGATAGGCAAAACTAGAAGCGTCGCTGGTGTTGAGAGGTTCGGCGTATGAATTCATAGGCGTGGCTGGGACGAGCAGAGTGGCGTGTGACGGATGGTGCCCACCTGTAGATTCATTCACTAATCTCCTCGCTAAGCAAACAGCTCGAATGCATCCCATCATTACTGCTGACGGCGTAAGTAGCCCGTTCCCTCCTTCATCGATATTTATTGTGCCCCGGTGCCTTCGGCCGATCCGGTTTTTTGTATAACGATTAAATGCCTTAAACCATTTGCACGTCACCCTTTTGCCACATTTCGGATTCCCGAGCGACGCTTCTCGTCTCGTTCAACGAGCAAGATAATTACAAACATTGGTCCGATTCGCCATCTGGTGTTGAACCATCGGACACTTTCAATTTTCTCGGTGCAGAAATTAACAGTCGTGTTATACAAACCACACTGTTTGCGAAAGCGGTTCTGACAGCCGCTATACATTTTTCATGATTAAATTCATAATTCATTCAATCCCGCACAACTGAATAACCAGATCCAACTTGGCCTCCACACTCTCCCGCTGAAAAGTTTCGCAAAAATGATACACACTTGATAATGATGGCTTTTGTGCGTTTACGTGATAAGGAAAAATCATTGCAATCAACGTATTAACACTTCGAGCTGGACAATGTAATTTTTAATTTACTTTGAAGAGAACAAGTGATGCGCGCCCGAAGAACCTTGAGGTACCTGTATGATGGAGTGCTAGGGAGATTGCCAGACCACCGGAGTAATGTCCGCATTAATAGCAGTGATTACCCTGCCTCGTTGAGGATGAGCCCGCCCGCCATTCTCTTTGACTGCTTCTACCCGTTTCTTTTTCGATCCACCATGCCTTCCTTGCAAACTGATAGATATTTCGCCCGGCCAAGCTGCTGGCACTTTACTCCGATATCTTTTCCAGTCCGGCCGTCTTTCCCACAAGGTGTAACGCTAACTCAACATTTGCCCCGACGTCACTCCTTAGATTTGCATGTCAACTACCTGTGATAAGCTATCGGTCTGAAAGTTTATTATCGACAAAATATTTCCGAGCCAACAGCTCGGAGTGGCGCAGATAACGAAATACCAAAAACCCAACTGACCGGTATCCGCGGGGTAATTACGGTCGCATTATTATAACGTCACTGGCAATGCATCACGCCGGGCGTCATCCATATGCATTACGAGCGGGAGCCCAGGTAGCCGCGGTTCTCGAACCCGCCTCCCTGTCACCGCTTCTTTTCGTTCGCGGGCATCACGACTCGCGGACCTGGGCGCTGATCGAGATCAGTCCAAAATAGCCACCGACGATAATATATGCCACGCGGGACATTGACGAAGGATTTAAGCGCCAGGAGGCTCCATAAAAATGCGATCCGACCGATAGAAGAAGGTGATCCGGGTTTAATGCTTTTCCTCGTTTAGTCTTCAAAATATTTAATTGCTGAATATCCCGTTGTAAAGATTCCCTCCACGATCGTGTCATTCTTTCTCAAATGACCGGTGAAATGTCTCAACGGAGAAATAGGGCCCTATAAATTAAATTTCTTTTTTTCGTACAAGTCAAAATTTATAAGCACCCCCTACAAATTATTGCCCTACCGAGACTCTAGAAACCTTTCAATCTGTACGTTTCAGTCTCCGACAACAGCGACTCGGATTGTGAACTGGTTCTCTGTGAGACTCTATTTTCATGTCGTATAATAAAATTATACTATGGCGAGAACCCCATTTTGTAACGATTAATTTATATTGCAATTAAGTTGAAGTTTTCGAAAGAAATTTCGCAGTGTAAATTTTCATGTTTACAACTCGAAATATATTTTGAGAACAGAATAATCCACTTTTGTATATCCAAGTTCAAGTGATTTTTGCTAATCCAGAAAGAGAGAAGATAATGGTGACAATCAGCCGTGTGAATTGCAGTTTTACCGTGACCATAACTCTGGCTCCGAGTTCGAGATTGTCCTATAAAGCTATTAAGTGGTGGGTGCATTCCTACGTGTTGACTATTCGCGAAGAGAAGAGCAAAGAAGTCGAGACGCAGAGAGAAGGATGTTAACGAGACAGAGCGAGAGAGGTGTAGGTAGGCAGGCCGGCAGATAACGGGCCCCGCGGGAGGCTCATAATTGCCGACCCTGAAGAACGCTCGGCCCCATGGGGCCCCACCTCTGTTTGTTTTATTCCCTAGTTATACAAACGCGAGATCTACGACCGATATATGATAATCATCTTCTCGTGTTCTACTCTTCATCCTTGGCCACCTTCGCGCAATTCGCGCTCGTTATCGGGCCATGATTCGTTTACCCGGAGTTATAAGGTTTAAATACGTTTCGTCATTTATCTATCGGAATATATAAAAACTCATTAATTGTTTGTTTTGAATTTAAATCCACAGTAAAAAAACTAGATCTTTGTTTCTCAACTCGCATTATGTGTGAAAATGATCCATATTGGCGAGTAGTTTATCTTGTCTTACCTCAGTGTCGATTTTCTTAAACTCAGGATCGTCCTCATCCACTTCGAAGTACAGCTCAGTAGATGTAATCGAGATGATTCCCGGCGCGACGATTCCCGGAGCAATCAGCTTTCCTTTCGTGCTGATATTTATCGGCCCTATAAAACGAAAAGCATGTGTAATTCGGGATTTAAATCATGTCACGTAGTGCAAATTACGGTTGTTGAACCGTAATTTGGTCAGGAATAATTGATTTGAGCGATGCGTCGCCGAAACAGGATTAATAACACTCACCGGAAAGATCGTTGTCGAGATCGCGGTCGTCCGCGAGGAGTTCATTGTCGTCCATCAGATCAGCTGACTGTAACTGTTGTTGATGCGACCTGGTTGACGCAAGATGAGCGTGGAATTCCTCGCGGGCCTGCAGAATTGCGTCCTCGGGTGCACCATGCTCCAAGGCAGCTTTCAACGTCGCCTCAGGATGACTGGAGCCTAAGGGATTGTGCACGAAACGTTTTCGTCTACGGGCATCATCCTCCCAGGCATCCAATTTCCAGTATTCGGCCATCCTGCAAACATCCATGTGTCACATAGTTTCCATCTTCATGAATATGAGAATGACTATCCATTTTTAACGAAATCTAACGCAAGCACATTTACAAATGTCATACATATATATTTTTTAATTGAATTCTAATCTGTACATCGAACTTTTGAAAGACGTTTATTTTCATTCAAGGACTTGGACGCTACCAGAACTTCTGTAATCCATTTCAATAATGACTCCTACCTACCACCTAAGGTTTCGTTTCAAAATTAAATACACCGCAACTCAACCGACGTAATAAATAATGTGAAACGTTAATTGAATTCGAAATATATGACAGATCATGAATCATTGCTTGTTTGTATAAACGCCCTCATCTTTATTTTCACAAGTATCCATCATTTTGGCAAGAAAAATATTAATGACAGACAGTCTGGTTGTTGACTCTAAATGAAACCATGGCTCGAGTTTGCCAATAGTGACACGCACTTAGCTGCCATTGGATCCATGTAGCCCCAGGCGCCATGCTTGTTTGAAAGTATGTTCCGGATCTTCTCCAAGAGCCTGCTGGCGATTACGTTGTCTCGCCTTCTCGCTGCCGTAATTAAATGATCGCACATTCGTTCTTCTTCACGACGGTCTAACAGGGTTTGAGCACATTGAGACTGCGAAAAAAATGAAATTCATTAATTATTTATCTCGCATCGAGTTTCATCTCGTTTCTTTTACGATCAAATTGTATACCATTCAAAAATAATCTGCAAAAAGAGATTGTGTGATTTATAAATGATATCTTGTAATAACGCTTAATATTGCACTGAGAAAATATTTCCAAATAAATCACACACGGCCGAAACTGTTATATATTAAATGCAAAACTCACCTCGAAGTCTGCATGTTTCAAAACGTCGTCGGCTCGCATACGATTCAGGATGAACTCGGCCTCATTAGCAACACGCACTATGTGGTCTTTCATTGCGTGCGATAATAAGCTAAGGGAGAATGAATCAAATGAAAATCCGTCAGACATTAATTCATTGTGTATTACACTTTGTCCAGAAAAGGTTTTAAGAAGAAAGCTCACCGTCCTTCGTTGATGAGTTCGATAAAAGCTAGTCCAGCGTGTTTCTGCAACGAATTCTGCCACTCCTGTGAACACAGCAGCATCACCAATTCAACCACCGAATTGCTGTTTTTGAATGTCGTCAGGCCTGTAATTAAAAAAAATATTATTTTTTGTTTCATTATAGTATCAATTATTTTAACTGAAAATCTTTTATGTGTTCTCAACTATTTGGGAACATTTATTTCTAATAAATAAAATGATTGAAACATAAACCTTTTTATAGTTTCTCATAATTCAAATCAATGGCTGTATTTTTCACGAAATATCAAATAAGAGTTGTTTCAATAAATTTTTACATCTCAAAGAGCGGAAGGAACGAATTTGTTAGACGTATAAATAGCGTGGGCGTCGTCGTACGAAAAATGCACGCGAATCTTGTTGACGAAAGCAATATGAATAAGCCATTTATAATTACGACGCGAAAAAATGAGGCCTGTGTTCGTACATATACACGGCATCTCAGTGCATCGTTTAAGGAACGTTAAATATAGAATGCAAACATGACACAATCATTACAAGTTACGTTTTTGGAATTTCAAGTTCCCTCCAGGCTCGGCATACAGATTCGTTTGTAATCGTTTTTTCTTCCCTTTACAACTTTGTTTATCAATCATACAAATCATATCCTTGTTTTATTTCTGTAAAAAATTTTGTGTAATGAAAGGAAGCGGACCTTTGCCTTCCATAAGAAGTTCCTGCCCATGTGAGCCGACAAGCGTTTTGGACAAGAAAGGCGCAAAATCGACCATGATTTCACGCAGAAGAGGACAGACGGAGCCAAGAGCCATTTCGAGTTTTTGCGTCAATGAGGCCTCGCGTGGCGGCGTCGGCACGGGCAGATGATCGACGAGACCTTTGATCGGCAAGTCGTCGGTCCGCGGCGAGGATACTGTCACCAGATGATCCGGCACGCGCACAACGGAAATTTCACTCGTCGGCTTCTCGCCACGCTCCGAATTCCCTATCATTTCCTGCTCCAATGCGTTGCCTCCATTATCCGCTAGTTCTCCTGCGAAAAAAAGAGTTTCTTATTCAACACTCTTTTAATTATGATCAAACAACTGACATGAAAGATTCATTGAGATTAATATCCGGTTCGATACAAAAAGAACCGCTGTTATTTCATTTCGTATATGCATAAATAATTTTTTGCTCGTTGCATTTTCAAAGATTGATAGTCACAAAATATCAAGTTTGGGAACCTCAACAGGTATAAACCGCGCCACTTATAATTGGTCTTTGACAGACTGTTATTATGCTCTCAATTTTCGAGACACCGTACGTCTTGTTAAACATAGGTTTTTACGTTCATTGAGAGAAATAATATAGTTTTATGAATTGCTATCTTTTTATTTACTTAGAGCTTAATTGAAAGTGCTGTTTATTTTTCTTCCGAAAAACAATCAAAAATATTTTTTTTCACGTTGATGCTTATTAGTTCAAGCATTACAATTTTTTGTTTCATTTTCACTTACACTTTTTGTATACTTATTTCTTGCCTGACTTTCTCGGTTAATATTATGGCAAAATTTAATTGATTGTGAGGACAAGATTAACAGGATAATGCATTTTTAATTATACGAAAAGAAGGAACACGATATTTAAGGCGACATTAATATTCATCAATAGAGATGAAGGAACGATAATTTCATCATACATCGCTATCTTGATAAACAAAATTAACGCAATAGCAAGAGAAAAGGTTGAGGGGAGAATACAAAGTTAATGAATTACGAAATTCGTCGTGGACTGACCATGGGTATGTGCCATGTTGTGGATATTTCTTGGGTCATCTCTAGAATTTGTGACCGGTATCGTATCTCCATCCTCATTAAGATTTACATCTGTCCAGGCCTCCTCCGATGAATTATGCTTGTTGTCGTTATCTGTGATAATATCAGAGGGACTCGGCTCCACGGACGCATTGCTACGGTGAATCGCTTCCTCGCTGGAATCGTTGCTCTGCCGAAACCAACAAATTAATGTGCAACATTTTCGGATCATTATCTCTTTTCGTGGCTCGCTTGCATCACTTTATTATGTACAATTGTAAATATTTTATGGACACTAACATGTATATTTCGTTTATTTTTTGCATTCCATTCATTCGACTTATTTAATACTTTATTTAAACAACGTCAGACGGTTAATTAATGTTTATTTTATTTAGTCTTGGCATAGAGTGTACTGACATTATATTAATATGGTAATTAACTTTTAAATTTAATTAGTATACAAATATTATGCGAACATTCGTTTAGAAACCGTCAATATTTATTTGAGATGGGAATAAGTTAAGGAATTGTGGTTGCTGCTTTTACATAAAGAATTGCTCAAAGTTGTCTGGAAGTTTTTGGATTAAATCAATGTAGAGCACGAAATTTGCTTCTTATAACAAATTTTGCAGAATATTATTGGATGCATTAGATACCAGTCAAATGTTTGCGAGATCAAGTAGGATCACCCAAGATGAACATCCAACACTTTACGTGACATAAAATTTAACTGATTGTCAAAAACATTCAAAATAACTTAAACAGTTGGAATTAAACTTAATCTGCCAATCAATATTTTGCACAATATTTGTTAAAACATATACCAAACTGCTGTAGCTACCTCAAGTGACCCTACTTTATTGACACGTTTCATTCCATGCATATCAAAATTTCATATCCCATCAGTACACAAATAGGCTAATGTAAACTGTAAGATTATATACAGATATATAGAAATATTTTTTTCACAAATTTGACACGTTGGTCCATAAAATAATGCTTTACGGTGTCACATAAATTCAATATCAATTTAATTAAAGTAACTTGTTAACTTTTAATTATCAATCTTGACTTACAATCGCAAATTGCAATAAATCTTTGTCTTGAAATATATTTACCCTCTCAGTGACTCCTTTTTGGCAAAAATATGAACGTTAGTTTTGTCAAGTTACCTTAATTTAAGGGATATTTTCTTTTTTTGGAACGATTGAAACTCGTTGAAAAAAGACCCCTTAATTACCACATATTTATCCCACAATTAAATAAATATACATAAAATATTACTACTATACTGAACATGCAGTGTTATCAAAAACGCACGTCTAAAAGAATAATTGCTTTGTTATTAATGTATCATGTCCAAAAGAACTCTCACTACAGTTTGAAAAAAATTACCCATTTACCACAGAGATTTAGTTTAAAAAACAAAACATAATTGTAAACATTAAAAACATTTCTATAAACTATAAACCCTCACTTTTGATTGGAACCAAAATTAAGGGCATTTGCTAGAAGAATGGCTTTACATCTGAAAGCTTCAGCAAGATATAGTTCCTACAGAGTAAAAAAAGTTAAGTGTACAAACTCAAGTGTCACAAGTGAGATATTATTAATGCAAGAAAAAAAAGTCAAAAAGAGAAAAACAGTGAACCGGGGTGAGAAATAAATGTGAAAAAAATCAAAAGATTTTTGTACACGTTGCACGTCTCAAAATGATCGGTCATTTCGTGTGTGGTTATCGTGTTCACTTGGTTAGCGACCGAATTTTACCTGCGCTTTCTGGGGCGCTGTCTCGGTCTTCGTCGACTGCTCTGTAGACGTGTAATTCTCAAGGACCGTCCGAGATTGAGTCGTACCACTATGACTTCCCTTTAGAACCAGTAATTAGTACGAATTTAACTAGTCAAATAGCATTAAACAGCGCAATTGCACATGCTTGTTATATTTCAATTTTTTCCTGTTTCAAATTTTTCATGTTTTTTATTCGAATTAATCAATTTGATTTATCCTTTCTAGATTTATGTCTTTGTTTAATAATAACAAAAGTAAACTTTAGTTATTTGACGTATAATTTAATTTTAATTCAAGAAAATTACCACGATTCGTTTATGAATGTATATTTAACAATAAGTTCTTTAATTAAACGTGAATCGTCGGAACGACACAATTAGGCAAAATGTGGTTCCTAATTTTAGGATGGCTTAACATACATAATCCAATTTTAACGACCGTTTTATCGTGACAATAGTAATAATCCGCATTCGCAGGCCAGTGTTGACCAAATGCACGATTGTTCTTAACGTAAGAACAATACTCGCGGTGGCTATTATAGCAGCATGTGCAAATTAACGGCACACAATTAAACAGGCGGCTAAAAGCAATAGAAAGTATAGAATACTAAAAGCAATTGACTATTTACATTCAGTTAATTCTAAAATATAATAACTTTCGTTCAATTGATAATGCATCCTTTCAAATCAGGTCAATATTCGTCGGACAAAAGTTTGCAAACATGCAGCTTATATACTTTTCGTTAATTAATTTTTAATTGTCAGACTGATAAACGTTCCAAATTCAGAAGTAAAATGATAATCATGTTAATTTCAATTGCAAAAAATTTCATACGGATTCCTTTTCTGCAGTGCATATTATATTAAAGGCAAAAGCTTTTTACCTTGGTTGAGGGTGGTCCCGACGATGGTACATCATGATCTGCCAAAATCGATGAATTGTTTTCGTCAACGATTATGACCTCGTATTCACCATCATCCTGAGACTCTGACTGGCTGAAGATGCCCGCATTTTCTGAAATTCAAAGGTTGTGTTAAAATTTGTTTATACATTTGAATTCGAGTAATTTCATGCTGGTTATACTTCAAAAAATAGTAAACAAAAATACAGTAAAGTATTTTTAGTAAAAAAGTAAAAAAAACATACAGTCACTAACGTGACTTGATGTATTGTTACATAACTAGCAATAGAAAATCGACGGTACTGAAACGTTGCTTCGAATAGTAGCTCAGCGTTCGTCAAACAAAAAGATTCATGCGGAAACGTAAATACTCTGCCAGAACTTCGTATGTAACTTGTGTCATTCATATTCATTCATCACAGTTTCGGGTTTTAGTCTACCTTTTGTACCTGTTTAGCTTGGCAACAAGGAGTGCAGCGCTCTAAACTGACATATTTGTTTGCGCGCAAACGGGTCTAAAAGACCCGACCGAAAGAGACTCGGGACTGATCACATGCAATATCTCAACGAACCATATCGACAACAGAGATTGCTTAATGAGATTCGTATAAACAGTTTGGGATCTAATAAAAGACTGGGAAATTTGGTGATTTGACGGATGGAAAGATAGGGGTTTCAACTGGTAATTTGTCATGTAACAATACATATAGCAAACCATAATCTACGAAACAAAAGTACTACTAAAAACCGATCTCAAAATAAGACGAGAATCTAGATGGATGATAAGTGGATATCTCAAGTAGAAGTGGACGTTTCGAATTTCAGTTCGGCAGCTCATTGGATTCTTAGTTCAACAATTAGACTTTAGTCTACTATTATGATTATGAATCAGGGGAACTGAATTGGACTCATTCGAAGATGATAGGGAATTATTAAGGATACTAATGAGTTGTCTAGATCTACAATTCTCCTGATCGTATCCTAATTTCAATTCTAGACGGTTGTTGGTCTTGTTTCTTTTTAGATATTCTTGAATTGTAAAAGGTCCACTCCACTTAGAAAACAAAAGCAAAAATAAAATGAACATCGACAATGCGTCTCTAGGCAAAGTTATGTGAAGAAGGAAACAAAATCGAAAATAAAAGAAACGAACAACAGTACGAGCCATATCAATTACCTTGCAGACCAACACCGGTGTTTCTATGATAGAGATTTCGAGGTTGATCTATATGTTTTTGAAGCGCATGATGATTGTTGTTATTGTGATGATGATAATGGTGATGACGGTAAAAATTATTAGGATGGTGATTGTAATGATTGCTATGGTGATTAGAAAGGTAATAGTTAGAAGGGGTTTGGCGATTGGGGTGCCTGGCAGCCGGTAGCGGGTGCTGGTGGTGATGCTGGCTGATGCGGTAGTTGGCATTGACATTAGCATTGGCGTTGGGGTGAGACCCCGGAAGGAACTGGGGGTACACGTGGTGAGACCATTGCGGAAATAAGGGTCGCCCTCCTCCACCGCCATTCCCATCAGCTGCGAAACCACATTTACCATTGTTTTAACGATTTTTTCTTTTTTTTTTTGCAAACCGTTCCAATCAACTAACTGAGTTTCACTCCCACCGACTGGAGCTTCAATCATTTGGCGCAGAGTGAAACTCAACTGTCTTATTTCGTTATTAAATATCTCATAACTGTTGAATCATCAGATAGCAAAGTAGCAGAACTTTTTGACTCAAGATCGTACAAGATTTTACTTCCAAGATAAAATAGACCTACTGGAAAATTGAATTCGTTTTCATCTTTTACGATTTCATCTGATATAACGAATTCAGTTTTCTGTTGAAAGATACATGATTTATGAGAGGAATGAGATTACTATACTTCTAGATATACACTGATGTAATCGATTGAAATCAAAATAGAACGGATGATCGCGAAACATATATATAAACCTGACTAGAATAATGCTTTATGTAATGGGCATCAAATTAATTCCCTATAGAGATAACATCACGACGCGTACTATGTAGTAGATATAGTAAAAGGGTGCAAACACATTCGACAAACACATCAAAACTCTCACCGTCAGATACAGAGAACATTTTAGTTTCTATACCAGTGCAATAATGCGTGCGATCTACTGAATAATATTAGTGTTCGAAGCATTATCTTCAATAAGGAATTCTGATGAAACGTCAACATTCAACTCTGTCTAAGCAAAATGTTGAAATTTCATACAGATATTGCCGTGTATATTATTCCATATTAGAAAAAAATATTTGTGCAAAATATAAGGACGACAAATTTTAATCAAATTCACTAAGATTATGGAGTTGATTGTTAAGAGTGGAATTTTTTTAAAGGAATTGTAAAATAGGACAATTTATTTCGGATAGTAGAAATTTGAAAAGAAATCATGCATACATTTTTAGTGGGGATTATTTACCTTATGAAACATCGAGAATTAAGAAAACAGTGTTTTAGGAACCGGTTGAATATCAATAATTAAGACTGTAGGATATATTTTGCCAAATATTCCTTGCGCGACGTATGAAACACGATACTGATCTATATGCGAGCACGTATTATGTACACATACATAGTCTACGTCTCTAGCTCGTTATGCACTACAATCCTCTAGCTAAACTTAAATTTGGAGTGTCGGGTGTTTTAGGACACGGTATTGAGTTCAACACAAAATAATCCTCTGTCTCAACTGTATAAGCCATTCGAATTTCCATTTCCATACCGACCGACGCGCTATGAATTTCGGAATAAACTGATTTGCAGCCTTCCTATATACAAAGAACAACTTTTGATGAACCACCTGGATTCGCATTCGCTTCTTTACACACAAGTTCTAGTCAAACATGTAGCAATTGAGCAGTAACTAAATGGCTTTTAGGTTTGAAATTGGTTGGTTTGTATTTATTACGAGTGAATAATTATAAAGTCAAATATTTTGAAACTGAACATATTTCAAACATTTCGTTGCTTATTTAGTCGCTTTGCCAATGCTTTGAATTTTTTTTTAATGTAAGATGGTAAAGTAAGAGATGAATGACATGCTTCTAGAGCTACTTGTTTGCAAATCGAATTTCACCAAGTCTGACGCGTAAGAGTTTTGAATGAATGAAAACTGATAAAGATGCGTCAACGAGAAAGAGAGGAAAAAGCTTTTAGATTTATAAAACGAGAATAAATTTTTAGGTCGCGACTGCATCAGTATCTCGTGATCGTTTTGTTGCACTGATTTCAATCTAAATCCGAAATCCACCGAGATTTGGTTTCTTGTAATGAATAATGGTGCAGATATTATAACTTCCATCGGAGATTACAATCTTACCTGACGGACTGCCTGATCTTATGTTTGTACCGTTAGTTTGGATCGTTTGGACAGGCGTCGGTGGACGCTGTGATACGGGAGGTTCCAGGATATCGCGATATTTTGAAACCATTAAAACAGAGATGAAGTAAACTATAGCCAGGGACAAAAACTGTGCCTGTTTGGTTTCTTCCTGCAAATAAAAGGAAACATTTTTAAAATAGAATCAAAAGTTTTTTTGCACAAATTCAATAGAATTTTTATCTACTTACAACATCTCTGTAAATAACGGCACGCAGTCTGTTCACGTCCATATCTTGGAGAAGCTTTTCCGGATCCTTAACAGGGCTTAGCTGACTTGCAAGATTATCCACAATGTTCTATAAAACGATAAGAAAAACATTATTCTTTTGTAAACAAAGAAAGAACTTTAAATTGAGTTAAATTGAGAAAAGCAAAGTTTGACATTGTTGATTTGATGACTGAATCAATGATGAGTGACTTGTACCTAATTACACACTAAATTCCTACTTTATCTGCATTCGTACAATTTGCGAAAATTCAATAATTAACCAGCGTTAAGCCTTCATGCAAGTATTGTGATCGCTTTTCATTGCGATGATACAGATAAAGTGAAAGTTGAGTGTTTCATACTCTAAATTTATATTCTCAAGAATTGTGCTAATGTTGAATTTCTGGAAAACTATTGTTTAACTTTATACATTAGTTTTTTAAAACGTCAATCTTAAAATGTAAACGACGAAATCTGTATCGTTGAACATGATTTTAGTTACTTTGTAATGATAGTTTTCCAGATTGAAGCTTTGTTCATACATACCTTTGGGGATGTCTGCACGCCTCGTATAAGAGACTGTATGTGTTGTGATTTATTACTAGAACCAATCTGCCGACCTAACATGCTGTACGATCTGCCACGCTCTTTACACTCTAAACAGTTTCTAACGGCACATGTACAGACCTAAACAAGCAGTATATTTGATGATTACATGTAAAAAAATTGGTAACAAAAATTTCAATGTGGAAACAGCCTGAGCTTGCAAATTCTAAAAGGGTGCATACTGAAATACCGATATTCGAACGCAATTTGAAACGTGTAATATAAAATAAAATTCATTTCGAGTAGACACCCTGATAGATAATTTTACATTGTTTTTCTAAATAATATTTGTATCAAAAATAATTTTGATGACGTTAATTTGAATGAATTGCAGAACCAAAGATTATTCATGTGTCGCAGAATGTCTAGCCAAATGCATCCGGATTTTTCCTCAAATCTAGCGTTTACACGTGTGAGTCGATAATTGTATTATCTCTATTGTCTATTCTACACATTATGGACATCTACGAAACATCGAAATGTCAAAATGTTGCTTTGCAAATGTGATGTACGTAATCTAATTTTCGATACATCGGTTGTAATACTTTTGATCAATTATTCAACTCAATATTACTGAAATCTATCAACAAATACATCAAATCGAACTACTTTTCAATTTTAATTCCAGTGCTTTTGATCGTTCTATTTATGTAAAAAGAAAAATTATTTTTATTATTTAAATTTCAAAATTCAACTCTAAATATATTATATTTATATGTATTTATATTTATATTATATTTATATGTATTTTTCAAATGTAAAAAATAATGCTTACAAAACAAAATATAATTTTTTTGATACTGCGATTTGGTAGCACTTTTGGTATTTTTCAAGTGTCACTCCAAGTACATAAAGTTGTGGCTTTCTTGTATATGTATAATCTAGCAAACTGTATAAAAAGTACAAACCAATCGTAGACACTGTCTGAGAATGCCCCCACTAGACATATTTTTTTCGGCTTCTAGCTCGCCAAAGTTAAGTGAACTTGCAAATATAAGTACGTCGGCCATATTGACTAGTCTCTGTAGAAACGAGACTGCCACTTCAATTGGCATGCCCTGAGTCGGTTCTATCACATCCAATTCGCTCTGAAAATCAGAATTTCAATTTATCAATGGAACTTGGTTAAATTGAAAATAAAATTAAAATCAAAAATATATAATGCGATACATGATATCTAACCAAATAATGGATATCAATTTGATTTATATGATTAATAAACTCACGTTAGGCGATGTTGCTGAAGCAAGTAATGGCAATAGTCCGCCGCAAGCAATTATGAGATTATCGGCGAGTTGAGATATGAGATGCACGGTATTGACCACAAATATTGCATTTTCACTGCTGTTGACAAAATCTAATACTGATTTTGTGGAGTGACTGCAAGCAAATGAAATATTATATTATTACTGTTCGAGCACATCATATTTTCCAATAATTCTCGTATCAAATGAATCGTTTAAATTTTGAAATATAAAATCACCTTCTCCAAACTTGAATGTCTGTTTCCAGTGAAAAAAGAACATCGGAAAGCAATCGTTGGTGTATATAAGACCATTTGAATTCTGGTATCCTGAAAGGTGGACGCGTCGGTCCTGGACTAAACATCGGTCTCGTGGAAGGATTATTTTGCTTTGCTCTCTTTGACTCTGTAAAAATGAATTAACGATAAGTATCTTATATCTGACCAGATGAATTCGTCAAAATTATTGAATAAAAGTATCGATCAGAATTCTGCGACTTACAGGAAAAACGAGGTAATTGTACAGAGATCCCGTATATACTTACCTCGTTTTTCCTGTCAACCATGGAATTATTAAGAGTATAAAAAATAGTGGAAATTATTTAAAATTTTAATGTTTAGTATTAATTATTGTATTAATTATTATATTTAGTATCGAAAATACTACATACAATGAGTAGTTTTTTAATTTGTTTATAATTTGTTTCATCAGTGTGTAGAAGTAATTTGTTCAAAAGCATTGAATTATTCAATTAATCAAATAATTATTGGAACGTCAAACCAACTTTAAATTTTGCACTATTTATTAACTAATTATGAACTTGTCATCAATTGTACTTTATTACACAACGTAATATAGCATGAATATGTCGGTTCTTACACGTAAAGTGTAATTTAAATTGAAAGTCAGTTCTATGATGCGTTTAAATTAACTGGCTCTATAGAAATCACTAACGTGGAAGTATAATTTTTGACATTGCTGTTCCTTTGAATATTATAACGCGAAAAGCATTGAACATTGGCGCTCTCTTTATTTTTGCAAAAGATAAAAATTTAATAGAAGCCATAAATTTAAAATGCTCGTTTTAAAGTCTAATAAAGTCAAATTTATGGTAACGAGGACGTTTTTATAGAACTGATTGAACAGAACACCCACAATAAATTTTTATGTTTGTTAATTTTTATAATCAAATTTGACAGACGAACCTTAAAATGGTGCTTTTAGTTCAAAAGCAATGAAAAGTGTATTACGGAAAAATTTCGATGTAATTGTACTTAGCATTTATTTTAAAAAATTTAGAAAATTTGTGTCTAATAATTTTTATTTCGCGTTATGTGCGACTTAACTTTTATTCTTAAAAGTCAAAGTTAAAGTTTTATTCTTATTCCTTGCCAGTGAAATATTCCAATGTTTTACCCAATAGAAAGGGACTAACCGAAATGGATGGGGTCGACTTGTGTAGAGGTGGAGGCACTCCTCGGTCGTTTTTGTGGCGAAAATTGTTTGTGAGAGTTGTTGGGCGCTGTTGACGAGGGCAGCGCTTCATCGGCTTGCGTTGAGCCTTCTGTGGGCACAGCCGGCAAGCTAGATCGTCGCTTTGCGCTCGCGTGTTCAGGCGTCGTGGATGCGGAGCTGCTGGTAAACTGGTCCCGCGCGGTCCCATTAGAATTAACAATTTGAGGCACACCGTCGGCTAAATGTTGAGTTGCATCACAGACCACTGTAGATATTGTTGGGATTTGCTGCTTGACATTTGGCACTTGCGTCGTCACGTTATCATCTATAGGACTTGTTTGAACATCGCTATCGCTACATAAACTATCGTTTATTTCTATGTTGTCGGGCTTCTCGCTTATTACGCTATTACAATTATTGGACGGCTCCTCGGAACGTTCCTCGCTATCTTTAATAACAGCACTTTTCTCTTCCGACTCGCTTTTCTCGCTTCCCTCCTTCGCCTCGTCTACTACGCTAGTTGAGCAAATCGCAGCCTTCTCTTCGGAGGTCTCTTCAACTTTGTCCTCCACATTCTTCACTTCCTCCTTTGTCTCTATATCTTCGCTCTTCTGTACAACAGTGCTGTCTTTCTCTTCATCCTTAGCGACATTTTCTTCAACTTTACCATCCTTCTGTTCCTCCTTCTCCTCCTCCTCCTCCTTCTTCTCTTCTTTTATTTCGTCTTCTTCAATTTTATTTTCAACTATTTCTTCAACTTTTTCTTCCTCTTTTTCTGTTTTTGTCAGTTCTAGATTTTCCGCTTCTTTTTTCTCATCGGTGACATTCTCAGTTTCATCGGCAATGTCTTTGCTCACTTCGACCTCCTCCTTCGGTACAGGCTCCAGTATAACTTCCGTTTCTATTTTCACCGCAGACGGCGCCTCTGGTTCCGTTTCGCTGACCTTCACTTCCGTATCCTTAACCTCCTTGGATTCTTCTTCTTCATCTGCCGTTTCCATTGCCTCGGATGTTTCCTCTTTGACCTCATTCACCAAAGAGTCTGGAGTAGGACTCTTATTCTTAGTAGCATTGCTACATTCACTCGAACTTTCAATAGAAACCACTTCGCTTGTTTCGTGGATGGATTTGCTTGCCTCTTCCAAAATTGTCGGAGTTTCCGGCTGGGGTTCGCGAGCGGTCGTCGGGGTCTCTGGCTTGTCACTCAACCGAGAATCCAAAGATGCCACTTCGCTTTGCTGTGTCTGGCTTGACGATTTTCCTATTGCAGGACTGCCTTCACTTTCAGTATTGTCGATCGAATTAAGATCACAGCTGCAGGACTCTTCATGTCGGTCGGGTCCTTCCAATGCATCGTATTCCTGTAAAATTCATTTTTCTATTAAAACGAATTCGTTCACTGAACAATTTTAATATACGTAAAAATTATGAGACTATTATGAATGATATTCTATGCAGCCATTCCTTGTTATCTTGAATTGTCAATTTTAACTTGAGTTAAAAACAAACTGGTAAAATGAATGAGAATAAAAATAGCGAGAACTGTTTTTAAATAATTTAATCATCTTTCTAAAAATTTATATCTTAGTAGCGATTCATAAATATGCTTTTATTATCTCTGTTCTGCAGTATCATATTTATTGTAAAAGACAAAGACATTTCTATAAGCTTCTTTTGCAACTTCATTATTTGCAACTCATAATAAGAAAATGAAAAGCTTATTTTGCATATATTTTTGTAATGCGCACCAAAATGCTTTGTAACTTTGATAAAAATGCACAAAGTAATATAAAGTGCTGATAAATTATGAATAAAGTTTCCTTTAAAAAATAACATCTCTTAAAGTTACCTTGTAATTTTTATCCTCAATTTGTACTTCTTGTGGCTGTTGGTTAACCCAATTCGTGGGTCTGCTGAAACCATTGTTACCGGAATGTTGCTGATCCCAACCCGATATTGTGCTGATTGGTCTTTGTTGTCTTAGCTCCGGGTCAGTTATGTTGTCAGACCTTTGACGTTCGTAATGCTCGTACATTTGTGCAAACTGGAGTTTGAACTCTTCGTATGAAACCTGCGTGAGATGAAATAATTTAAGTCATTTTTAAGGCTATGCTTCTTGAATCTTTTAGATTTATGCGAACTTTGAAGTTGCACTCACTTTAGAATGGACGATGGCGAGAGTGTCGACCCAGACACGCCAGCCACCGTATTCATGCTTGATGGCGTGATGTAGCAACATCCGGAACAGAGAGTAAACCATGTCGGAGATTTTCTGCTCTTCTGTGTTTTTCGGATGAATGTAAGCCATGGCGATTAGCCATTCCTGCCAGACGGACATCTGTAAAACCGTTCGCCTGTTCTCTCGGTTGTGGTTGCAGAGTATCGTCATGTCCGAAAGGAAGAGCTTTTTCACATCCAATAGTTTCTCGTTCTGCTTGGATTGTCGGATGAGTGTAGCAACTACTTTGAGGATCACTGTGAAACGAAACATAGAGTCAAGCTAATGATCTTGCCATCGATTCACGAGTACAAGGAAACTTGTACTCGTGAAAGGAAAACGAATTATAGAAAAAAAGTACAGAAGAACGGTGTTTTCCACTCACTCGGGTTTTCTAGTCGATAATGCGATTCGGGATCTGGGTGTCTCGTGTAAAGAATTTGTTGGCTAATATGTTCCGTCATGATCTGATAAAAATGATTCAAGATTACAACCACTGATTACAAAGAGAAAATTGATCAACAAACTGAAAACTCACTTCGTATAAAACATTGTACGTTGGTAGCAGTAATGTTTCTTCATTAAGTAACAGCCTTTCTGCTAAGAGTGTATAAAGATTATGCGGACTCATCACATCGTATTTCCTTCTGCAAAGTTTTAATAATCAATAAAAAATCACAACAAATTAAAATCGCATTGTCTTTATTTTTAATCAACCGAGCGAATCGTTGATATGCAATTAAACACTCACTTATGAGTGCTGCGGCTGAGAAAGAATCCCAATAATTTCAAAGCTTGAAGTCTGATTAATTGGCTCTCAGCCGCGAGCAATTTGAAGATCGTTCGCACTCCCTGCTTGGCATCGAATGCGGGCACCATCGAGGATGGATGTTCGGACATGAGCGATATGAGCATTTGCAGCACGTCGTGTAGATTTTCATCCTACGAAATGAAACGGAAACAAAAAAAAAAAAAAAAAAAAAAGAAGAAGAGTTGAAGAGAAAAAAACTTGAAGTGACGTTTTTGATATTTAATCAAGCACTCTCGACATCCAGACTCACCTCATGCATGGTCGTTAAATAATTAAGTATGCTCTGCAGTTCGTCGTCTTTGACGCCATTTCCTATCATAATTAGTTGTTTCAAAAACAATAGGATGTACGAGCGTATTGTCAAGATGTCTTTGTGTTGGGGTCGAGGGCCATCTGCAAGCAATCAAGTGGCTCATTAATTCCCTCAGAAAACAGTCATTCGGTCTTTTCAAGCTCATTTTTGCATCCCCATTGATATCTCGCTTTGTTTGTTTCATTCACGTCACATCTCTTTGATCTAAATTATGAAACCAGGCTGATTCAATTCAGCCCGGTCCCTGAGATTAGCGAGGAACACTTACCCAGTCCTTTCGGGGTAATTCCACTTTTGCAGCGCGGATTAGCGACCCAGTAGTAGTACTTCAAAGTGTGGACAGTCTGCAGCACCGTGGACACTCGTCTGACGTTGGAATAAATTTGCGTGTCGCTGAGAAACTCAGTGGCGAGATACGAGTATAGCCGGGTTTGTACCGGTGCGGGCGTGTATATCCACAGAGCAGGATTAAATAGGACGTGATCCAGTAACTGCCATGTCAGGAATGAAAAATAAAACAACTACATCACGATGGGTCTGCCTGTTCTTCGGACACACCAATCTATCCGACTTTTTTTTTTGTTCTCTTCAAATGGGACCCAACGCAATTTATCGAGCCATTATTATGCTTAACGCGTCATCCAAATCCCATTTTAGATTTCATTATACAAAATTATGTTTGCAATGCAACAGGGTCAAGGGTTGCGTTATTGATCTAACGCAATCGTGCAGTGTGCTGTACAAACACGACTCGCCGCTGCCATCAATGGAACATTCATTTGGCTCATCTCAACATTATGACAACCGGACAAATTTAATCATCCTGTGTTGTAATTTATTTCTTTGATTAAGGGCCTCACATCTCGCCCTTCGTGTACACAGCCAACATTACAGCTCGATTAGATTATCAAATTTTCGTCAACCGAAGTTATATTTACTGAGGGATATTAATAAGTAATTATTGACCAGGGAAACACGACATATATCTTCAAGGGCCACCATGTGAGCAATGCATTTACACAGGTTGAGTTGGAACAGTGTATTCTGAGGGGGATCAAAACCATGTTCATGCTTTAAGAAATTTGTTTGCCGATAAATGTTTCATTGTGACTAAACAACAGTTGGAGGACCGCTCGATAAACTGGCCAGCACACCAAGGGGAATTATTGAAAGTTGATGACTTATTCACAGGTTTGGAACCAGGGTTCGGTACGGTTCAATTAACCGGTTAAACTAATTATGGCATTGCAAAAATTATGGTTGTATTCACAGCGACTCAAGTCATCTTTTGCAGATAAAAACCCGGATCTGTGCCAGTTCAAGTTTTAATTAAAAATAAAAATCTGATCTTCATTTCTCGTCTTTATAGAAATCTTATTTAGTTATTCAGTTTCTCAAATGTTTCTCAAATATTTAACTGTGCAACTGACAAGAAAAGTTCTATTTACTGCTCAGATAACATTGCATCGAGATTTTGATGGGCTGAAAGTTGATGACTTATTCACAGGCTTGAAACAAGAGCTTGGTACGGTCCAATTAACTGACTAAACTAATTTTGAAATTGCAAAATTATGATTTTATTTAGACTCAATTTATATTTTTTCAGATTACACATTCGGATCTATGTTATCTTAAGTTTTAATTTCTCAAAAAAAAGAAAGAAAGAAAGAAAGAAATAAAAAAGAAAACATCTGATGCTCATTTCTCAAAATCTTTTTCAATTACTTAGTTTACCAAATATTTAACTATGCAACACACGGGAAAAAATTCTACTTATTGCGAAGTGAACATTTTATTGTAATTTTTATAAAAAGATTCGCTATACGGACGAGAATGGAGAAACTTGTCACAGAATTCGGACTCTTTACAGGTTTTGAAGTATCTCAATTCTCACGCTGTAATGTGGTGCAGTAGTCCGGTCCTTTGGATAGTTAAAATCTGAAATGATTTTGTCGCAAAAGCGGTAGAAAATGCATGGTAAAGCGCTATTAATAGAGGTAGCAAAAAATTCGACCACAGAGGGCGCTGGCACTGAAGCCTAAAGTCGGTAGATTCATGCGACCAAAGATTGGGCAACTTAAAGTGCGCTTCATGCTCAACATTTTTGTTGTAATCATAAAATTCATAACATTGAATGTGCAGCGATTGTTAACAATGTGCTAATTAGCTGGTGAATAAACATCCTTTAACAGAAATCATTATGTCGGACAAACAACGATGATGTCATGTAATGTGCTCATACGTAGGCAACAGCAAAAAAATGTGCAACTGTTTGTCAGCTTTGGACGCAAACAATACAATTTTGGGCTGATTCATGAATGGGTGGTTCATTCTTATGGTCTTTCTTTATGTACAATGGTATTCTTGGTTATTCTCATTTCAACATTGTTGTTACATACGTAGTGATGAAACAGTTGCAGATTAATTAGACGCTGAAGATTAGTTAGAAACGTTGCGCGTGCAGCAAATAAAACATTGCACAATTCGTATAATTATTAATATCATTTTAGTTTCATGTTCAGTAGAAGTTAAAGCGAATTTCATCAAATATTGAAACCTTTATTTTTCATTGATTATTGAAATGTTAAATTAAATTTTCAAATACAGCGAAATTGTGCTCAACAAAAAGATCATAATTCACGTCATTAAAAGTTACCTCAACACGCGTTTTTGTTTGTTTTTTATATTATTGCGACATGGAATTTGTAATATTCGAATATACTTTTATCACATTGCACACAACGTTTGATTCATATACGTATAAAAAATGATCAATAAAAAAATGCAATTTTTAACACGATAAGGTATACCTGTTTTAATAGCAGATCGCTGTTTGCGCTGAGACAGGTAACCAGGTGCTTGGTAAGTTCCAAAAATGAGGCAAGAACTTCGGTCGTAAGATGATCCCGACTGGCTCTCTGTAGCATGTAACTTATCACCAAAAATCCTCGGTTTTGTACCATGTGCTGCTGAACAGTTTGCGAGCTCTCCACGAGGTCGCAAATAAAGCCTAACAATTTTGAACTGCAACACATAAACCATGGGATTAGCGGATTCTACGGAATTGTCACGCTACTGTTTTAATTTATAAATCAACCCACCATAACATCGGGTCACGCTTAATGTCAGTCGGCGCTATACAATCGTAAGGCATATCTAATTGCGAAAACAATGGAAAAAGAACTTGAATCCCACCGATCGAATTTAAAGTGCTGTGTATTGAATGTGTTATAACTGCTTTAACGTCCTGAAACATCGGAAAACATTTGTCTATAATTAAAATTTGTTTCGTACATTTGTGTTAGCAAAGAAAAATTAATAATGGAAAGTGTTTTCTGTACCTGCAGCATAAGAGCATGTGGCGTATGTACAAAATAAGAAACATTTCCTTTTGGCGCACTTTGTAGACACAGCTGTGAGTCCGTCGCTACTGGATTGTACATGAACACAATTGCATTGGACAACTTTCCATCGTAAAGCACCTAAAGCAAAGAAAGTAAAATTAAACAAGGAACGAATTGTTGAGTGAACTTTCATAACAGTTGCAAAATTTTTCTAGAAACATATCAAAGAACTTAAACTAAAAACAAAAACACTCTTTATAATATACGGACCAATTTTCTAAATAAAAACACAAAGGGTCTACGTACATGTCACTAATATAATTTTACAATATCTAACCACTTTTTAGAGATGCACAACCAGTCATCTATAAGAGATATGGTATAACAAGCAAACGAATTAACATGCTCATTACAATTTTGCTAAAAATAATTGCTTGACAAACAAGTTGCAAAAAAAAAAAAAAAAAGATATACAAACATACAAATTGAATGTAACCTTTTTTTTAATTACCAATTCGTATAACATAAAACATTCTGTTTGTTCACTTGCATTTCGATCATCGTTGTTTTTGTTTCTGTTTATCTTGCTCTCAAATATGAGAAACAAGTTACCTCGTTCAAGTGCACAGTAAACTAAGAATTTTTAAACCAATAAAAACATAGAAATTGCCAGCAGTATCAAATGTTATAAGAACAGTAGAATATTCAATCAATTTTTATCACTTATTTTACTCTATTTTATAATTTGGACATGAGTAATCAAATTATTATTATTTTTACAGTAAAATATTGCGAATATTAAAATAACTTTGAATTTTCAAAGACTTTATTTAGAAAGTCAAATAAACATGAAATATAATGTAAAATTCGAATGATCGGCGTAGAATGGAAATGATATTAATGTTATCAGCTGGCATTTTCTACCAAAAAATATTGATCGAACTAAAATAAAAGACAAACGAAATAAAATGCTTACAGAATTAATACTTTGGTCCGCCATGCTCGTGAGCTCCTGCTCATCACTCACCCTTTTGTGATTGTCAGGCAAATTCAGGTAACATTCATTGTCGAACCGGAACTGACTCTGCAAAAGCGCACACATTGTATATGAATCAATTAATGATTTCGTTAAAATGTGCATTTTGCAATGCGATTTCATTATAGCTGATGTGGTATGAGCGTTCATTACCTTGTACCCAGGGCCTAGTCTGTGCATTGCACAAATTTGATGCGTGGTCAATGCCTCGCTGAAAAGATATATGGCGCTCATCTGACCACAGAAAACGCGCTCCTCGTCCAATTCCGGAGTTGCTCCAATGTAACATTTGTCGATCGGCTTTGAAAGTCATAAAATTGTATTATTAGTTCGTTTGGCATGTATTTAATGAAAGCTTCCACATAAAATTCAATCAGAGCCATTCATTTATGACACGGAATTTTCGATCTAAATGAAATGCATTATCGCGTGAAATCTCTGCTTCATGGATACAAAATTATTGTATCCATTGTATCATGGATACCCATGAATCAAAACTATTTTAATGAAAATATAGACACAAAATTATTCTTCCCTCTTATTCTGGGGAGCAAAGTTGCGCTTTTCGTTTCTATCTTACTTAATTCTATCGTTCAAATATTTTAATTCACTTACATCATTTGTGGAAACGAACCAAGCCATTTCCGTACTAGAAGCTAGTTGGCCATTGACTAGACACTTGATTTCACTCTTCGTCCACCTATTATATATGTACACTATTGCAATCATGTACCACTGCAAAAAAAAAAAAACATAATAATCATCATTATCATAATTTTCTCTTGATGCAGATTATATTAGTTGAAAAGTCAGTTTTTTGTTCAGTTGTAAGATTTCTTCTGAAAAATCCGAAAATATACCAATTATGGAGGTGGTGTAAAAAATTGTTCATGGAACATGGATTCGCGAGATTACGGGTACTTGCAGTGCCGAAGTGTTCTTAAGTTTTTCAGAGTGGAGCATTGTACAAAATTTCTCGTCTATGCGTCAAATTTCGACTAAAGAGTCCTTCGTGCGGCGAGGCGCAATTGTTTCGGAGAGCCCAAAGTTGAATGAGCATCGAGTTACTTCACCGCGTTTTATTCCGCCGAGTTTCACAAATTTTTACGATCAAAGTTCAACTGCATTTAAAAGTCGACGATTTCAAAATGTACTAGGTTTTCATAATGGCGGCTTATGTGTATTATCAGTTTGAATAATTCACTTGAATGGGATCGTGACTCGAGTGGACTTTTCAAATTTCCGCTTGGAATTCAACTCCTTCAGTGTGCCACAAAAATTAAGTATAATTAACTTTTCGAAATTCATTTTTTAATTAATTTTGGTAAACAAAAAAAAGATTGATTATGATTATTTTCATGGGTCGAACCTTTCGTGGTTGGAATTCATATTTGACACAATGTTGGAAGCCCTTTCCCTTGACCTTCATGGAGGTGAGGACCAAGCAGTTGCCGACGAAGTGCGCAGAATAGCCGACACCCTTGCTCGTCTTGAAACTGCAAAAAAAAGGGTTCGTATTAATGGAACACAAATTTATACAAGAAAGGCGTGAATCGTCGCGTGGGAACAAAAGTTGTTTAGAAAGATTAGTTTGTTTTCGAAACTCTCTTGAGTCAGGTTACAGGCTGATAAGTGCGCCTTGAGTGTCGTTCACGCGAGAGTTCTTCACTTACCAGTACAGGTACGGCTTTTCTCGTTCGATGTTCACGGAGTTGATGGGATCGAGTCGGAACCACGTTGTGAACGTGAATCCGTTTTCGTAGGGCCACTTCGCCAGTGGGGGCAACACTATCGCCTACAATCATTCAACGACATCAGCTAAAAAACTTGTCCATATCGTTAACGATCATGCTGAGACAGGTCTTTTTACGAATAAAGAATCCCAAGCGGGTTTAGTTTAAACAACGTTAAGCTCCAGTTACCGTAAGAAGGCTTAGCAATTTGATATACCGGACAATAAATCAAAATCAAAAGAGACGATAAAAAGTTATTACACAGGAATAAAAATAAGTTTTAAAAATCAAAGTTCTTTTGATAGACAAATTGTTAATTAAAAGTTTTAACTTTTTGTTGCGGTTGACTCCATCTTGCATCTGAGCCAAGCAATTAATTCCAAGAGAACTACTAACAAGTGTGCAATGTCGAGATAAAATGCATAAATCCCTGTCATCGCCCCAGGCAATGTCTTGTGGATGTTTATTCATGTGACACGAAGCCGCTTTAGCGGATGAAATTTTGAAATGACAACCTTAAATTTGCTGTAATGGCGTTATCGGTTGATGATTGTCAGGGAAATATGCATTTTGGAATGGTAGTTATTCTCACATGAGTTTTTACGTCTTGATATAAAATTATACCTATTCAGTCTTTTATTTCTAATTTTTTTGAAAATATTCAAAATGTTTCAAATTTTTTTATCTCTAATTGTTTTCATATTAAACAAGTAAATTATCTTTTAACTTTTATTTATATTCCAAAACTTTTTTAATACAATCTTCACATATCTCGTTTTACTTGAAACATCCAATACGCTTTTAAAGCACACAGAATGAAATTTCATGATTACTGACAAACTTGCAATTTTGACCGATCGTTAAGTTCGCAAGGCTAGGCTATGAAAGCAAACAGAGGGTCTCTGATCCGTCACTAATTGACAGATCGTGTTTCTGTACGAGATAAACCGGGAAGAGCAGCGAGTACCCCGCAACCGCAAACAATAATTATGCTGATGGCACACATATCTAAAACATCACTGAAACAAGATGTCAGAATAAATCCGCGAATGAACATCCGCGCTTCTATTGTTACCCGGAGTTGAATTACAAAATTCAAGTGTCTTCACTTATCATAAAACCAATCATTGAAAGATATGTGTTCACAATTCCACAATGTGCAATTGCAATAGTTGACTCTAAAATTATCCATCCAATATGAATACTGCTTGATTTTAAATTTGTCAAATAATTATTCGGTTCGTTTAATAATTAGTATAGATAATAAAGAAAATAATTAACTGCATTTAAGTTGTATATCAAATTTTTAATCTTATAATACAAGTGAATGTTATTGTCATAAAGACATTGTGTCACGTGCTAAAAAGATAAGATCTTTCTTTTCACAGTTAAGAGATTGTCGACAACTGTAGAAAGACAACTCAATGTGACTTCTGTAACGGTTTAAATAAGTACATCAGAGTTTGCAAATTAAGCCATTTAGATTCTTCCAAGTTTATACTGTAATGCCACCATCGTGAAAAGCAGCTTAACTACTTTATTGTGCAAATGTAATTGAAAAATATTAATAATTATTTCCTCATATTTTTTAATTAAAACATCACAAATTGAAACAATGATAACTTTTTTCTGGTACGCAAACTCGATTTTTAATATGTTACTACACATTTTTTTAGATTAAATGACACAAATTTCAACTTGGTTTCAAATTGGACGGATCAACGTCAGATAATATCGTCCCGATTAAATGAAGAAATTAAATTAAAAACTCTCCGACAGACTTTATCGCATCAGCGGACCAAGTCGTTTGAATATGTTTTTGATGGCAATTGCATCGAATCCGGGCGCGAATTTTATTTTGCCGTTAACCGAAGCGTTAAATTTTATTAAAAATTATCGGCATTTTTTGATTAAACAAAAGCCAGAGTCCAAAAGGTCTTTTGTGCAGTAATCTCTGAAAGAGATTCACGGTATCATCCAAAAAGCCATGGCGTTGGTTCATTAAATCCTATATTACTGTAAAGAATGCAAAATATCAGCGCAATATGTGGGATAAAATGTGCATACAAAGGATTCGTGTCTTATTTACACATACATACTTGTCCAAAGCAAAGTTTTAATTTTGTCGATCTTTATATTTATTTACAAAAGTTTTGCAATTTCTCTCTTTCACTGAAAAATGAAAGGACTTTAATTTTAAGTATTAAATTTGATTAACTTATTTTGACTTTATATTTAGTTCAGTATTAATGTATAATATTATTTTAGCATTAAAAATTTAACAACTCGTATGTACATCATCAATTAATCAAAGCGGTCAGAGAATAAGTATGGAAAATAATTACTATCAATATTTTTCGAAGATAATTAATTGCAGGCAAATAAAATGTTGAAATATTTTTATATTAATTGTACGTATTTTGTTATTTCAGTTTCATTATTTAATTAGGTATGGTTATTAAAATAAAAGCGAGTCGAGCAAACGTGTGAAATAAAGGTCACGTTTCCTGACGCAAGTAATTTTCCAATAATCGACTATAATATACATTTATTTTTCTCCTTTTTTTCATGGATATAAGTACGTTAAAAAGTTAATCATCCATCAAAAATGACATAGTAAGAGAAAATCCGGAATATTTATTTTACGGATATAATAAAATTCACTATAATAAAAAAAAATTTAATGATATCTCAGCTGGCGTCTCTTTTTACGTTTCGTAATGCAAAGCAGTTAATTTATTTATCCACGGAAAATACATACGACAGTTTTTAACAATATTACTTTGCTTCAAAAGGAGATGTCGTCTCCGTTGAAAATTCGCGAAGTTGCAAGTTGTACTTTTTTCAAAAGATTGGCACGAAGTGTGCTTATGTATTTTACAAATTCGACCCAGTTTCAGAGAGTTTAAATACCATAAATATAAACCGGAAGTAACAGGGTAAATAGAATTTGGCACCCGTGTTTCAAGATCAGACAGTTTTATAAATTCAACAAAATTAATTTCATTGCTTGATTTTAGTTTTCGCGAAAAAAATAAAAAAAGTTAAAGTTGATCCTCGAGCAAATTCCTCTTTATGAGTGTGCACACGGCGTTTTACACGCTGAAGGAACTTATGTGGCATTAATGCAAGACGGAACTCAATATAAACATCAAAGGTGAAGTGTTTTTAGAAGCTGCTTCTTCATTCTGTGAGATTTCTTTCAAGTTTCATGTATTTGAAAACGTTTTCATTTTTAATTACAATTATTGCGATCGGAAGAGATAAAATGAACAAAAATTATAAAAATAAATACCAATCTACAAACGCAATGATGAAAATAGATCTATAAAGGGTAAATAAACGAAACTGTAGTTCAAAGAGCGGAGCAAAACAAAAGAAAAGCCGAGAAAAAATACAATATGGTTCCAGATTAAGATTGACGAACTCACCGATCCTTTTCTGCCAGGAAAGCTGAAGAAAACATCAGGTCCGTTTCTTTGCGGCATCTGGCGCAGCACGTTGAGGAGCTTGGCCGAGTGTCTTGGCTGTGAGATGCGAAATTGATTCGGTTAGAGATCGATAAATGGGTCCTGCCGGTGTTGAAACTTGCGTGTAAACTTGGTACTTGTACTCACCCATTTTCCTTTGACGGCTTTCATCGCGCCGAACAAAAGCTTCAATTCCTTCACCGTGATGCTGTAGCTTGCCAAAACTCCGAGCATGTCGATCAATAAATCTGCATATAGAAAGTTCACGCCCGTTTTGCTTTATTCGGATCACACGCTTGCATATAAGTAACTAATACTATTTGATATTCGACCGTAACGCGATCAATTCGCGCATCCAACTCAAAGCATTAATCTTGCCAATGACAACTTTGATACTTTGTGATTAATTGTCATTAGTTCTGAAGAATTGCTATATATGCGTTTATTTGTCCGCCAGTCGCTTTTTTTCTGCACATGTCACACTTTTGAACTCCAAACTAACACTTAAAATTGTTACAATCATTTTTTTAAGATTGTTTTGACTCATTTCACTCAATTGTAACATTCATAGGCAAGAGATTATACAATGATCGCAACGATTTTGTTACAAATTGCTGACAGACACTTATTTTGCATTGATATTCAGTAAATCAAGATTCAATGATTGCTTTTTCAGTAAATAGTTCGTTTAAATTTATTCGAAAAGTAAAGAAATAAACTTTTCAAAATTAAATGAAAAGAAAATCACAAAATATTTCAATTTGCTTATTTGTATTTAGGATTAAAAACAATTATGGAAAGAAAACCTTGCATGAATTCAGTTGGAACGTGTAGTTATGAAAACGTAAGTTCAACCAAAGAAACGGAAATTGTGTTTTCAGAGCGAAATAACCCAGAAAGATATATTTCTGCAGCTTATTAATTTCGCAAACAAATATTTATGTAATACTCGGCGTCGACATTTAATTATACTAGGAGAGAGCGCGAGCTACATATATGATTGAATATATTTTCAAATTTTAAATATGAATTTTCAACTGTAAATCATCATGATGAACGCGTTTATTCTACAGTTAAAAAGTTGATTATAATAAAACATTGATTCATTAACTTATTTAAGCCCTCAGTTCGCATTTAACTATAAATTCTATTAAATCTATTAGAAACATACTCTTTTTTGGTTGGTTATAAAATCACGTTATCACATGACCATGAAACATAACTTTAATATCCACAGTTATCCACAGTTAATATAGAGAAACCATAATTTTTATATCCACAGTTATCCACAGTTAATATAGAGAAACCATAATTTTTATATCCACAGTTATCCACAGTTGGTCCACAGTTAATAATATAGATAGAAAAAAATATATTAATTTTCATTGTCATTGCAAATTGCAAAATGTAAACACAGGATACCTGTCATAAGTCAGTCAGTCCTATCACCTGTCAAAAAATAGATGTTTGACGCATGAACTTGGGCGAAAGTGACTACCCGCGGCCAACTTCCGCCTTTGATCAACTTTTTAACTGTGGATAAATCGCGCTTCTAAAAGTTACCGCCGCAATAAAAGATTTACACTATCAAAAGAAAAAAACAAACAAATGAAAAAATGTCATTTTGTTGAGGCCAAGATATTTTTTCTGTTTTATTTCTCGTTTTTTTCAATTTAATTGTCGATTATTTTTTCTGATTTTCATTTCATTCCATTCGTTTGTTTTAAAATAAAAGAAACTCGTTTATGATATTTTTAAGTAAAACAAGTGAGTTTTCAGTCAGGCTAATTTTAGTTTGACGAGTGATTTAATTTCGGTCGTAAAATAAATCGGCGTGAGGGTGAACGCTTAACGAGATATATAAATATAAGTACCAGTATGTAAATTCCATGGCTCCGAACTCTCTGCTGATTCTGATACATTCTCTTTAAAGTCACAAGTTCAAATTAATTAATCAACCAGTTGTAAAAAAGAAATAAATTTCATTACTTAATTGTAAATGATACAAAATTGAAAAAGATACGTCCCAGTGAAATAAAATTGCAATTGAAAATGAAATCAAGTTATTGTTTTGATTAAATTGTTGTTCTTACTTTCATTACTCGATTGTTTCAGTTTTTCTTTTTCTTTTCATCTGACGTAAATGAAAAATGTTTAAACTGTTTTCAAAGACTGATTCAATAATGAGTCTTCATTCAATTTTGCGAGCTCGTCATTTCTGTATGCACTTTTTCAATTTTTATGATTTTATACGAAAACTACGATTCAACAAATGTAATTAGAATGTCGAGTCAGTTCCACAATGTTTTATCGCCCGAACAGAAATTTTCAGTTGGATGAATGTTGGTTCGACGTCAGTCAAAGTCGTTCTGACGTCCGCGTCAAATGTTGGCATGTAACACCTCCCGACGTATACTAACGACGTCTACGTAGTTTCAAGGTTGAATTTACATCAAACCAACGATGTTTAGTTACGTCGGTTGAATACCACAAACCGACCACGGTTTTGTCATACTATCAATGTCGATACTACGTTGGCTACCGACGTTTGCCAAACCAATGTCATTCCAACGTTAAAACAACTGTCGCGTCGAATATTTCTGCACGGGCGTGTTTCAAAATGCACGCATTAAAATTCACAAAAATGTAGTCGTCACAAACGCAAAAAATTAGATCCGAAACGAATTTCTCTAAAGGGTCTTTGTTCTACCAAGATTTCCATTTTACAATATTTCTAATTACATTTAATCTCTTGTGCGCAAAGATTAGTGCGGATTTACCAAATGAATTTATTCTTATTCCAAGATTATCTAAATGTTATTCTACCTTCACTTCAAATCTTTTTGTATCTCGTGAAATAGTTATAAGATAATCACATGAAAAAGATTGCAAACGGAAATTGGTGCATTTTTAGTAACCGTAATTTTCGTATGAATATTCTTGATATAATTAGCGAAGTGTTTTGCAAAGTCCAGTGAGATTTCAATTTTATCATGTTTTGAAATGTGCAATTTTTTTTCGTATTCTTATATGGCTTGTAGTTTTTTTTCTTGAATGTTGGTTTCGCTCATTTGGTTTGTGAATTTGTTGGTAATTTTTCAATCTCGAATAGTGCTTCCGAAACGTGATTGTTTTTGTTAGCAATTCAATTTGAACGGAAGAACAAATTAAAGTGCTTCTGATTGATCAAAGAATGAGGGGAAAATGCGCACCTGCCACGACTGTTTCCGCGTGAGACAATCGATGCAAAACGTGCTCGATTAGACTGACATCCGTGCACGCCTGTAAATTTCGTACACTTTTCCTCAGGATGGCAATAAACACGCTCCATATTTCAGCCTGGAACAAACAAACATAAAGATTTATTAGTGTCATTGCACTGAAATATCCGCCGGCCGCGCTCCAAATCAATATCGATTTCCAAAGTGATTAGTCCACTTTTAATTAAATGGCTAGGTATCAGAGTTACTGGCAGTATTCATTTCGATTCAGACATTGAATGATATCAGTAAATAATTGCATGGATGTAGGCGAACTCTAATGTATAATCTACAAGTAGGAATTACGCGAAAACGTAACATTTTGTTGACACTTTGAAGAGGAGAAGCTTTTAACATTCTCGACAAAACTTTTGATAACTTGGTCGGAGTTTATTATAAATGCGCGAAAAATTTGGGTTTTGGTTTAAACATAATTTATGTGTCCGTAATATAAATATAAGAACTTTCTTAGAAAACTCAATAGACTCTGTTATTCTTTGAGTTCACTCCAAATTTTATGATGATTTGCATAAAGTAAATTCTTTTTTATATCTTCTTAAAATTTTAAGAATGTTGATAATAAGTCGAAATGTTGATTATAAAATATTTTGATTTCCATAAATTATCACCGGGGTCAAAATTATAACTTCAACTTCGAAGAGATTCAGTTTTTGGATATCGTTTTGTTATCTTGTTGTTAACATTATATTTGCAATGGAAGTTTGATCAGAGTACGCTATTTTTGCATACATCATCGGAATAAATCCGATCGTGAATATCTATTTGAATAAGCCGCTTAGCAAAGTCGTTTAACAATGAGACAAGTAAAAACGAATTTTCGGTGGATACGAAATCGTACATTTCCACGCACACATATATACACGAGACTCACTCAGACTTGGTGTTAATTTTGTATTACTTTTTTGCCTCCGCTCGCAATCAAAAATTAATTCTGCCTAAAAGTGAAAACGTTGTTTCGCCGGAAATCTGATTCATTATTAAATTTCATTAAATGATGATAATTATTTATGTGAATTTACATTTTGTGATTCCACTTTTCCGGCAAGCTAAACGTCTTTGCTATAGCTGATGACAGATTGACCTTTTTTTGTTTCCAATCAAGTGGAAAAAAAGATAATAGAATGGAGAAGAATACGCATACAATTTTTCGAATGAAAAAAGATAAAATATTCGAGTCTCGGGCTTTTATCCTCGATATAATTAATGATGGAGAGCTTTATCGGTGATGTCAGGATTTTTTTTATCTGCGATAATTTCTAGAAAATGATTGATGGACATCAGAGCAGACCTTGCATCTGACGCTCGGCACGTTCTACTATATGAAATTGTTTTCAATGCTATTATTTCTATTTCATGCTCATGTGACATTTTACGACGTAATTACTCCTATCATTCAGATCATCTGAAAAGAATGCCTCCAGTTTCACATAAAATATTTTCAAAAGTTCGAAAAAGCTATACCGTTTTGACTAAAAGTATATATGAAGTTTTTGTAATGTAAAGCAGATTAGACAAAGTTAATCTCTCGAGATTTTGCAAAACATTTGATTAGCAACGCAAAAGCTCGAAATACCGACGTTTAGCAGCTTATCATTAAAGTTGCGGTAGGAGTGAATAAATTTGGGTAGTTGCCCTCGCTGCATGTTAAACATTACGCAATCTATCCAACGTAGTTACGAAAAAAAAAATACGTATGTAAAGATAACTGCTAATTACAAACAGGCGTTCATATCAGAATCATATTAAAACTTATGAAAATAAGCACGAATAATGGAAACTTATGTAACATTAATATAATGTTTTAGAAAAAACAAAATATTTATTCTGAATCACTTTTAGAACATTTCAAAATGTTTTCCTATCTTTTTCGAATAACAAATTCACTACCGCCGAATAATTTTGTGAAAATATGAAGAAACAATTTTTATTTTATATTGCCTTTTGTGAGATTTGATTTTGATTCAAAAGTATACAGCAGATTGGCAGGAAAGAAACAGACACGAAGCACAAAAGTACTTGAACCATTGCGATTCGTAACATGATGTGTGCATGTGGTTTCCCTGTGAGTTGCTTCTGATTCTCAGCGGTTTCCATCATCCGCGTTAAAACGCACACGTCGTATGCACAGGCAACAGAGATAATCTTAGGTATAATATTCACCAGCAACGATTTCAGAAGCCGATCTTTTTCCTTCAGCACTTTCTGATGGCTTCGTGAATTATTCTCACCACGATGTGACGTTAAATCGAAGCGTTTGAAATCTTACGAGGCTGATCAAATGCTGCCTTAATCGAATACCTGTCACTTTAGCGGTTCAACTTAACGCTCCACTGAGAATAAAAAAACTAGTCATGTTCAGTTGAACTATCAACTTACTACTTATTGTTATTTATCATAATTCTTACATGCAAGTGACGTAGTCGAAAAAATCACACCGTTCAGCATTGTATATCTTGTCGTTTTTCAAATTCTTCTTTGGACGTGAACTTGAAATATAGTGTCGTAAAGTATTAAAATTAATTTTCACCGGGTCGTATTAAATCATGCAAAATGAGTGTCGGAATACATTCTGTCGTGTAAGATACATCGCTCTGGTTTATAGAAGATAACGTCGCTGAGTTCGGCCGAGAAAAATGATGTTCAAGCCCCGCTGCTTTAAAGGTGATACAGTGACCGCACAAAGAAACAAAATCACAACAACAATTTATCGCACTTTAAACTCCTATAAGTAGCTTCGACTTACTGAATCTTATCTGCCCGACAACGTTTTAAGAACTTTTTTGTGCCTTGAACTCGGATGCTCATACTTGAGAACTTTTCGTTGTTCTGCCATTTGGCACTTAAAATCTTAACTGTCGCATTTTTCACGACGCCTCATACACCGGATGGGACGCGATAAATTTTTTCCGATGAAAATATATCGGCAGATATATTTTTGCCTCGACAAATAAATACCACTCGTACAGAAATGAAACGAATTGGCGCGTGAATTATGAGTTTACGATGCGGCCTATCAATCGAGATTAAAAACAATCAATTTTGGTTGTTCTGATTTATTGCTTCTGGCTGATTTAAATTGTTCAAGCTACTAAATATGTTTTTCAAGTAACAAAAGAAAAAACACATTGCACCCGTTTCGACCTCTATGGTATACAGGGGGACAAAGACGACATTAGACTTGAGACATACATAAATGGTTGGTTGAGGGAATCGAACCCCCGACCTCTTGAATGCGAACATGGAAGCCGTTTTTCAAGTAACACATTTTTTTTTCAATTTCGATTCTAATTCCGGAGTGTTGCTGCGGAGAGCTATCAAATTTGTGCAAATCTTTGTACATGGCACAAGATATAATTGTTTGTGGGCAATATCCAGCATCTGTTGCACGTGGAAACGTACTTGCGATCAAATCTGCATTACCGTTACCAAACCAGTGCTTACATCAGTACGATATCTTGCGCTAGGTTTACGTAAATGGTTCCTGTTAATTTACGTATGAGCGGTTCTTCCCAAATGTATAATTCCAATTCGATATTTTGCTCCAGCTTATTTCGCAGGACTAACTCTTTTGTTCATTAAAGTAAGCGCCTTCTCACATGATGCTGATGTCTTCTGCTACACATGTAATAATAATTACAATTCTGAATCGATCTCTGATTCAGTATGGAAGTCATATTTGTGTAATTGTGCTGTGATACAATATACTGTCTCACACTCTTGCAATATATTCATTCCTCTGTTGAAAAAACTACGGGATGTCCGACGTTTCGGATTGCAATTTAACAAGAAACCAATCGAGTTACGATTTGATCAGAATCGTCTGATTAATCCTTTAACAGGATCAATTTTAGATGATTAAATTAAATTAAAAAATTCCAAAACGAATGTTATTGGACTAATTTTCACTATTTAATTTGGAATATTGAGAAATCAATTTTATTGAAAATACGCGGGATACAACAGCGTTGATTCGTCGAGTTAGCAAAAATTGTATGAGCATTTCACGAGTGACAAACGGCTGGTCGCGGCACATTCGTTTGAACTCACGATCCACTGAGCGCAGCAGCGTCACTTTTTCGTCAGAAGTTTCTCTTCGAACCAGCATAATGCCTTCGAACTTTTCGCGTCAGTATTTTATCAAATGACAAATGTTGCTATTTGCCTTCCGGCAACTTCTTTTTTTCTTTCATTTATATTGAGACATTTCCAGTGCGCGAAGAGGCATCTATTTCTTACTGTCAAACTTTTCAGTATCGATTCAGCCAGGCCCGTGATAATCTGATCAACGGGTTTCAAGGACGTTGTTCCTGGAAACCCGTAAATTATATCAAAAGGGTTCAACGATAATATACATGTTATTGCCCTCACAGACGAAAATATAGTTGAAATTATATAGAAAAACTATATATTTTATTATATAAATTTTATAGTCATAGTATATAGACTGACTATTATCCTTATTGCCGCTTTATTTATATAAATTTTATTAAATCCGTATATAACATTTATATATATATATATATTTTGCCTATATTTCATCTATATTTTTTCAATGTAAATAAATAAAAAAAATTGTTAATTAACAATTGGTATAATTTATTTTATAGTACAAATATTGAAGTTTATTAATTTATATTTTCAAATTTGATAACCGGAAATTCTGCTGAAAAACTTTTTCATGTTCGAGAATTCGAACTCGGGTCTTAGAAGTGATAGTCTGCCGCTTTAATCTTAGTATAAACAACTTATTGGGAAACACACTCATAAGATAAATGTATTCCAACTATATAAAAATATTATATATTTTGTATATAATTTTGGTTATATAAATTATTAACTGAAATAT